>OW796103.1:8671098-9267331 GCA_941860345.1 Chrysodeixis includens
GTTGTATTTAACAGTTAGCCGCACTGACTATGCTGCATAATAATATTGATCCATTTCACATATATGTCTGCATAGTCCAAATATTCTTTTACTATATAGTTATAAGAGCCTTTTGATATTTTATCGTAAACACTGGAATAGCACACCACCAATTTTCAGCATAAATTAAGCTTGACTGAAACAATATTAGCGCTGATACATTATGGGTTATTATAGTACATTACATATTTTTTTGTTCAAAGCAATTATAATAACATGTACATTGTTTAACAAATACAGTACCATAAAGTTCGATACAACAATTATAATAGACCAAAGAGTATTTCGAATGATATACAACCTGCTTTAAATACAATAAATTTAAAACTATTTTTAGAATACCGATTACGCACGATAATTGTAATGGCTGGTTGGATATTTTCATCAGCTGATAATGAACATATGTAATTGTGTAGAGTGATGTTATCTGATAAAAGTGTTTTATCACTACGTCCTTATTCCTAAGTTCAATGGGTAATAATAACATGATTATAGCTGAAGTACCGGCGTATTGCAGGCTTTTAAAACCGTAACACTTGTGGTTTAACGCAAATTGTCACGATAATATTAAACCGAAAAAAGTACATGTTTTTATGAAAATAGGTTACAGTATTATTAAAATCAGTTAATGACAAAAAACATCTAACACAGATAGGATCAACAAAAATAAGATACCAGATAAACAGTAGGTCATTGACTAAAATCATATTTTAGCCAAAATCATATTTTAAATTGTTGATGTGTTAGGTACCTTTCGATACTTCTTTTTACATAAAATACATTTAAAATATAGACTTTTCATTTCTTACTATAAAATTCAACACTCGTTGCACAATATTTGCACTTAAGGATTAGATAATGACTGAATTTTATCTTAATACACATTGTTCCTGACAGTCTCTATCAGCACTAAAGTTAAACAAATCACATTATCTTAAAAGCGTCCAAGTGTATATTAACAGTGTATATTTATATTTACCAAGTGTACTTATGTTTTCCGTCAACCAAACGCGGTGTGTCCAAACATTGTCATATCACTTTACGCCAAACAACTTGTCACTCATTACTTAACTAATTGTTGTTTTGTTTATTACAAGAAGGTCGTTGAGTAAACAATGGCAAAGAATATAACCTACTTTAAATAATACTAAGTGATAGATACAGTTTCAAATGATAAACTCAAAAATCGTTCATTTATGTTAATATTTCGTGTATGAAAAGTATTGCACAAAATATTAATTTTGAATCTAATCTGTCAAGTGTGAATCAAACGGCTTTTTGATGTTTTACGCAATTTCATATAATATCTAAATAAATAAAAATTAAGCAAGTACCTAGGTCCACATACACTGCTTCTAACTTTAAAGAAAAAAACTCGCGTTTTCAAAAGTTCCTCTATAATAAAAGCCTGAAAAAAAAACATAAACAAAACACTGTTTCATAAAGCACTTATCGTTTATTATTTTTATTCACATCGGGTTATTTCAATGACAATTTGCACAAACACATTCCTTTGTAATGCTAGCTCTAGATAACCGAAGTACTTGGGTTGCAGATCCGCCACGCCGTGCCTGAAGGGCTGCAGCAGCCACCTGTAGGTCCTAAACCTAGCTTACAGGTCTATGTCTGTAATGGCATGACTATATATACGCTAGATAATGCCCGTCAACTGCTAAATATAGAGGAATGGCCGTGCGATGCGCGAAAACAAATGAAATACTACAATTTATGAGGAAAGGGTACTCGAAACGATCAAACATGTTTGCGTGTTTGTTAGAACTTTTATTTACAATTAAAAGGTCCTTAAAAAGTCCTTCAAATCAGTACAAAAAAAAACGTCGTCAAGCACGTGAATATTTGACAAACACTTCAAGCTAATTAGATCATGAACATGGTTGATTGTTTTGGCGGCCCTTAAGTATTAATTATTCAAATAGATACTTACCTTTTTTTTTCATTATTTTATTCCAGTAAATCTGGGCTGTAATGCCACAGTAATAATTTATATCATGTAGCTACATGATACGAGTTTAAATACAAACATAAACGTCAAACGATGCTATATCAATGCATGATTGATGTTTGTCATGCAAAGATCGTAATTAGCAAATTGACAAAATAGAAGTTGATTTGTTTCTCATCTGTTTAACATAATTTTGTGACCAAAACATTCACTTACAACAAACAAATTTGTTTTAAAACATTTCAATGGACAACTCCTTCAATTAAGTTGTTTTTGCGCATCGTACGGAGTAGAACTATTCCTATTTATTTCGTAGTTTTAACGTTCAGTGTTAACACCCGCAGTTCTATGTTGTTCGTCATTAAACAAACACGACATGTTTATAACGTGCATTATACATATTTACTATAACATATGTATCTGTAGATAGCCCATCATTTAGATAGTGCCTATTACAATTTTATTGGCTTTAATCATCACTTGATATTGTTATATGAGAATACCCCACTATTACGTTACTTCGATTAATTAAGTACTCATTCTAATTACTGCAAAGGTTGTTATAAGCCCATAAAGTATTGTTGCCTTTGTAGAAGATAGGAGCAGGTCAGCAACGTCACGTTTCAAAAAAAATACATTACCAAGAAAAACGTTCTGTTACATCAATAAAACTCTTATTTCTGGCCAGTTTGATGTCGTCTTTAAAAGGCCATAAAACCCTGAAAAATCAATTATTCCTTTTTGGCTGCCCTTCGCTTTGATCTCTTTAATAAACTCGGTAATTAATGGAGCAAAACCTGTTTAGCCAGCCAGTAATTCGGTGTGATGTCTTTTCATGATTTTAACGGGAAACCTGGACTGCAGTATTTAATCTGACTGATCTCGTAAATGGTATCAATTACTCGAGAACAAAGAACGATTGCAGACATACCTGTGAAGATAACAATACAATAAACAGATGTTGGGAAACGATGAAAATGAATCATATTTTATACAAATAACATAAACCAGTGCTCCACTGCAGGGCAATGCATTTCCTTCACTACCAAATGACTGCAACTGAGATTTATTTAAAGAACAAAATGAATCAAATTTAAAATTTCATTGTGGTGTTAATTATATAATTTGTTAAAAGTTTTCTTACTCGGCAAGAGGTCAAGAGAACTACCTCTACCTTTTAAAGTAATACAGTTGTGGAAGGGAGACATCGCTCTACGCCATCTCACTCCAACAGCTTTCTTTTGTTTCTTTAAGAGGTGGTACCTAGGTAACTCATAATATTCTCTAGTTACACATACAGCATGTTGTTTAGATTTATTAGCCTCATGTGTAACAGTCGGTACCTATGCAAATATGGTAACAATATGTAGATCGTGTTATGCGACCTGCATGGATTATAAACACAATAAGATGTTACAACGTAATTATTTTTAATGGATCTATTGTCTTTCAAATACGTTTATTCAAAAGAGTAATATAAGGTTCTATGTAACGTTTTTTTTTCTTAATAGTTTGGCGCCATTGATATTTTAGGTACGAGTTATTTAAGGGTTAATGCTATTTTGTGCCGAGTAAAAGGGCAACAAAGAGTTAATTTAAAAGTGAACAATAAAAACTACTAACTCGTAAATAATCAACTATAGTAAGCTGGCCTCTTTCCTAGTAGAGAAAGATTGAGCATTGATTATTTATAATAAAAAGATAATACCTACTTACAGATAATCTTTTGCTATTATGAATCGACCCTACCATAGATTAATTAATTACGTTTTTAAGCAATATTGAAGGTTAAAAAAAGAATAACCAACACCAAAGTTGTTAATCCATCGTAGTTAAGTAGAGTTGTTCTAAAGTAATATTATCCATCGAGTTGACAAATAACCCACGTTATTGTCCAAGTGTGTGTATTATCTAGTATTACTAGTGTCGAGTAATAGAGTAAATATTAGATTACGCAGTACATATTATTTAACCGCTACAAGTAGCTTCTTTGTATAGTCGTAATTAGGTACACAAAAGTATTGATTTTGTAAATATTTATTTGAACGCTTAGCTAAAATTGAGATTACTTTACGCTTTTTAGCTTTTAGAGTATTCTTTAGTATAAAGTATTATTATTTATTACTCTATTTCGAGTTCTTTTTAATTTATTATCTGATTTAACTAACAAATGTATGAATGGTAAAGTATGTGTGCATGAGTATTATTAGAGATATTAGCTATTTGGGGATCAAACTTATCTGTAAAAAGGTTGTATAGTTGTCAAATATACCATAAAAATTATATGATAAGTTATACGAGTGACAGTGATACACGATAAAAAAAGGTTGTCGCTCATATGTTTTTCCGAATTTAGATATCTGTTAATACAATTTTAAGCATGTTTTTCTCATAATTAGTAGTTTTCAATCAAGTACAAAAACTTGACGAAGATAATTTACTTTTAATTTATTTGTAAATACAATATTTTGAAACATTTACTATCTTGTTGTTTTTAATGCTTTCGTGAAGATTTGGGACTTTAGCTCAGCAATCACAGAGGTAAGAAGCATATATTCAAAATTATTGTCTAGTTTAATAATGTGCTGTGTCTTTCCCGAAATGATAATAGGGTTGATGTGCCAAAGTATTTTTTAAATGCAAAATGATAGTTCTTGATCTGATCTAACACCGTTTCCTACGTATGTAAGTTACGAATAGCCTTTATTTGTAAGAATATGATATAGGGAGATTGTTACAAAATACGTCCATAATATTCTGTCGTCCAATTGGGTACTTGACTGATTTGGGTATTTACAAAACTAATGAGTACGCCAACATAAAAAAAAAATACGTCACGTTTTAAAATGAAATGGAGACGATACAGTGAGTTGAAATCTCGTGTGACGCCTCGTCTTAATGCACCTTTTAATGGCAAGTGACCTAACTTCCCCTATATACATTCGATTCAATCCTTGTTTCTTCATATTTACGTATTTTTTTTATCGATTTTATGAAGGAAAAAATACACATCATACCTATGTATTTTTACATAAATCTATCAGACCGACTTATTACATATTTTTACTCGAATACTCAATTTTAATCACATAAACACATGTATAAATCGTATATAGACACTATATAATACTCTATAAAGTAAATTGCCGGTACTGCAGCATCATAAGCTCATGATTGAGGGCCTGTACGCTGGGATCCAGTCCGGCAATGTCGTCGATAAGATCGCGTAAGAGCGGTCGTTTTGTACTTTATGATAGTCATTTGTCTCGCTATAGTTCTAATGTAGTTTATATATTTAATACTGGCCTGTAATAGGTGCTAAATAAGATATAGAACCAATGGAAGTAGCTAAAAAAGTATATTACACACATACAAGATACGCGCAAAACACATTATCCTTCCTTTCGGGTAAGAAAAGAAATAAGCCTTTATAGTTACGAAAAATAAGTTTGTTAGAGTTAGTTTAATATTGTTCGTTATGTCAGTTTGTGGTCAAAGATCAGGCTATTATAATAATGGTTAAAGTAGTTAATAGTTTTACGTGACTAACAGAATGTACACTCTTATTGTTTTATAATTGTATATTGTGACACATCTTACTTGTCGCGCATATTTTTTTTCTTAACTAGTCATAGATACCTATTATAAAATACGCGATTAGCAGAGCTCTACATTCTGATTGTACGTAAGTGTAACTAGTTAAAGCTATTAAAATCAAGCTTAAATTTCATAGAATAGTCAGCTACCAAATCTTATAAAAAGTGGTCAAGCTGTTTAAGCGTAACGACATAACAAACATACAAACACACTCATAACCTACGTCATTATAATATTGCATCTTTGGATGTGATAGAGTTTTTGATACATATAAAACTGTTTTAAGTTTCACTCGTGCAGAATAGTATAATACGTAGGAAATAACATACAAAATGTATTTTCCTGCATATTCTTTCTTTGACTCACATTATTGCACGTCACTGTTTTATTTTCAAAACGTTAAGGAAATTCCACAGGAATAATGCAGGAAACAATAGCAAGATTGTGTAATGTTATAACCTCCTTAGTTACAAATAAGGTTATTAATCTTTCTTTAACTAATATAAAGAAACATTTAAAAATAATGTTACGCTATCAAGCGTTTATGTTGATTTATGAATGTGCTACGAAGCGGCTACGGGCTACGAGAAAGTTATTGCTACCTGTAACTTAACCGCTACGTGTCGTAGCCACTGTTCGCTACAAGTGTTAGAATGTATGTTGCTTGTTTTGAAGATACTTAGATTTCATGCAAAAGTTCAGTTTAGAAATTAATGTTCTAGGGTAGACTTGTATTAATGTTCCATTTTATTGAACATTTAAATAAGCTACGTCTGTGTTCACATATTATTGCAGAATGGATTATGGCCGAAGCTATTAAATATTGAGTTTGATGTTCAATATTTCTGGTGACCAATGATCACATTGACCTACATATCCAGACTCAAATGTGTTTATTAAATTGAGTTCTATTAATAGGTATTCGTTCCGCGACATATTCGTTGAAACTGAATATCGGGTCGAGGCATTTGCGACGCTCAAATTGAAACTGTTGTATAATTTATTTGGATCTATTTATACTTGACACGGGTACATAAGGAATAACTCTGCGGTTACCGAGCTTGAGTTGTGCTCACTGCGGAATTTCCACCATGCAATAGATAGTATTGTGTAGGACGAAGTACAAGTACCTAGTGTGTAGTATAGCACCTTGTTTCTATGAACAAAATGCTATCAATGGTTAAAAATAATAAATTTCCACCATGCAATAGATATTATTGTGTAGGACGAAGTACAAGTACCTAGTGTGTAGTATAGCAGCTTGTTTCTATGAACAAAATGCTATCAATGGTTAAAAATAATAAATATCCACCATGCAATAGATATTACCTGTTGTGTAGGACGAAGTACACATACCTAGTTTGTAGTAGTATAGCAGCTTGTTTACATGATCAAAATACTATCAATAGTTAAAAATATCAAATATTGAAATGATACTGATACTTCTCCATTTTATACGACTTTAAAAAATCATGTCACCGTCATATCTGAATCTGCCTCTTACAAAACCACTTTTAGTTTTTACAGTATTACCCACAATTTATGTATTTTGCTACCCTTGTGGCTACCAAATAGTCTTAAATAGATATAGATATATGAGCAACAAGAATAGCGATAGTTATATCTCTTTTCTGCTTCAGTCCACATCCCGAACTACAGAAAACCCAAATGACAAAACCGCCTCGCTTGCTATCAGTGTAATCTGCACTTAATTTGAATAACAATAATAACCTTTTTCCAATAACAGTGGCTACCGCGGAGGCAGCATGAACAAGCGGCGGGAGAAGAAGCGGTTCCTGCTCTACGGGCTGTACGCGTGGGGGATGCCTCTCGTGCTGACGTCACTGACGGCGGCCATGCAGTTCAGTGACCTTCCCGATCATATCATCAAGCCAGGGTTGGGGAATAGGCGGTGCTGGTTCGCAGGTTGGTTGTTTTAAAGAATTGCAACACATTCCTTCCCCTAGGGAACGGGTATCGTACCGAATGCTGAAGATGCCCAATTTCTGCTCTAGCTCAATGGCGGATCTGAAAAAGAAATTGGGTATTTGAATATTTTGTTTTGTTAAACCGTTTTAAAGCGTAGAAATGAATAATTTTCTTTAAGAAAGCATTGTGCTTTTTCAGAACTGAAATTATGCTCCTAATTTTTTCGTTTAATTAGCCCGTTTTCATCAGTAGAAACGGTATTTAAAATATGCTTAGGATCGTTTGTACACGCTCTATAAACATTGTAGAGTTTAATTGGTTAAGTTGCTTTATAGAGCTAGAATGAGAGTAAAATTCGTAGTTAGTCTTCATGAGCGTAATTCATGATGAATTCGTTATGAACTTTCATATAAAACGTTTTATAACAAGTATATTTGTATTTAACAGGGTTTGCGTCGTTATTTAGTATGCAGTTTTTATAAAGCGCAAAAATAGCCATCAAATTAAACGAAGCAGAGAAATCATCGGTGCACAAAACAAATGACGTTCAGCTGTCATAAATAAAGCAATTATCAGAGAGCCTTAAGCCTTCTTATTCACAGTCACAATGGCGCCGCATAAACACTGCATTATGTATGAATAGGGCAAAGTGTTTGCACTGCAAACTGTATTATTATATTCAGCGACGATAAGGTTGCATTTTTCTAGCTTAAATAAAACCAACGTTAAATATACGTGGTGATTTTTTGGATACTGCCTGCGAATATTCAAGGTGCTACCAGAATTTGTATTATATTTTTTGCCTTTGTTAGAAAACTGCCTTATTTGCGGGTAACCTTTTTACTTCTAGTAACGTATACATGATCACACAAAAGATTTTTAGGTTTTAGTAATGTAAAGACTCCACTGAGGAAACTAAATTATCCAGTTTTTTGTACTGTTAATGTCTGCCACTTAAATTGTAACAGCCTAATTGAGGTCAACATAGTCACCTCAATCATCGTGTCGGCAAAATTTTGGGCTGGACAGCCGTAATTAATGGCTATCGACACGAAAATTTAAATTATAACTGCTACCTACTTAGGTTAAGCCTAGATCATTCCAGGTGACCTGTTCTATTAATTTGCTTAATTATAACCACATGTAGGTATAATACAGCGTAACAACGGAACTCAATGTCAGGCTTTCTGCCAATCCTCTAAATTGTGCTGGTAAAATTCTAGACTCTCTCGTTTCTTAGAGATGCTCGTATCGTATACACGATAGTTGTAGGTTGTCTGGTACAAGTGTGTTAACCAATAAGTTCTTCACAGACTGGCTGAGTGACTTGGTATACTTCTTCGGTCCGGTACTCGTGCTGGTAGTGAGCAACATCATATTCTTCTCCGTGACCGCGCACCGTATTCGCTCCATCAGACAAGAGACGGCCATCTTGAAAGGCGCCGAGTCATCCCGCAGTGATAAACTCAAGAAAGATAAACAGAGGTAATGAGGAAATGCTTTTTTTAATTTTATGGTTTTATGGTGTCTAAGGAGGTTGTCATCTCTGTATGTGCCAGTGGTAAATATTGCACTGGTTTATACTGGTATGTTACATACAAGGCCGTTAATAAGTTATTCATTTCATAGTTTAATTACAGTAACTACCAAGCATTTATTACTTTTTTATTGCATGTATATTATGCAATATAAGTTTGTTTCATATTTCGAAAATGTTAGTAAACTAAGTGATTTGAATACCAGCAAATGGAACACGTCAATAAAATAAATTATAATTGCCAACACTAAAAACGTAGTTGATGAAATACTTACAATATTAGTGGAGTATTTAACATACATTGTAGGGTTTTGCATTACTTTGTGACTAATCTTAAAATGAAGGCCATGAGTTTTACTGCTGTTTTCAGCCAACATAAACGCTCAAAATGAAATATTTTGAAAATGGTCGGAAATAGTTTTCTGAAAGAAATTGTCGTTATTTCACAGTATTGGTAGAAAGAAACAAAAACAGGTTAAAAAAGTGTCGAACAAAGTCTGCCAGGTTTTGTTCAAGATTGAAAAATTGAACGTCAAAAGCAATATAATACAAGTATAAAAGTTTCTAAGCATATCTACAAGCATCAATACAACAGAAAGAGTCAACATATTCTAGGTTTTAAACGCTAAATTGATTTCGATGCTTTTAATTGTTTCTTTTTTTAATGATAGATTTTTTTAAGAGAAAGGTAAGTATGTATAATTTATAAGTATTGCTCCCGTGCGAAGCTGGGGTATATCACTAAAATAAGCAGACATTATCTATGCAGGAAAAACTCATAAACCAAAGAGACCTGAAATAAAAAACTTTTTGTACCCAACTGTGGTCGTAATCGCCACGATATTTCAACTAAGATTGCTTTTTAACTTTTATTACACTAAAGTTCGGTCCACGCGATATTTTTGTCTTCGTTTAAATTCAACTAATCCTCTGAGGTGTACCTGCATGCGGCTAGTACTGCACTGGGGCCAAAGTTATCCTGACTTTCATATCAAACTTATTTGTATTTTAATTTTCGGTTGCAAACTACATCTGACTATAATTTTTGTAAAAAGAGGTTTTAAGCTTGCAATATTTCCTTCTATTTCGCTTCTTTAAAAACCAGGTGAAATAACAGGTAATGTCAAATAAAAAGCAATCGAGAATGAATGGTTATAATTTAAAAAAGGAATGTGGCAGATGGGTGTAGCTGCAATAAATTTTCATTCGCAGGAAAACCGTTATGTCATTTGTTTCTTTTTGTTGGTACTTTTATGAGAATTGTAAAATAAAAATCATGTTATTCCCAAAGGCATTAAATTCGTGTTTTGTGTGTAATATTTCATAATGTTTTACGAATTTCTCCCTAAAATTATCTCGATATTTTTTTTATTTCGTTTACTTCATTCGGTGTTTTTTTCGCGACATTACTTTTTTCATTTTTATAATAACTTTCGTGAGGACGATTCATACTTAAACGTTATAACGTAAACCGTTATAACGCGTATTTATCGGGATAGCCCGACTAGTTCGACTCGCGACCCCGCCGTCGCGTCAGCTCATGATAAAGGACTCCGGTTGGGTCCGAAACTAGTCGGGCTATCCCGATAAATATGCGTGAGTAAACCGTTATAACGTTTAAGTATTACTTTTTTAAAGCCACGATGTCTAATTTCGGATTTTATTCATGATTTGTTTGACCTTCCGCGATGACACAGCGACAGTAAGCTTCTCATCAAAATATTTTGATATGACAAGGGCAGAATTAAAAATAAAAAACGATTAATTAATCTCATTTCTCTTAGAACCCGTCTTGTATGATGTCGTGGCATGTGACATTTATTACGCAGATATAATTAAAAAAATACATTAACTACTCGCTCATTCCTGCTTTATTTTTATTTCACTTGCAATACCAACTGACATATTAAAGTTGCTGGCTGACAGACAACTCCTGTGCGCTTACTATAATTTTAAAAGCACTATTGTTGCTGTTACCATTGTCGAAAGAGATGCCGCTATAGGCAGTATGCACTGTCTTCCTTCCACAAGGACTGCAGTCTTGTTTTAGGAACTACTTATAGGAGCTCATAGCACAAGTACCCACTGGCCCAGACTCATCTTTATTTAAGCTTTGCCAACACTGGACATATCCGCACACACAGACTGTGGATATACCTACCTGCTTTGTACAAATATACAGTCATGTTCAAATAGATTTTAGGTTTTTAGAGTGAGTCACTCTAATTTGTTTCCTCTAAATTGCGCGCTAGTGTTGCACGTAATAACGTTCGTATTTGAAATCTCTGGGGAATGTAAACTGACAACCTTTCTCGTAATAAAAATATTCCATTATCTTCGTTATGGTCTGATTGTTTTTTGATATTATATAGTGGAATAATATGTGTAATCACAATAACGATATTAAATATTAGAATGAGATTAGGTATACAGTGTTCTACCAATCCTTAGACTACAGCCGAAAAGAAGAGTTTGTTCCTTTAGAAAGCCTTCCGATATTTTTTCTTTAAATATAGTTAGTTATACATATAGCGGGGCAGGATAGAGCATCGTGAAAGGACTTGGGGGAGGTCTTTGCCCTGCAGTAGGACACTACAGGCTAGGAAAAAAATTATATGATGTCAGTTATTTGTTAGCAGTATTTTTTCAGTAACAAAAATTGTGTCTTTGTTGTACTCATTGATTTAATTTTACCTTTCAGTCAATATTCAGTCATTTTAAAACAGATTAATGATCATTTTAGAATTATGTAACTAATAAAAGTAATTCTTTCTATTTTACAGATATGGCCTCTACCTAAAACTGTTCATGGTGATGGGTGTGAACTGGTCTGTAGAGCTGATTAGCTTCGTGGTAGGGGGCTCCAACTGGTACTGGATTATAGTCGACTTATCGAACTTAAGTCTCGGAATATTCGTCTTCCTAATATTCGTATGGAAGAAGAAAGTACGCAACTTGGTGCAAAAGAGGTATGTTATCATTTTCTCTAATGTTACGATGCTAAATATATTTTATCACGTGGAATATAAGGCCTTGCATAAAAATGGACGGAAAATGAACGGTTCAATCTACACTGCAACTAAACACAAGTTTATCGAAATGTAAACAAACGACATGTAAATAAAGAATTATGACGTTTCTCAAAAAAATAAATTTAAATAAACATTATTTTTTACAATAGTTATTTCCTATTATTCTATTATCTAATAGAATTTGCTTCCAAAAATCAGTTTCTTTACATTTCATCGCACAAAAAATATATATTCCTTTCTAAATTTCTTCTTGTTCACATTTCCTCTATTATTTATAGGCAAAACTGTAATCTTGAAGTCAATACATTTTTCCCATTGATCGATGGTTCTACCAAAACCCGGTCGGGGAACTAGCGGATAACTTTAACAGTCGCCGACGCGTAAGACCTTCTTCCACTTTGACTAAAACCTTAAAAACTAAGCCTTTTTGCTAAAACTATCTGTCACAGTTTATGGAGCTTACACACTTGTATCTAATGTATTAATATATGGCATTATAATATTAATCGTTGTAATAACTTTGTGTATTATGGTATGGTTGGAGTCTATGTAGCATGCCTCAGTCCGAAAGACTTTGAAGTTCGTCAGCGGTATGTAATTCGGACACTATATTATTATTAATGTAGTTAGTAAATAGCTAGGTAATTAGTATGTTTTGAATGTCGTCATAGATTTTTCAAATTAAATAGTAAGGTATGTTTTTTAATTTAATTATAATAAATTAAATTGAGTTGAATTTAATATATTTACTGCGTGTTATGTGTTGCAATTTGTTCGTAAATAACTTCTGAAATTAGCTGAGGGTTAATTCTATTTCTTGGCTGTTGTATATCAGTCAAAGACCTATCGGAAAAATCTACTTAATTAAAACGTCAAATGAAGCAAAACGATTCGCTAACTGAGACCTTACTGTTCGATTTTAATTGGAGATAAACCTGTGGGTATACTATAACGATTTTGATACGAATCACCTCACATGGCGTCTGAAGTAAGCCGATAGTCTTAGAATGAATTACCGTGTTTACTCAACGTCGACAGCAACTAATGAGTCCCGTCGAACTGTACAGTTAACTGCACGTCAATAGAAACCAGAAGCAACGAAAATCGACGTTATTGCTTAGCAGTGAAGGCTCTGTCAATATCAAATAGTTGCCAGTTTTGTGGGTTAGAGTGTACTGCACACAACACATGCAATGCCGTCAATACAAAGTAGGGTTGTCCGTTCTATGAAAAGCAATTTATCAGGAAACGACAAGTATTTAGCAAAGATACGATCGCTTTTTAAATACTCGGAAACTTTGTTGTTTATGGTCATGAAAGCGGACGTCAGCTTATAAGGTTTTATGTCAACGACAATGTTTTTTAACCAACAGCGCCGAAATGAGGGTTAAGTTTTTGTTAAAGCGGATAGTTTTGCTTGTAATGAGTATGATTCATTAATCTGTATGTGTATTATTGTGTTATTTACGTGTTGTGTTAGTAAATGTATATAATATGCATTAATCTAAACACTATTTATGTTAATACGAAAATTTAAATGCAAAGCTAACTGCAATTGCCATTATTCTTATTCTTTCTTCGTACAACCTACTTGGGTAGGTATGATATAGCTACTACCAATAGCATAATTAGGCGCTTGCCAAGGCTTCGGCTAAAAGGTTTGGACCACAAACAGCTAGACTTTATATCTAGCTTCTAAGCGGTCTGGCATAGAATTTTGGCATCCTGCCATGCTTTATTAATTTAGCTACAAGATAAATTCATTTCTGGTAACGTAAAACATTGGGTTATATCTTCCCCAAAATTCTGAAATGGTCGACCCAGACAATAATATCTAGGTAATTTATTCTTCACTTCATTTAATTTCCTTTCGTTATTTGCCCCAAACAAGCTACACATAATGTATGCTGAACCTCTTTCCTTCCTTCTTTGTCCTCCGTGACCAAATGACCATCACGATTAAACTAAGATTAGCATCGCAGCTCTACAATCTCTACAAAGCTTAGAGAACGCAGATGGTAATCGTTAAATGTAGCTTTATCTCCGTAACTGGTTCATCTTTCGACAATTTTCTAAAAATCAGTTCTTAAAAAGGCCACAGAGGTTTGATTCAAAATTCGGCAAACTAGACCCTAACAAAGCTAAGGAAAATTGCTACACTAAACTGAAGATCATTGTATGTTTAATAATTTATGTTAGGACGTTTAATATATGTTTAGTTAAGGACACGAATGATGGAATGTCGCACATTTTTGTACGGTGTGTGCTTATATTATATCACTGTTGTTGTATCAATTGAAACTGCAGGCGTTTCTTCTCCTTATACATTTCTTCCACTTCTACAGCCAGACATTTGTCTTTTAAGCTATCCTATTACTTTGTGGTAACTAGGTACGTTTCAGGATTTTATAGGGAAAGGCATATTACGCACCTATTTCGTACGCTACGTGCGCAACGTGTAATTGCGTTGCACACATTGTGCACGTGGAATTAATTTGTGTCTTACTACATTCATTAATTTAATAATTTTCATGTGGATGCTTCCTTCAATAACATATTTAAGTACTAATACATTGTTATAAACTATTCAGATTCCGTACACTATTCGGGCTGCCGTACACGGAGCATGACCAGCGCACCGGCAAGTGGAACACCACCAGCACGGCCCCGACCGAAGACACGCGCATCTCCTCCGACGACTCAGCTCTGCGACTCAAAGATATGCACTAATCAAAAAGGTACTCATCGTAAAGGGTAGCAAAGAGTTTGCATAGCTTTTTGCGTCTTCCCTCTTCATAATAGTTCTTGAATAGTATCTGTGTGATACATTTGTCCTAGCTGATATCAGCTAGGACAAAATGTATCACTTCGTCTGGGTTTTGGTGTGCCCTAAGATAATAGCCAAACTTGTTTAAGAATACTAGCTGACTCGGCAGACTTCGTACTGCCCCAACGATAAATAAAAAAAAAGTCGCACCTTTTAAACCTTTCCTAGGCCTCCACGAACAATTCAAGACCAAGATGAGATAAATCCGTTCAGCCGTTCTCGAGTTTTAGCGAGACTAACACGAACAGCAATTGATTTTTATATATAAGAAGATATAAGCACACCATCTATGTAATGATTCCCTCGAACACTTAAATTATGATAATGCTTATCTTAACAAAAGGGTTTAGTGTTATCGTTACTAAATCGTTTATATATTTTCTTGTGCACCTGCTGTTACTATCATAGTAGGTACTTCATAACCAGACAGACCCAATCCCTATGATTATTTGTTGTGTTGGAGATCCTGTTCATCAACAATTTCTTTTTTTATTTTTACAGATTCCCGAGCATGACAAGTATACGCCAAAGAATTCTCATGAAAACATGGAGGCATCACATAATTGCTAGTCAATTTCATTTAAACATTACACGAGTAGAAAAACGCTTTTATGAAATATATCTATGTTAAATTAAGTCACTTAAGTATAGCGTATAATATTAGCAAGTAATGATTTTAAGCATTTATTTGTTTAGATTCTTAAGTATACCTAATATTACATTATTTGTATTTCCAATTAATCTCTTACGGTACCAATCAGAATAAAATACATACCAACGCATATCTTTTAATACATATTTACCATTGAGACCCAAGTACAAAAGTTGTCTTTTGATATAAATATTGTGTTGGCTATAATTGTAAGTAAAATGTACTACTTGTATGATGTTGTCATGTTAAGCCGCTGGTTGCACTGTCCTGTTTTAGCACAAATCATTATAATTATATACCTATGTAAGTAAGATAAATATTTGTTCTTAGTTTTAAAATATGTGCCTACCGGTAATTTCTAAATAGCTGTAAGTTATAGTACAAAATTAAAAACCTATTTTATCATGTTACTATAATTAAAATCATAGAATTAAGTTCCAATCACATTTGAAATAAAATATTTAAGTTAAACAGACTTGTTTTTCTATAATCCTATCCATTACCTATTCCTAACAGAACTTCTCTTGATCTACGTTTATATTCTGACCAAGACCAGCCTAATATGGTCACTGGGAAAAAGAATCTAATATTTTGTGGGTTTTGGACTTCTACCATTTATTTACCACATAGTTTGTATGCTGCCATTTGCAACAACTAAGTCTTCATAAAAAAAATAAGGATAGATGAGTAACTTATTATTATTAATTAGCAGGCATAATTAGATTAGTATCTACTTTTGAAGCTTTATACAACTGTAGAATTGCCGTACTACAGTAAAAATATAACTACGTATTTAATAAAGAAAACGGAAACTCCAGCTTATAAAAAAAAACAGCTAAAGAGGCAGTTATGTATCCGAACGAATCTAACGTTACTGTCAATTCAGAGAGAATATAAATAGAGGTACGTCACTTACGTCAATCAGAAAACAGTTGTCAATGTCAAATGATAACCTATAAATCGCGATAATATTTTGAATTTGTGCCTGAACTCTAAAGACTAAAGTACAATTTTACAGATAAAGATATAATTTTATTTTTAATTCATAAGTTCAATCCTTTTTATTTGAATTAGGGTACACAATAAGTATGTATAATTTATATTATCCTCATATTTAAACGAATTGCATACATTTAGAATATTTTTTTCGAACATTAGTTTTTAGTTGTTTATTTACCGGATATTTAAAGTCATACATTTGTAAGTGCCTCATTTTAAGTGTGTGAGTGTAAGTCTTTCGTACAATACTTGAATGAAAATGTATATTTCAATCAGTAATTTAAAGCAACCTTTGGACTTTAGTTAATGAGTTAATAACATGATATATCAAGCACCTCTTGCGGTTCTGTGTATTACAATTATCGTATCCTACTTTTATATGAAGAGTCCAACAGGTGGGTTAAAAATTAAAAAAGAAACTATTACAAAGCAATTAAGTATTTAAGGCTAATAGCATATTCAACCTTTATTTACCAATCAGAAACAGATAAGGATTCTTAATATGCATACAAAGACCGCTACATGTTAACTTTGTCAGCTATTAAGGATACTAGACCATAATAATTTTTGTTTTAGAACCTAATGCAATGGCGAACAATGGTCTGCTGTTTATTTCAAACGCTGCAAAGGTCCACTCAGTGTGCCAGAGGGCTTCCAAGTTTGTTAAGAGGGTATTATATGTAAACATAAAGGAGAATTCGGATAATACACTGCCGTTACTGAGCAAACAGATAGATAACTTATATTCTAAGGTAAGATGGTTGTTTCTGGTTATTATTCATAGCTATTATCATAACAATGGCTTGTTATCAGTAAGTCATTTAAATGACTTTATATTTTTATCTTGATTCTTTATTGTGTATTCCATAAGTCAAGTCACCTTACCTACCATAATTTTACTGTTTGAAGTAACCTTATTGGAATTCCAAGCAATATGACTGAAGGTTTTTTTATTTGGAGGCTTAGTATTTGAATAAAAGCCTATTTAAGAGATGCAACACTACAAGTCTGTAAATTCTACATACCTCACAGTCCTATTTGTCTTTTCCCATATAGATGAAAGATTAGCAGAATATTTTATTTAAAAACTATCAATCAGTTAGCTTACTGCAATCTACTGCTGGACATAGGCCTCCCGCAATTTGCATCATTTTTTCCGATCCTCAGCCTTCTGCATCCAGTCTGTCGTGGCCATCTTTCTCAAGTCAACAGTCCATCTTAGCTAGGGGGTGTCCCACCTTTTGCTCTAAGGGACATTGGTCTTTCAACAGGATGTGGCCAGCCCACTGTCACTTCACTTTCTTTTTAATATACATATATTACACATAAATATTGAACTTCTGAAGGGATATTTCATACATTTATTAGTACAGTTTTTTTTTATAAATTTCAGCTCCCTTTATACTTTTTCTAACATGTTTATTTATTACAATAAATAAATTTATTGCAAAACTGTACATACATATATAATACCACTTTCAGTCACAAACCAGCAATTTAGATTTAAGATTGATGCTGAAGCCAAGTGATACAATAAGGGAGATTAAAACAGGCCATCCTATTGACATGATTCTGTATGACAGTGAGCTAGCCAAGGAAATAGATGAGCTGAAGCATACAGTGTCCACTGTGTCCAGTGGATATAAACTGCAAAGCATTGGTAAACACACAAAATAAAATACACCATAATATTATAATACTATAAACATTACAAAATGTAGAATCGTAACCTAAATTTGAAAAGAAATAAGTCTTAATGTTGCCTAATTGTTTAAATTTTCAATTTTCTCTTTGCCAAAAGATTTTGGAGTCAAATAGGAAATCATGGTTTTCACAGATCCCCCATAAATATAAACGATTAAGATACTTTAATATGATCTCGACTCCAGATCTGTCTGCAAACCATGGTTTCCCATTTGACCCCAGAATCTTTTGTCCTTAATGATTTCAGACAAATACAATCAAAACCGCAAAACAGTTCTAACAGTTTACCTTTCAGAAACTCACGGTGCAAGTCAACATGTACAAGAGGACCCCTTAAAAACATATGAGAATGTAGCTCTTGGGGGTACTTTCGACCGTTTGCACAACGGGCACAAGATCCTGCTGTCCCAGGCTGCCCTCCGAGCCACCAAGCTACTCACGGTGGGAGTCACTGATGTTAATATGATTCAGTGTAAGAACTACATTTAAGTTCAGTCCTGCTTAGTTAAATTACTTTCTTTTTGCGTCTCTCTCTTAATGCTAGATGACATGCATACAATAAAACATTCAAGCTTTTATACTCGACGTACACAGGGTGACAGTCTGGGTGACAGGGTTCAGGCCTTACGGGACGCATTTTCCGTCACATATCTAACGAACCTTAGTATTGAAATAAATTGCAATTGTTACATAAGATTAGCTTTACTAAACAAACGTTTGATAACTAAGAAACAAATGTATATTTTAAAGAGGTAAAATCAATACATGTTATTTTTTTTGTTGTGTACAGCAAAAACATTATGGGAGTTAATAGAGCCAGTGGAGGTCAGAATAGAACAAGTGTTGAACTTCTTAAAGGATATCAATCCAGATCTGGAATACAATGTCTTCCCATTGAAGGATTTGTATGGACCGACAAAGGATGACCC
This sequence comes from Chrysodeixis includens, assembly GCA_941860345.1. Classification (NCBI taxonomy): domain Eukaryota; kingdom Metazoa; phylum Arthropoda; class Insecta; order Lepidoptera; family Noctuidae; genus Chrysodeixis; species Chrysodeixis includens. The sequence goes on from OW796103.1 coordinate 8,690,307, forward strand.
TAGATATCAGGTATATTATATTTTTATTACACTGCACTTTAAAATCATGCATGTATTTACAACTTGCTTCGATAAAACACGGTCATATTGCTGTGCAAGGAAATATTTTTTTTTAAGTAAACTGACTTTATCTATTAAAAAAAAGTATACCTTGATAAGTTATAGATTATTGGTTGGTATTAACAATATTTTCGGGCTTCGCTGAAAAACATTGCACATTTTGGATAAACTTCAAATTCGCAATAAAGAGTTTATTTGACAAGTCTCTTTCTACTCTTTAAAAAAAATATCAAACTAAAATAAGCAATAACGAACATCCCTCTTCCAGTTAATAGTGGTAAGTGAAGAAACTCTTCGTGGGGCAAACAAGATCAATGAGAAGCGAGTTGAGAACGGCCTGCAGCCGATGGATGTGCATGTGATAGGTATGGCCCAGGACGCTCACCCCGACCACTCACTCGAGGAGGAGGACAAGATCAGCTCCAGTAACCAGAGGATGAGGCTGCTGGGTACCTTGTTGAGGCCACCTGTGGTAAGGATGTAATTCTGTATACATCATAGTCAATATAAGAGGAAGTTTGAAAGTGGCACCGGTAACAGAGAAACTTCGTGGTAACCGGTTGTCATGGTATGGACATGTCATGCGGAGAAAAGAGAATCACGTGGTAAGGAAGGTTGCTAGACATGAATGTGGATGGATATAGGGGAAGAGGACGACCAAAGAAACGATGGATGGATTGTGTGAAAGATGATATTATGGCTGCAAAGAGTGTCAGTTGCGAGATGACGTCAGATAGGAACGTGTGGAAGAAGAAGACATGCTGCACCGACCCCAAATAATAATTGGGAGAAGGGCAGGGGAATGATGATGATGATCATAGTTATGTAACATATTTTAGAACTGTTATAGCGCATACCCATAATATTGTATTGAACTTTCCCCAAATTTTCATTTCCAGCCTAACCCCAACATACCCGATTGGCCGTATGTAATCGGTCTAGCAGGAGGTATTGCCAGTGGGAAAAGTAATATAACTAACAAACTAAAGTGAGTATGAAAACCTTGTACTATGTATATTTCTGAAAAATTGCTATATTTGTAAAAGGATTAGACTTAGTTAACGCTAGTATTTGAAGAGGTCGTTATCTTCTACAGATTGAAAGGCGTGGGCGTAGTAAACTGTGATATAATCGCGCATGACTTATACAAGCCGGGGCTACCTCTCAACCGCACGATTTCCGAGGTGTTTGGACAAGATATCATCACGGACGCTGGCGAAGTCGACAGGAAGAAACTCGGACAGATCGTGTTTAGTGATACGGTGAGTTATATTACACCTTTGAGGGTATGTCGGTATTTAACATAAGCTCAAAAGCCACGAACCCAATATTTATTACCCGACTACGGCGAACCGAAAAGGAGGACCTGGACCTGTTTATGAGTAGGTATGTCCTAAGTATGTATGAATGTTCATTGATTCCCTCATAACTTCTAAACTACTTATCGTAATTTAACAAATGAGGTATTAGAAGCGTCTCAGTTGTACAATAAAAATATTCTTGTGGCGCCCTCTAGAGGACATTAGGTACCTAGTCAGCTTAAAAAAAAAGTCATCATAAGGTACCGTGTTGCATATCAAAAGAAAGGGCTTAATTAGCACATTTCTAAAATATCCGAATTGTAGATAAATATTGCAAGAGGCGCCCTCTGATGAAAACTGCTACTGAAATACAGAATTTGGTTTTTAGAGCGCGATATTTCAGTAGTCAGTTTTAGTTTTTAAACATATTTCTTGTTAATAGAAACAACTGGAGAAGCTAAACAGCATAGTATGGCCGGCGGTGATCGCGGAGGCCCAGCGTCAGATCCGCGCGTTCGGCGAGCTCGGCCACCGCGTGGTCGTCATGGAGGCCGCCGTCATGGTGCGCGCGCGCTGGTACCACTACTGCCACCAGCTGTGGGCCGTCATCGTGCCTAGGGACGAGGTATGGACACATGAGTGTTATAGGACCAACAGAAAATTAACGCAAATGGCAATCCGACCGGAGAGAGATCAGGCGCAGGACCCACATTTTTACGTGCCTTCCGAAACACGGAAGCTGTGATATTCATTTCTAAAACACCCACAACATTCGAAAAGTCGGTGCGGGCCGTGGGGGTCGAACTCGAGACCTTTGACTTGGCAGTTCTATGGTCTTACCACAAGGCTATCACAGCTTCTAATAGAGACTTGTCGCTGCCAAAAAAAAAAATCATTACCTATAATTTTTTGGACCCCTATATACACAATATACTTATCTCACCGATAGGATGTAGATGAGTTAATCATTGATCACTGATGATGATGACGAAAAAAAAGTTAAAATAAAGTAAGTTAAAGTCACTTCACACTTGAAACTTCTAAATTGCAGGCTATAAAAAGGCTACAAGACAGAAACAACCTAACGATAGAAGAAGCGACACAGAGGGTTAACGCTCAACCCTCAAATGAGGAGCAGATCGCGAAGGCCAACGTCGTGTTCAGTCCCTTCTGGAGCTACGACTACACACAGGGTCAAATCGACCGCGCGTGGCAAGGCCTGCAAGAGATACTGGATGCTAGAAAGTAAATGTAATGAGCATAGCTTAATGAGGTATACAGCAATGAAAGTTGATGAACCACTTTTTTTTAATCATTATATTATGCTAATAATTTGGTGCGGAAAATAACGGACAATAACGAAAATGTGGACGTAAAATAATACAAGTTATCTCCAGTTTAGAATTTCACGAAAGTTTATAATCTTACTAGGAAATTGATAAACTTACGGATCTTATTATTTTCTGGTGACACTTATATATACCACAACGTTATTTGAGTGTCTTCTTTTCCTTTTCCTAATTATAAGGGGACTCACCTCTGAAAGTAGGACTGCAACAGTTTAAGTCGTAGTCGAAAGAAAGGAAACTGCGCGTATAAGGTGAAGGGCGGCGTCTCGCTTCAACCATTGTATCGGGTTTTCTCGACAAGCATTTAATTTAGTTCTAGTACCTTCTAATCTGACAGAGTTCATCAACATTCGTTGCTGTTCAGCATGCCTCAATTTTGTTACAATACTAATAGTTAGCAAAAATATACCTTATATTAAAACTGTACCAAGACTCTTTGATTGGATATTCTTTAAATACTTCTATCAATCATTAATTTCTTTTAAAAGCATGATTTTTTTGTCTATTATTAGTATTTCATAAGCTCTAATGACACGATTTCTACAAACACGTGTGTATGCCATTGTATCGGCACATGACTTTGTTTCGTATTGTCGACGCGAGATGGCGTGACTTCAGCGTGTAATTTTCAGAAACGTGTGTTTGTAAGCACTATGATTGCCAATGCTGAAGACGTGTATTAAAACACTATGTATGTAACACGCTCATGCATTAAAAATAATCTTCAGCCTTGCGTTTAAATAAAAAAAAAACTAGTTTTAAAACTATTACTAAACTAGGACGGGCTAATTACTAACCTGTGAAACATTATTTACTCCTAGGTTATGTATGTGTTACTGCATTATTTATTTACAAAGGTTTTAGTAAAACAATGGTTTCGGGTTGTGTATAAAATATTTATAACAGCGAAATGTTAAAAGAAATGTAAAGGTTAAAGACTTATTTGAAGTCACATTGTTTTAAGGAGCCTTGGAAAGTTAATTTAGTAAAACCTGCATGCTAAGGTGATGCATCAAATAATTCTTTCAATTTCTTTTGAATTCTAGAACATTTTTTATCGAAAAATATATTAATATTTAAATAGATAATATCTAAACTGCCATGCCTCTATTTAATGTACATAAAATATTTATATAGGTACTCAGCAAATTACCAATGAAAAAAGCAATAATAAATATAGTATAGAAAATAATTTAGGGAATTTAGTATAATTATATGTAGCTAAAGTACCTATTGTTGACGCATTTGAAATAGATTTACTAAAAGCATAGGATGGACAATATCATTATGATTTAAGAGTTAATATACAAAATAGTTCAAATATATATGTAGTTGTTTCTATACTTTGTTGTTGAAAAATAAACCTACTTAATTACTTTCAAGTTACTTTGTATTATATCAACGTTTTTAAGTGCCTGCCCAGTTTGCCCTTAAGAAAAACTGCCTGTGCCTGTAAGCATTATATAAACTCGGCTACTAGTTACTTAAAACCTATGTATAAAGTGTTATTAATTCCTAGGACGATATTATGGATTCAATAAATGTAATATTTTTGTTACAATCTGTTTTATTGGTCAATTTAGTCCCATTACAGTGATAAGACAAAGTGGGGTCATAATCATTACGTTGCTACATTATTCACTAATGATTCGAGTTTCATATCGAAATGATGTCAAAAAAGCCGATGAATATTACAACTGGCAACACTCATAACTTTTGAGTTCTTATATCAAGTGATTGAATTTGATAAAAATGATTGGTACATTTATGTAAGTAGAAAACACGTGGTACGTATTAAATGTATGCCTTGATTTTATTTAGATCCCTTCGAGAATTTGTATCGAACAGACTTCTACTTTAACCTCTGGAAAAGAAAATCACTTCGTCGAGTCGAGTCGAATATCAATCTCACGTTCAACGTGCCTGACGCTGTTTAGCTACTTTTTTTCGACTCTGACATAGCTATCTTTCAAATATGTGTAAACTCGTGGTAGCACGATAATCCATCTAAGATCTGGTAATAATAGAGTACTCTGAAAGGCAGTTCATCCTTGTTGAAAACAGAATTCAAGTCAATTTAGAAGGACTGGAAGCCCACCAAGACGTATCTTGGCAAAAGGTTTGGGAAGACTTGGAATCAAAAGACTTCTGGAAAATTTAATGTTTAATTGGACGTCCTATCACCATCTGACTAGTTCCGAATTAATCACTACATCGAAAAGTATTAGCTACATATAAAATGATATGTGTAGCATTATTACTTTTAGTTATTTGTTCACATACCGTGTTCGCAAATACTGACGACATACCTGCCCATAGTCTAGAAGAACAAAGAATGGAAATGCTTGTAAGTATCAAAAAAAATGTACAGTATTCCAAGGCCCTTCCCCTCTCCCTGTCTTGCCTTCCTGGTGGTGGAGGAGAGAGAGGTTTTTGTTTATAGTTATTTGAACAATCCAAATAACCATATTACAGGATTATAATATGTGCAACTGCACAACAGTAATAAACTTTTATGAATTTCTGAAAGGATGCCATGAAAACTTACTTCTTTTATTACAGGGAAAACTTATCACACTAAATTTTAAAGACAACGGTTGGAATACTTTCGTATGCTTTGGACATATGCCAGACTCATTCTATCGCAAAATTCGACACGTATCTCATGCTTTTATTATAAAGGATGATCATGATCAATATAATGCTGAGCAATTCGATACAATGTTAATCAGATACAGCCCAAATTTTATAGTGATCAGCTGCCACGATTTTACGGAGTTTGAAGAAATGTTACTAAAAGTTATAACTACGCTGTTTTGGAATCCTTTGGCTAACATCGTTATTTATTATCAAAAACACGAAGAAAGAGAAATTCTAGCAAAGATATTTTTTGCTTTGTGGTATCACAAAGCTATAAACGCCATTGTGGTGCAATACGACGACTTACAAGAAGCCATGTTTATATCAGACTATAATCCATACATATCGGAATCTACATCAGTCGACTATGAATATGGCTGTTGGACCGCAAGAAAAATCTCGTTGATTGTTCTTAATTTTGTCGAAGGTATTGTTTGTGTCGAAAAATGTCACAACATTACAATTCACTCTCAACTTAGGGCTTTCCATCTCGGTACATGCATTGGCTTTAACAAAAGAACTGTCTCGTACAAAGACATCGAAGTTGCGAATAGAATAAAATTGTTTGAAGATAGAAGCAAAAATTATAACGGATTTATGTTTCGAGCATACACAACTGAAGTGGAGCCATTTTTCATTATAACTCCTGACAATAATGGTTCTTACACGATAGGAGCCAGGGACGGAATAATATGGAACACCATGTCAAAACTAATGAATTTTGGTATTGATCTGTCACCAAGCTTAGATGTTATGAAGGAACCATTCGATTTCGAATTAAATATTGAGCAAATATTTGCCTTTTCACGAAGAAAAGGTGATTTATACCTCATTCCTATATACATATTTGACATCATTCTAGTAGAAATTGACTTTACATTTCCTTTTAAAGAGAGTGGGGTTTGTATTATGTCTAAGCGTGCGGGATTTAACACATCAATAATAGATGTAAGTAATGCAGATTATTTCCAAGTAAGCAAAGTAAACGTACTACTTGGTATTATTGGCATGTGGGCAACATTCTCTTTATACAAATGCGTAGAGCTTGGGCGATTAACTTTAAATCAAATAGGAAAGGATTTCCTGAATACTGTTAGAAATTTACTATCGCTAAATCTTTGTAATCCCCCAAAGCGAAGTTCTTTTCGCATTTTCTTAACTATAACAACTTGGAGCATTTTCGTGATAAATTTTTCAACCCAAGGCAAAATAATATCATTCTTAACAGCGGCGAAAAGAGGTCAAGAAGTAGAAACATTTGAAGATGTTATAGAGAAAGGTTACCCTATCCAAGGTATGTCTTCACCTGATCTAATCCTCCCAGAAACCGAGGAAAAGTTCGAGATCATCAATCAGAGGTTAATTCCTTCACAGGACATATTCGGATGCGTAAAACGAATGAATAACGAATCTCATTTGTTTTGCCTTATTGATTGCGCTGTGGGTCGGTACTTAGAAAGAAACCGGCTTAATGAAAAAGGCGAACAATACTTACATATTGCTAAAGATAGAATGCATAGTCATTATTTGAATATGTTACTACCGAAACATTCTCCTATGACAAATCGTTTTAATAAATATATGATGACGTTTGTTGAAGCTGGTCTTATAAAGAAATGGGAACAATATAGATACACTGATATCAAGCAGGAGGCGACAATGAAACCCTTAGGAATGAACGAATTAAATATTATATTCCAAATATACGTGTACTGTGTTGGATTTACGTGTATCATATTCATAATAGAAATAATAACGTATTACGTAATTAATTTAATAAAAAAATATTTTAAATCTAAGAAGATGAATTAGGTGTTTTAGCAATACGTATACTCCATTTGTTTAGGTAGTTAACTAAATGTAAACAATCTTGGCATTACTTTTTAACCAAAAAAATAATTTTAAATTTGGATATTACTGCTTATAAATCAATTAACTATAGTTTTAGAAAATCTGAATGTATTTCAAGTTGTAAAACGTATTTTACATTTTTAAAGATCACATTTTGTTTAAAAGACATACCAAAATTGTTTACATTTAGTTAATTACCTAAACAAATGGAGTATAGCCAACATTATTTCCTAAAATTTTGTTTTTACACGTTTGAGCACTGTAACAAAGCTGCGCTAGTAAAATTATGTAAGCAATGTTTACTTAACATAACATAATATATTAACTTAAAATAAAACACAATTTTTTATGAATGTTATATTTTCGCCTTTGAAACTGTCCATAAACACTTTTTTTTTCAATGCCTGGCAACACTGGCTTTATTGTTTATGGGCGATTCATGGTGGAAAAATTAGTCAACAGTTTTTTAAAATAACATCAAAATACACTTGAAACGGCATGTATAGAGCCATTAGTTTAGTTTAATGGGAAACACGCATAATAAAAACTCTCAGAACAGAAACCAAAAGCAATCCACGCATTCAGACCGCGACGGCCAGGCGTTCACAAGTCAGGTAAGTGATGAAACGAAAACTTGTCATTCTCAGCTGAACTCGCGTAGCTGATATTTTTGTAGACAGACACTGGTTTTGTGTGATTGTAAATTGCTGCGCAGTGTATTTAAAATGTGCTTTGTGTAGAGACGCTAACGTCTGTTGGATTCATTAAAATGTCCATTGTTTGTGTCAGTTCTTTGTTACCTCTAAAACGCATAATTTATTTTCGTATATAGTTCAGTCTCTCCCATTTCGTGGGCAACCTCAGCGGGCGTTCCTTCGTCAGTGTTACGAGCAACCAGTCGGTGTACAGCGCATCGCGGCCTTGGTCTCGCGTTTCGAGGCGAAGGTTAGTATACAATTCGTCAAAACAAACAGTTTTCATTATGAAGACGTAAATGGATAGCGCCAGATTCAAACACCACGACTTTATTCATTTTTTGTACAAACATTCTTATGTTTACCTGCTTCAATTAACATAAATAAATAACTTTTCTATTTACTTAAATAAAAAATACTTTCAATTATTTTAAAGACTTAATTTTATTTATGAAAATCTTTAGTAAACATTAATTTACATGCAAAACAATATTTTTATCATTATTTGATAAGATATTGCTTCAGATAGTTTAACCATGGTTTTAGTGACTTACAAGTCATGGTCATGACAATATGATTTGCATAAAAAATGATAAAAAAAAAGGAAAGAGTAAGAAAAAATCTTGCACTGTAATTAAACAACATAGACATTGAGTGGATTAAAACCTTGAGAAGATGTCAAACAATGCTACTTGCTATTATAAAAAATAATTATCATGAATCATAACAATAATCATTGGTTAGTACTTTAATAGCTACATCCTGTGATACTTTGCTCTGTGTCTATTTTGTTATAGTTTTCTACATAATATTATGTAAATATAATTGTATACTGCCTAGTTTACAATACAAGAATTTAATATTGACTTTGAAGGTTGTTATAATAAGGCCTTGTAGCTATTGAGAAATTTTAAACATGTTTCAATGTTACATTAGCATATGCATTACACTGTATTTTTTTCTTAATTTGTTTAAGGTTGTGTAAAATTGGGATTATCCTATTAAAGAAAAGAATGAGGAAATGCATGCTTGTTTATAACTAATAAATTAAGTAATACAAATTGCATTGTTGATATTCATATTCAATAAAAGCTTACATTATGATAATTTACAATGAAATAGACTCTTCTATTTTATACATATGATTTTAAACATTATTAATTCACTAATACATAAAATTTCTTTTATGCCCTCTGGTTTTATCCACATAGACTGTTTCAAATTCAATTTCACACTTTTCCGTTCTATTAGTATTGATTTTTGTTTTCTTTAACAGTTTCATCATTTCAATGATTATTGTATGTTTAGGTTATTTCAGATAAGCAATAAGTACCTGTTATTTTATCTCTAAATAATAAATAACACTGGTTTTTAGGGTATCAAAATCACCGCTTATAAGTTCATGTGTCAAATATTAAAAACAAAGGCTATCATTGTGTAATTACATAGTCATACTGTTGTTAGTAAATAATACATAATCATCATGTTTCATGCAAAAAAGAGATAAAATGCTGATGTCACATTTAGCCCAAAGCTTTACCTTAACATACCTTATTTTTTTGATATTGATTGATTTTAGGCCCAATATTTTATCATGTCCAATATATTCCAGATGGAATGACTCGACATTAAAGAATCCTCTAGAAGCAAGCAAGACAGCCTGGCCTGTGGCCCACAAAGAATCAATCTTCCAGCCTGAATTCCCCATCACCACCGACTTACTGCAGAAAGACTTTCAGATTGAGGAGACTATAGCCAAAGGTGCGTTTGGCGAAGTCTATAAAGTCAAGAAGATCAGTGAGAACAAAGAATACGCACTGAAAGTGCTTAGTAAGTCACAGGTGAGTGTTCAACCATTTTTGGAGATAATAATTATACATGTTTTTATCGGGAGCATGAAAAAATTTCTTATTTTTAGATTTTTCATCTATCTTCATATATAGTATTGGACTATTTTACTAACAACTATTTCATTAATTCCTTTTAATTTACCTTGGTCTAAAACGCGAACATAAAATAAATAACTTCATTTATCGTCGAAATAACTAAGGGCTTCTTTCGTAACCTAACAGACATTACAATTGGGGAAATTGTTACTCAATTTAAAGCAATAAGGAATGTTCCAGGTATTAAGGCCGTCGACATACTGGCTGTAAAGATAGTCGTAATAATTCTTGACACCGCATTTGATTAGATAAGCAATCATCCACTAGACATAACTTAGATCTTTATCTATAGTTTGACGTGTTATTTAACCAACTCAATCTTTTTAAAATGCTCTCTCATCAAAGTAAGAAACAAATGTTTTTTTATCTAGAAGTTCCTTACATAAATACCAATTCTCTTAAAAAGAAACTTATACCCAGTCAAGGATCATTATTTGAAGATATTCGTGGTTTAGAAAAATAAAGTTCTGTCATATATCACTTGAAAACCTATTACTTGTGGTAGTTGAGGCAGGAATAAAGGTGATGCAAATTTAGCTGCTGCGCGACGTAGTGAACACATCGGTTTTATTACCATTGCGTTTATTTAACGTAGTGTTTGTAGCCGTTTTACTATACGCCGGTTAACTCCGGACTGGAGGGGAAACTAGCAGCATAACTAGCTATAACAAAACTTAACGTAACATATGACAACGTTTGAAACTCATATATGTATGTGGTCTCTTTTTGAACAGTCCTCAAAAATACCCTTAAAGAAGGTCGATATCTCATCTCACAACTGCTTTCTTAGTCTTCCTTCATTTTTGTAATATGTATTAAATCAATAATGTATTATTCTGCTAACTGTTGTACTTAGAAGAAAGAAATTAGACTTATTACACTACCATAATTCATATTATTACCAGTTTTTTTGTTAAATAGGGTAACTGACCTATAGCGATTAACAAGTATGTTTGTAAAAACGCCTTACGTTGTAACGATATAAGAAAAGTGAACAGTAATGATGTAATGTACAATTATAGCTGTAGGTATATGCTCTCATCTATTCCATCTCTATCGTATGTTTTTATAACGATCTATTTATTTTCTGAATGTATGTCTCATATATCCTGGTTGAGTTTTTTACTCCCATTACCGACGCTTTGTGTCGTAAGGATTTATATCGGCAATGATGTGACAATGACAATATAGGTACTCCGGTATATGAAGGTTGAAAATGTTCGTTATACAAAAGAGACATGTAATGACTGGTCTGTTGTCTCATTAATATTCTCTTTCATAACCAACTTACCATATGTCGTTGGTAACCTGCGTCCAATCATCTGCTTGACGTGAACCTTTGCGAAAGCTATTATTCCTATAAAACTCGTTCCTTCGTTGTCACCTGCACTGATCCAGCTGTTTCAAGTCAATACATCAACTGTTTTTGTTCTAATACCTAGTATAAAAGAAAAGAGCATTGCAGCGTAATGCGCTTAGGTATATCTCGAATCTCGTTATCATGCTGACCTATATGTAAACTTATTACCACTAAATGTGTTTCATGCGGCGATAAGCTTTCCATACTACTTAATGCCTCTTATCACAGACATTTCGTCGTTCACTTATATCAGACTTACGTTAAAGACGCGAAATCGCGAACAAAGTGATTGACTTGTGTTTTTTTCATTGATACACGTTCGGGCCTTCGAATGTTGTCTATCATGCAACAATCTACTTATACAAATAATTGAATTGCCATACACTAACTTTGAATATCGGAAGAGTATATTTGTGCCGAGGTCGCGTATTGTGAAATATACTTCTAAACCTAAACAAAGATTTATCTCAATGTACTGAAGTTTATTGTTAGAAAATGCTGAGTAAGCTTCAAGCAAACTACATTGAACACGTTCCTATAGATCGTGTTTAAATAACGATCGGATTAAAATATCAGTGAGTTAAGTACTGTGCGGTTGATCCGTGGCGCGGGCAGCCGCGTGGAACGAGGCACGGTGTTCCCTATCGCGCGACTCCGTCTGTGACACATGTCTGCCGCATCATTTTAACGCGTAATTATCCACAATGTAAACTAATGATAACTCGTGTACGATCACCGCTAGCTCAATATACGTGCTTTTAAGAACATAATCATTCAAAAGACCCCCGGCTAGGATGTATCTGAGGTCTCTAGATTAATAAAATTTCTTATTATCTATTTTCGATAAAATTTGTGCGCAATTTGTTTACGCAGTTACTGCTAATCACGTAAATCGTCATTGCGGATGGAAATACCCACTTTTGTTTCAAAACCGTACCTATCTGTTACTTACCTCGTAATAAAATTGAACACTTTCTTTTCCTCCTTCTCTATAATAATTCACATACAAGTCAACGTGTTTCGCAATTAATTTCAGATTGTGAACGAGAGTGCGGTGCGTCAAGTGAAAGAGGAGGCGCGCATACAAGCGGCGTGCGGCCATCATTCCTTCATAGCGGGCGCTGTGGCCCGTTGGCAGACCAAGAAAAGACTTTACATTGGTAAGTCATCAAATCCTCATCCATATGACGCTATACCTAATCTTATACCCTACATATGCAGACGACGATAATGTGATAAGCTTATGACGATTTATTTTTAAATATTTATCTTCGATTTTATCAGGATTAGTAAAAAAACCTTGCTGTTTTAAGGTGAATGTAATGTTATCTGTAACTCACAGACATTGCGACACCATTGTAATATTTCAAAAAGAAATATAATTCACAAATATTGTCAGAGTAAATATTAAGAAAACTTTGTCCTGTCTGCGTAGATGTGGCACACGCGAGACCTGTGATAGTCACTTAGTTGTTGGATGATTGCATTATCTTACACTCTAAATAAAGTCCACCAGCTACCAGGCATGTCACGGACACTCGACAGTTTGACGACTCTAGTGCTCCGTCCTTAAATCCAATTTATTTCGAATTCAACAGGACGGTCCAATTAACAACTTTACCTACTACCAATGCACAATTGAAATTGGGTAAATTTAAATTGAATACAGGAAAATAATATCGCAGTATCAACAAGTGACATTCGACATCATTAACCCTATGACATTTTTGTCGCCAATTACAATGATAATTAGTTAGTCATCAGTAGTTTTAGTACAGAAAAAATGTTGTTAAACGGTTGAGTTGCGCTAGTTAGCGGTCACTGCGTCAACCTGCAATAGATGCGGTCACAGGGTTAATTTGTTGACGGCGGAAGTACATGAGATTAAGTCGTCGACTGATAACGTCGACCTAATAATAAAGGTGATTGTTCTTGATAAAGCTTTTCAAACTATCACCGTCATCACATCGCACTACGCTATCATTTTTATCGGTTATGTTTACCTTCTTGTTGAGACCTCTTTGTACGTCAATTACGGCAGTTTACAAAATGAGGTCGCGTTAGTATTGTATTTGTTAAATTTGAATCATTTTGACATTGTTGTTTGTATAATTTATTGATTGAGGACGCTTATCGGTTAGGTAATTTGACCGGGTATAGAGATCAATTCAAGTATATGTTAATTAGGAACGTTTGTTGGTATAAATTATATTTGCAACGCAATATCTGTGCAGGGTTATCTCGTGATAGGCTGGGACTTATCTAGAGACCTATTTTACCTTTAGAGCCTAAATGCTAGGTACATAAACAATGATAAAGCATATACCTACTTGATACTCGTCAGTATGTATGTTTAATTTGATCTTTATGTGCGACAATTGTTATCTTAGCGATTGTCAGTGACTGTTATGTAGAATAATGTAGAGAACTCGTGTTGTCTAGTCAAAGTCTAGTTCAATGACATAGCTACACGCGGTACATGCTTACTTTAACTCGCCAACGATACTCAAGGGCACTAGAAACAGTAGAATCATACAGATTACAGTTTACCCAGTATAAAACCTTCTTATCTACATTTAATGATCTGTATTACCATAAGACAGTTTCCAGTTGTTTTATCACTTTAATTCTATTAGTTTCTGATACCGATACATTTGGATGATGAAATTTCTTGTAGCAACGAATAATGCTTGAGTAACTAAAAATACATTTGTTTATAATGAATGGTTTTCTGTAATGATTGGTTTCCTTAACCGCCGTTCTGTCGTACAATTATTGTATGAGTTACCTATAAATTAACCACAAAAAAATCAAATTTGTGGTATGTATGTGCTGTGGAGTTTGTTGCACCGTTTCTTATCCACAGCTAGAGCACTTAGAAAGCGGACGAATCAGGGTGATGCCCAATGCAATTAACGTTTGAAAAGCCCTACTTAGTAGACTAATTACAATTCAATATTTGACTGAAACAACTAATTAGTGAGATAAATTCCCAAAAATATTGGGGTCCAATTAGTTTTCTTTTTTTAAATACCCAATACAATTTTTTCATGTTGTCGTCGTCACTTTCGGCGACTACAATAAGACATTATAAATGTTAACAATAAATATTTGGTTTCAGTATTTGAGGTTTAGTGTAGCTTTAAGATTATCTGTTTACAGTTTCAGAATACATTCCTGGTGGTGAGCTGTTAGCTTTACTCGACAAGTACGGCAGGCTACCTGAAGAACTCGTCAAGATATTAGTCGCAGAAATTGCTATTGCTATCGGTAAGTTAATTACTTTTAATGATACGAAAATTGCATAACAAACTGATTGATTCTGAACAAGTATTGTTATATTTTGTTGATTTGTCTTTCAGATTTTCTCCATAACGCTGGCGTTATATACCGTGATTTAAAACCCGAGAATATACTGCTTGATTCTGACTACCATATACGTTTGATTGACTTCGGATTGTCTAAGTGGCTGTCCATCGGATCGCGCACCACTACGCTCTGTGGGACCCTGAAGTATATGGGTAAGTGTCAGCCATATATAAATCAAGTACATGTCTACATGACATTTACAGGCGACATTGTCAAGCTACTAAAGACGCGTAGGAAAATGTTGTGTTTACGAAATAGGAACTAGGTTAATTAGTTTTAAATAACTCGTGAAACTAAAGCGGTCATTCTCCATTTCAGTGCGGGAGTTGACTCGTTTCATAATTTAAAAATGGCACAGTGCATCGCTCGCTCCGTATCCGTCGCGTCCGTGCAGCAGTCGAGCCGTCAGTAGCCGGAGCGGGTTCGCGTGATTATGTCGATAGTAGCGGCGAGCACTCGCGCGTCGGCCCACTGACGCCGGCAATATGAATGCACGAACTATCGCGTTCGAACTGTCCATGGAAGGCAGGCAGGTCGACGAGGTGGTCGCTTGCATCTTCCACACCGTCCTGTTCCACCGCTCCAGCGGCAAGTTCACGTACAACAACGAGGAGAGTTACTCCATCCGCACCGTGAGCTACGTGGACGTGGACTGCGACTTCATCGACTTCACGTACGTGTGCTGCGAGTCGGAGGCGCTGGGCCGCAGCGTCAAGCGCGAGATCTCCGAGTTCTCGTCGCTGCTGCGCGGCGCGGACGCGGGCGCCGCCAGGGGCTCCATCTCGCTGGAATTCTTCCAGAAGCGGCGCGCGCGCTGGCCCTTCCAGCCCGAGTGCGTGCCCTGGGAGGTGTGGACCGTGTACTGCGAGCTGGCCGAGGCGCGCTCCGAGCACGACATGCACACCAAGCACGAGAACGTGGTGGAGATGCTGCAGGACAAGATCGTCTTCATCACGGAGATCATCAACCGCCACGAGTACGTGCCGAAGATGCCGAGCCGCTCGGACGCGGACCTGATCTTCGACACGTCGTTCGCGGACATCCAGCCCTACCTGTTCAAGGTGCACTACAACCTGTCGGGCGCGCCGCCCACCTCCGTCGGCAACACCGTGCGCAAGCTCATCCGCGACACGCTCTCCTTGTGATCGCTGGCGCCATCTATGCTGATATACAACACCAATTTTGATAATCTTTTGAAGCTACTAAAAGTATATTCTTGTAGATAGGCGACGACGCCTAGTACGGTACATATTATTTTACTAAAGATTTTAAATTAAAAAGTGTGATTTATTTTTACTACGGACTTGTGTGTATAAATGATCATATTGAAGAATGATATGTTTAACTATTGGAAGTGTTTTTAACGTTTTGACAATACATAACATCTGAATCTAATATATCTGTGTCATTATTGTACTTATGCTTTGTTTGTTGCACAAACGTTTGTCGTAGTTCTCGTTGCAATTAATGTTTTGTCTTATTGATATTTATCAGATTTATAACTGACTGTTAGCTTATACTAAACTCTTGTGTTTAATGATCGTGTAGGTATGTTTTATTAGAAGTTCCAACTTGTCTAAAGTAAAGTGGTTGGGGTCTTATTTAGGTAGATCAGGTGGATGTGTTCGCTTATTTAATGTTAACGCTCCCCGAGTGGGGACGAGCCGGGCCTGAGCGAGCGTCGTATTTAACAAATAATTTTGATGTAATCGAAGATTTTGTCTGTTGTAATGTTAGTTTTAAATTTAGTTGTAATATCAGAGCTATGACTCGGAAGGCTGGTTGATGTGTCCATTATTTTTCGTTTATTTAAGCTTTGGATTCGTATGTTGGTTATTACTAAGTTTTGTTTAAACAGACACGATTCTCAAGCATTCACAGAAGTTTGATGTAGGGATAATAGTTACCTAGAAATTGTTTGTGTAAGTTGTAGGTAGTTCTTATGATTGTAATGAAACACTTGAGTTTTTGTTGATGTGGTGGCACCTTTATATTCTTGACTAACGCTTCTAAGATAAGTCCAACACGAGTCGAGTCACACCGTACTCATAGTCATTTGACTATTACTTATATTTAAATAATCGCTTTGTGATATCGCCGAGAATAATCCAGAATATTTATAACTAAATATGTATAAAATATATTGAATTTTAATTACGTGTGTGAATCTAGAGAAGATTGAATTATTATATAATAGATATTACGACTTAAGTAGTTATGTAATGTCATTAATTTTATGGATGTGTATTATAAATATTGTAAATAGCAATTATAGATGTCACTTCAAATTATTCGAATAGTTCAAGCGGTTTGTTGAGAGAGCTTTATCGGTATAGAGTGTACTAGAGGATCAGTGATTGTTCTATGTATTATGTAAATGTTAGGATTACCGCGGTGCGCGCTGTCGCACGACTAGTTAAGAGATGGTACGGTGATTAATCAAATTATATTGTAATGTCATTCTAACTCATGTCCTAATACTTGTTTATTGCGATCTTCCTATTTTCTTATGAGTTCTGTTAAAGAGATCTTAATTTATTATAGCGCGACTCGAAGACGTCGCGAAAGATAATTATGTCCTTGAATCCATGACGATCTTGCAACAGATAATATTGTAGGATAACTATATTCTAAACATAGTGTAATGTCGCATATGAATGTATATGCCAGTGTCAAGTGACTTTATTTTTTGTTTTTCTAGAGGACCGTGAACTGAGTCCATCCATACAATTCTGATTTACTATCCTACCTCATTTTGTGACTCTAGCTTTAGTGTATCACGTCTCTAGGCCTATCTAATCACACTTGTACCTATTTAAAATATTTATCAGAATTGTTTCGTCACCAAAGATGAGGCTGTACGCTTTACAATCTTATAATTCAAATTCTTTTAAATATTTGCCAATAATATTAAAAGGTAATCTTTTTCATGCAAAGTTTTTATTTTAAACGATTAAAAATAGAGATATACTATGAATATTGACGATGCATGTATAAGATTATCTGTTACGCAAAGATTTTTATGATATCCAT
Organism: Chrysodeixis includens; assembly: GCA_941860345.1. NCBI lineage: Eukaryota > Metazoa > Arthropoda > Insecta > Lepidoptera > Noctuidae > Chrysodeixis > Chrysodeixis includens. The sequence goes on from OW796103.1 coordinate 8,707,911, forward strand.
TTGTAATTTTCATATCAATGAGTACCTTAAAATTTTAATGATTTCATAATGTTGACATAGGAAACATCTGGTGATAACGACAATATATTTTACTCTATGATACCTTTCGGTGTGCCTCATATAGTGTGGTATCTCAGACCCATTGTATAATATTATATCATGCACTCTCGCTATGGCCTTATTTAAAAAGATGTTTTAGAACTATAAATTCACGAATCGCGTGTAATAACGGCTGTTACATATTAGAGTTTATGATAAATGAAACAGGAAGTATATATGTTGTGATGTATAAGTTCAAAAAAAAATAAGCTAAAAATCTTAGTCTTGTGATATAATTTATATATAAGTGAATAAATGATGAAGTATTTATGTTGTTTTTTTTAACAAGATTTTTAATGATGACTAACGAAACCAATCAGTTTCAAAATTGATATTCCATGAAATGGCGTATTTTGGAGCGGTGAATATTATTGAGTTATGTATTCTTTTATGTATGATACGTTCATACTAAAATTTTAGATTGTGAAGAGTACTTTTGGATTTTCAATATCTACCTACATATAAAATAATACAACAAAAGTTAACCAGTACTTATTTAAATATTCGGATATATTGTTTGGAAAAGTGAAAAGCAAGAGGACTTCGTGTGCTACACGTCATCGTGATGTTCCTTCCATAGAAAAGTAATTATATTTTATTTTAATATACATACACATATACCGAACAATAGCTATAGCGTGAACTGCGGAATGACTGCGTAGAGCACAAGAAGTGTGAATGCTTGTACACAATAATCTTACATATGTATTATACAACTTTACAACGATATTGGTGCAATGTGTATACTGATGCGGTAGTAGTAATGCCGATCCAATGTAAACAAGTTGAAAATAGTTGCAGTAGATTCCTTATGCGAAATATCTGAAGCTATTATTAAATGTTTCTGATGTTGGAAATTAACATAAAATGTTTATATTGATAGAAATTAATAATATCACGATTTCATAAATCTTTTGACGAGGACTTAAACTTCAATTGTTAGGTCGTGTATCAAAATCAAAAGGTTGTTTTTTCGAGCAGGCCTTTTTAGGCACTTTCAAAACGTTACACTGACTCTAGTTGCGTTTATTTGTTTTTGCTCGTGATTGTACCTTGTGAGGCCTTAACCAATGCCCAACAGTGGACGACAACGGATTGACGATAAATGCTGTTGCACAACCATTAAGCTATGAACTGTATCAGTTTGTCATTGCACCAATATTGTGTCTACCAAAGTGTAGTGAAACGTGACATGTGTTGTATTGTCGACAGCCCCGGAGGTTCTGAGCCGGGAGCCCTACGGTCATGCTGCGGATTGGTGGTCGCTAGGCGTTCTCACCTGCCGTATGCTGACTGATGAGGTATGGGAAAAAATATATTTAATTTTATAAACATTTTGCAAACTACTTAAACGATATAACGGTTTACTCACGCATATTTATCGGGACAACCCGACTAGTTTCGGACCCAACCGGAGTCCTTAATCATGAGCTGACGCGGAGGCGGGGTCGCGAGTCGATGATGACGAAGCCAGTTCGACTCGCGACTTATCGTTTAAGTATGAATCATCCTCACGAAAGTTATTACAAAGTTTTTAAACTTGCATTATCCAATGTAAAGCTTAAGGTTTAGCTAGTTTAGTTTAGGTTTAGCTTAAGAATAAATAAAAAGTACTTATAATTAGTTCCAAATTTGAATAGTCTATGGATATGCATAGACAAGCAGACGCGAGATCAAAGTCATTAGTCGAATAAAATTAGTAAATCTAAATGTGATTATCAACTTTTGTCGACGGATCTCTACTGTTACATTCTATAGGTGATTGATGTTAGTTTGTCTAGATATTTATGAAAAAAAAAAACTATATTACATAAAATATTTACCTACCACAAGTACGTAGTAAGTTGCAGTCTACGAGATATTTTTCAATGCAAGGAAAATAGCTAGATGAATACTTAATTAAGCTGTCAGCTTGTAATTAGCATTCCACTCGATATCATCATATTCCGGGCACGTCGCCTGTTGCATGTCGTCTTAGAAAAGGTGTAGAATACCTTATTAAATAGTAGGCGGGCTGACTTCGCTGAAAGTACTTAGAAAAACCATTATATTGCCAAAACTGCGGAAATGAGAACAAAATATGTTCTATACTTATCTTAGTTCCTATTTTTTTAACTGCAACATTTAATATCATAATATAAGTATCTATTACTCAACCTTGTCTACGAAACCTCTTATAACTTCATATTTTTTGTTGATCGAAGGCAAACAGTTGAAGTTTAAGAGTAAAGTAAGATATTCCTTCGCTCAAATAAGTTAAAAAAACAATCCTAATCTTGTCTAAATTAAGTAGGTATTTATTTTATGAAAGTTCCAGTTAAGCGATGAACACATCAACACGTTTCTGAATTATTAAAGTAATTTCCAGCCTATTATATTGTTACCTACTGCAAACCTATTTCAGCCTCAATTTTACAGTTTACTTATTAGTCAAGGTCCGTATGCGTTGTATAACTCTTAACGACGGGAAACAATTAAAATGCTTGAAAGGCTAATTTGACGCTAGTTTCGTTTGGAAAGTCTAATATCTTTGATTTAGGTAAACAATTCATATGTTTATCATTCGGAAACAATAAACAGTTGCAATTTATACGACACTAGCAATAGCTAGAGAAGGAGAAGGAGACCTCGCGGTAGACCCAGGAGGAGATGGCGCGATGAGCTCAATACATTTGCACAAAACTGGCCCCAGTTAGCCATAGACCGGGATAGGTGGAAGGAGGGAAGGGAGGCCTTTGCCCTGCAGTAGGACACTAACGGCTAGTAATAATAATAATAGCAATAGTTATCTGATGTTATTGCTTTCCGATGTCAATAGATTTGTTGAGAAGTAGCTTATCTTACAAATCTTCAGCAACTCATGTGAGTATGTAGAGACTAGCATCCACATTTTCTGCTTTTAGAGTTAAATTTAATCTGCTACACCAGAGGTCGTGGGTTCGATCCCCGCCTAGAACAAATGTTTGTTTGAAAAGCATTATAATTTGTCCTGTGTATGTGTGTAACTTATCTATAATATTTAGGTATTTAGAAGTATATAAGTATTTTTATCATTTCTCTAGTGCTCTTAATACAAGCTTTAGTTTGGGACTAGATGGCGTGTAAAAATCATGGAATATGTTATTAATTTTATGTCTTATTAATTCTTTATTCACCAACATCACTTGTTGACCATCATGACTAGAAAAGCCTATTTAGTACACCAATACTTACTAATGTCAAGTAATGCCAAAGTTAGTATTCTAAGCAGAGCAGAACCCTGATATAAATGCACACAGTTCAAGTTCATGCTAAATGTTCTTGGATGTTTGTTTATCGAATTGAAACGCCTATTTATATCGAATAAGCGGTCTATAGTATCGGAGTGTTATTCTCAAATGCATAATATATTTGATATATTCTACTACTACGTTTAATTTGCATTTATTTATGTGGGAGATAGTACATATTTGTGTTTGTTAAATCCAAATATAGGTTTTGTTATTTATTCCATAACAAAACCTATATTTGGTATTATTCCATCTGCAGGTTAAAAGCGTCACTTTAATGTTAAGTGGAGTAAGTTAGGAATATAATAGATTCTTATCCCATAAATAAAATAAATTCAACTATTTGTTGAATTTATTTTATCTATGCAGGTTATAAATTTGTTGTCTACTGTTTCATTATCTTTCAGTAAAGATTTTATGACTGGATTGTTTAATACATTTAAATACATTTTACAGAATAAGAAACAATTATTTTCGATTCTGCTATATTGAATAATTCTTAATTTAACCAGGAGATGCCTGCAGTTTATCAGTCATTATCAGGTAGACCTTGTCAGTTACAGTATTCACATAGAAACCTTATGAAGTCTTCGTAGTAAGTAATATTTAAAGTTAAACATTGCATTTTGCCTTTAATGACTTCGAACTCTAGACCAATTATTGATCAGCTGTACTGTCAATTAGCCTATATGTAGCAATGTTATATAAACAACAAATAGCAAGCAATAGAAAAGAATAGCTAGTTTCTACCGCTGACAGTGACCTTCGCACATTATTGCCATTAAATAAAAATACTCATCATTATAAAACATATTTTATTACTTATAGTACCGGAAATTCGATAATTTACTTTGACAAAATAATAATTACAACGTAGGTAATTTTTCGGTTCGGCTATTTAAATAGTCTCTAGGTCTAATGAATAGTCGGAGATATTGACGCAATGCGTCGGTCGCACACACTCACACGCATCGCACAGCGGCGGGGCGGGCCGCCGGGCGGGGGGCGCGTGTCGAGGGAGGTCGACACACGCCCGCCGCCGCACGCCACCTAACTCACTACTTATCTAAGACTCAGCAACAGGCTTGGGCTTCTCTGTGCTTTCCTCAGATGACGCGTTCTCTACGCTTTTTGTTTCTCCGCTCTCTGCGCTCTCTTCAGAACTGCTAGAGCTGGCGGGTTGGTCACCAGAAGGTAATTCGGTTTTGTCGACAGCAGGTGCGCTCTTTTCAGCTGCCTGCTCTACCTTTTCTTCTACGGCCTTAGCCTCGACGGGGGCAGGTTTCTCCTCTACGGGGGCAGCCTTGGCCTCAACTGCGGCAGGCTTCTCCTCAACGGGTGCAGCTTTCGCCTCCACGGGGGCAGGCTTCTCCTCAACAGGGGCAGCCTTCTCTTCTGGGGCAGCCTTCTCCTCTACAGGGGCAGGCTTTTCCTCAACAGGGGCAGCCTTCTCTTCTGGGGCAGCTTTCTCCTCTACAGGGGCGGCCTTGGCTTCGATAACGGCAGGCTTAACTTCTTCTACGGGTGCGGGTGCGTCGGCAATTTCGGTGGACTTGAGTTCAGGTTTGACCTCTTCCTTCTTTTCTTCGGCTTCTTTTGCGATCTCTTCTACTTTGGCGGCCTTAGCCTTATCGTCAACGGTATCACGAACTACACGTAAGCTGTCTTCAGATGGAATTGGTGCGGATTCAGTCTTGGCCGCGACGGGTGCCGCTTCAGGGACTGCTTCAACAGACTTAGCCTCAACTTTAGCCTCCTCTGGTTTGGCTTCTTCAGGTTTCTTTAGCTCAGGTTCTGGCACAACATCAGCTTTAGGGGCTACTGGCAGGTCAATCTTCTTTTCTTTGATGGGAGTAAGAACATCAGGCTGGTAAACGTCATCAGCGATGGCAGCATCAGATTTTGCGGCATTTACAATGTCAATGGCTGGCTCGGACACTGGTGCGGACTTAGCGGAAATGTCCTTAGGTACCTCGTTAACGGTAGCGGCTACCTCAGGCTTAGGTTCCTCAGCAGCCTTGGCTTCAGGCTCAGCAACTTTCTCTTCTGGTTTGGACTCAGCAGCTTCTTTGGGTTCAGGTTTTTCCTCAGCTGGAAGTTCCGCAGATTTTGCCTCTGGTACTTCTTCAGCTTTAACTTCAGGAACCTTCTCAGCTACCTCAGGCTTAACTTCAGGCACAGCGTCTAATGGGGCGCTTTTAGCTTCAGGTTCCTTTACTTCGGGTGCTTCTTCAGGTTTCTTTTCTTCAACGGGAGCGGATTTTTCTTTGACTTCTTCAACTTTCTCAGCAGCGATTGGGATTGCTGCAGGCACTTCAGGTTTTTCTTCAGCTACTGGCATTGCCAGAGTCACAGCGGCAAAGGCCAAGCATAGTAGTATGACCTTCATCCTGGAAAGACAAAAACGTACAATTAGTGGTTTTGAGTACATAATGACTGATATTATTGTGGATTCAAATGCACGTCTGCAAGTCGTGAGCGCGGTAAGGCCAATGTTACGCGCCGGCCGGCTTCGATGTTTCGCAGCAATCTTCCTATTAAGGCTGAATCATCTAAGGGCCCGATACGCTGGGGAACGGATAACTATCGAATTGTCTCGAATTAATCTTGATGTGCATAAGTAGGATGTAAACTATTTATGAAATAGGTTATGATACGGCTTTCTTAAGAAATTTTCCTGTGTTCATATGTATGGCGAATATATTTGCGAAGCGGTACGTAGTGAGTTGACATTAATGGGTTCGATCTATTCAAGTCTCTTGTTGGAATAAGAGACTGAAGCTTAAGATGTATTTTATGTAAAACAGTATCCGTTGTCGCTTGAATAGTGTGTACGCGTATAATTATTGACATACTAAATAAAGATTTTTTTGCGTGGAGCTCAGCGGGTGGCTCATCTATTTTCCATTAGCTAGGAAGGTCGTGTACCCCGACTGGTTCTATTTTTAGCGTGCACTAGTCGAAGGTAGGGCATTAAGGCGATATCCCAGCTCCTCCTGGAATGCAGTCTGGCGCCGCTCTGTAAATAGATTACTACCTCTGATGGGAATAATGATCTTAAAATAACCTAGCATTATTTACCATACATACAGCCTGTCATTTTCGTCATATTATTACTTTACTCGTAACCGATGCGTGTGTAACAAACGTCTGTAATTTTTAAGTAATCGCATTCAAGATTCCAGACACTGGTTGTAAGTTTATTGGGAAAGGGAAATTGTGTTATTAGTAACAAAATATAGTTATAATATATGTAATGCACATGATGGACACTTCCTAGTGCGTGCTCAGAACTACGCAGGATGCAAAACGCGCGTTAGAAATATGGATGATCCGGCCAGACGTCGGCAAAGCATTATCTGAATTTTAATTGGCTCATTGAATTGAATCGCCAACTAGAATGCAATACATGGCATCGTATGAATGATTCACACGTATACGCACTTGTCCCCACGTTTTAATCGCCGTGCTCGTATTCGCTATAGATTTTAATACAGTTTTAAAAACACATTTGCCTAGAAATTCGCACTGAATTTCAAATTTCTTGGTCTAGGCGTAACTCATCAATGTCAGCACTGTCTACTGTGTCTAGAATATGAATGGGCTTAGAAAACTACGTGTGGTACAGAGAATTACATATTTTGGGTTAAGAACAAGTACAAGCCGTAAATTATATAAGTATAAACCTACTTAATTGCCCTATTACAAAGTCTGACATTTTAATGAAACTTAGAATGGTCGGTATCAAAGTTGCCTAAGTGAAGTTACAAATCATTACATAAACACCCATCACTGGCATCGTATTCTCATCAATACCGATACGAGATTTCCGTCTTTTACATCGTAATTGAGTTCAGTTTTATTATTGCGTACCAAGATGATCCTTTCAGGTGTTTTGTTGCACAAGTCAAGTTCAATACGTAACGAGAACCAGTTTTAAAAGTTCTCAGTTACCGGTTATTACGCGGCGTTCTTACTTCATTTTATAAAGCATTCGTTATGGACTTTTGTATTTTTTTACTCGTCCAGCCTGTTAATAAGAAAAAAGTTCACAGCCATCCTTTCGACCATATATGGCATTCAGAAAAGAAAACGAAAGTCGTAACTTCGTAATTGTAAACATTTTGTTTTGTGCCACTGTGCTCTTTTGTCGGTGAATTTATTGATTTGTTCCTAATTATTCGTTTTATTTGGTAAAAATCGCTACGATAAGCGTTTTAAGTTTCAGTTTTGCAAGAATGTTTTTAGAGCGCATACCTCCAATTTAAACCTTTTGATATCAGTAGGTATGTCCAATTTGAAATGCAGTTACTTCATACATTATTAAATCTACGTTTCTAATTATATATCTTGATTGCAGAAGCCCCCTGTGGCTTTGTAAAAACTGAAAACAAGGAGATGTAAAAAATATTGCGAACATCAATTTCGCGAAACTGGTTTGATCAATAAACCAATGAACTGCGAGCGGGCGTTGATCTGCACCCCTCTGCCGTTCGCATATGATTACACTTAATTCAGTATTATTACTGCAAGTAACTCGTATGGGACTATAGATCTACATTCTACAGTTTAAATTGTTCTGGCTTACGTCGTTAAGTTATCCCAACATGAGGAATGGCCCGTCATAATTATTAGGTTTAAAATAAATACCCTTTCAGTTCCGTTCAGTATTAATTTAACATTTTCTAACCTTTGATACGGGTCGTATTCAAATAAAATACTAAACATTTTTATTAGATGTGATAAAAATATCTAGTAGAACATTATCTCAACAACTTGATTGTAAAGACACGTACAAAATGACGCACATTAGGTTCACATGGCCGGGCGCAGTCTGCGTTAACATGTTTTATTTATGCGATCGTTCGCTGAGTTATTTTCTGGAAGGATATCCTCGGCGGCTGAGGGCAAGGATTGTCGTCCTCCCACACGCGGCAATCTTCCAATTGAAGCCCAGCGCATGCTCCGCTCATTGCGCCAATGAAAAAATTTGCCTGCTCGTAGGCACGCAGTACGTGACACAACGTGATGGCCCGATAACTAACGAGCCGGCACTTTTTTATTTTCAGCTACAAATTGATGCAATTCAACTGCAGCTGGGTTTATAGTTGACAACATCAGAAGTATATTGCGTTATTTCCTCTATTACGCGTTGCGTGGGTTTCGCCTAGTTGAATACTATTGTAGTAAACTATATTACTATATCCAGCCTAGTTTGGAGAGTACCTACTGCCGACTTTTTCTGCGTTCAACCTAATTTTGTAGGCCTTGTGTAGTCCATTTATTATTGTAGTAGAACTTGTCACGGTTACAAGTTTACAACATAATGACAACGTTACAGCTGACCGAGCTCATTTACGAAATGCACATATTTTAACGCCGATCTCCTTATTCGAGCGTAACAGATGTAAATTGACTATTTTTTAATATTATACTGACATAAAACATACTGTTGTCATTTGTTACTGTCAGTGCAGAAATCTGATGTAGAAATCAATTTAACATTATCTTTCATCGATTGAAATTTCTGACTTTTAAGCAGGTTAATTTTCATCACTAACATTTCACTTCAGCCGAATTGCATCGCCTTCATAATTCATCAAAGTTAATCGTTGCAGACGAATTATAGGCATTTTTCATTCGTGCAACTATCATTTATGAATTGGTATTGCAAAGCACAGTAATCAACATTAGATACCTATAATATGTTGCATCAGTAGTATTTTCTACGAGTGATGTTTCATCAAAATGTTACAAGGACTCGGTAATGTGCATCGTAATTACTTAGGCACCATAATAACCCCGTTTTCTTTATCTACCAAGCGAATCATATGAGGTATTACCGATGAAAATCTTTGTTTATTCTTCTAACGTTGTGTTTAGCCTCGACCCTTATGTGGGTTCGGAAAAAGGTATCGAAGTTAAAAACTCATTGGAAACTAACCTTTTTATGTAATGCCTATTTTTAAAACAAATATTGTTTGTTATTTTTTCAAGCTTGATTGACCCCTATCCGTCCTTTATGTGTACACAGCTGCTATCCTGTGCAGTCTGGGTATCTTTCCTAAGTGGTCTATTATGTTGCTACAATGATGGCTGCATCAGTTCGCACTTTAAATTTGTATTCACAAACCTCCAGATGTCGGTTTATATCTCGTAGTGTAATAATAAACCTAATCTTCTTAGGTTACTTTTGAATAATATTGGTGCTAAAAGACAGTTAAGTAACAAAAAAAACTTGAAAATTAATTGAAGTTCAGGCATTGATGGTACAGTATTTTTAGATGCTTTAGAAATGGTTCTTTTTACTATTACTAAATACACGGGATTCGTAACTATTTGTTGCTCCAATTACGTGTTTACCGCATCGTAACAAGATCCCAGCAATCAATATGTCACAATAAAAACCCCGCAATACCTAAGTATTGTGTGTTGCATGTCGCACACGTATTCTGAAGTAATTTACATCAACGAAGATTATACTAACTATAACCAATGACAACATCGGTTCCAACTTATTTATATCATTGTTTTTTATTTTTAAACTAGTGGTAAAGCAACGTCATGCAATTCATATTGTAGTTAGCATCCAACTGTACTCAAGATATTTAGGTCCCTTGAAATATTCCGTCGCGCTCGATTGAGTAATGTTCACGTTTACTAAAGGTTAATGTTGCAGTCCCATTCTTCGCCTATGTCCAGGTGGGTACAGTAAAATATCACGATGACATCCACACAAGCTTACTAAATTCCCAAAACAGGTTTCACATTCTTTAGATAACTGTGATTATTGGGAAATGTATTGAAATTAACTTCCATTAACCGCGTGTGTGTTGTAATGGCATATGCCATACTATACCAGTTCATAGTAAGTTATGTACAAATGTTAAGTAGCATTGTACAATGTAGGTAGTATGTACCTTTAAGTAGTTACTGCCATTAAATTTAGAGTGTGGCTAGATTGTAAATCTTTCTTTTCTCTGACTTGAATAATTTTACACGAGATTTAATCGGTTGACCTAGACTTTATTCCGAATCACGTTTCTCGCTTTCTACAAAAAATGACCCGGTCTAGTCTAGTACATGCCAGACTTAGCTAGCCCACTTTCTACAGTACCTATGCAATTGTGTAGGATTTTTTGATCGTACTTGATTGGGCGGATAAGTGTTATTGTGCGGTTGTCAGCAAAGCTGCGATGCGTTATGAAACTCTCTCGTATGGGTTGTGTAACTGTCGGCCCACGGCTTACAGTTCATTGTCGTACTGGGAGGACAGATCGATCCTATCCGGCCTACAATGACATCTCACTCGCATAAATCAAACACGCAGATGTGACAATAGCGAGTGATCCAATTGTTTAGCTGCAAAACTGAACGAATCAAATGGTGCAAGCGGTGTAAAGTTTGTTATATTCACTACTAATCGACATAACTAAGATCTTTATGAAATATATGAGTTTACGATAAATCCCAGAACAATCGTATTTAATTAGACCATAGCTCTGACTAACTCTGCTTGTAATAAGCCTGAATATCAAGTTTTCGCTCATTTGATTACAAATATAGTTACGAAAACAGCTCTATAACATATCATTTGAGGCTTTAATTCTGTTAATTGCTATGATATAGTTGCTAGTATTTGTATTGTTAAATGTAGCGCAATGCGATTGCATGTAACACACTTACTAGCTTTTTATTCTGTAACGAATCGTTTCTATTTACTGTGACTCACTGCAATTTACTTAAATGAGTTACGCACAATCATAATTATTACATCTCATTTATAATATTGAAATGTACTGCTCAAAACAGTTGCTTTCTGCTTATCAACAATAATTAAACATGTATGATTAAATAATTATCGATCTTAATAACTTAACTAACATGATTGTATTTGTGTGTAAAAGTTAAGCGCGAAGGTTTAATTACAAGTCAGACCTATTAGGCAGATATTCATATTTTTTATTGCTCTTTTATGGCTATAGATAGGTATATTTTTAACGTTTTTTGTTGGATCAATGTTATTTCGAAAACGGTTTGGTAACATCAGAAAAACAATTGCGTATCTAATGTGAGGCCGTTATTTTTGTATTCAGAATTTGGGGGATTTGGAGTTTGAAATAAAGCACATAAACAATAGATAGTGTCTATGTATAGTAGATGAACTGTAAAGGTAACAAGTGGACAGTGCAGTAAGAGCGGCATAGGTCAATGCCAGCGGAAGAATAGAGTTTGAGTAACGGCACAGGCCGGCTGCGGCAAGTGTGAAATGTCAACAAAACCCCTCATCTCGGCGGGCACTTAACCGGTGACTTAACTTTGACTTGTAATGCATTACTTTTGCTTCTGTTTTTAATCTGTCCGACGAAACGTTTTATGTAACCCTTACTATTTTAATGCCATTTATTATATAAATAGTAGCATTTATTTTATTCAGCGTTTGTAATTTCTAAATTTAAACATTACAACAATCAGCATATGTTACAATGCGTTGTAACGAATCGATTTAAGCTTTTGTGCTTCTTATTCATCTTCTGCCCAAAGAAATAATCTCGACTTTGCTACCGTGAAAATGTTGCCCGTTTATTGAACTGTGAAAATCTCGTGTTGTTTATTCATAAACCTCAAGATTGGCCTTGCTTGTTCAAAATAATTACGTATGCTTCTTTTAAGCATTGTTGTGGGTAAACACCCATGATCCGTGGAAATGTTTATCATTATGTTACATAATTGACGTGACCGGTTACCTTGGGCACTGTACCTTACTGGTCACTTCGGTTTTTGCATAGACCGATACTGTTTCTATATAAGTAGGGTAACAAGGAGCTTCCGCGGATATTTCCATTAACGAACAATGTATATTACAATGGTTTATGGGCGATGTCTCGTACGGAAATGTACTACGCAAATCATCGGTGCTTGCGTCACACTGGGTTGTCAGGAGTGTATGCAAACTAACGCCATGCCAGATTTATGGAGCGCGGATGTGATAGTTTTGCTAACTATACATGTCACTCGTGTAACGTGGCTTTATTGCCTATTGTTATAACTTTAATTTTCGGATTGTTCTCTATGAATGTAGGCGCCATTTCTATCATATTATAGCTAAACAAAGGCTTGTAGGTGGTTTGCGTGTACAATACATGCAGGATTAGTTTGGACATAAATTACCCAAGTAAATGCCAGTGACGGCATAAAAAGATGTAAAAACTGCAATTTTTAAGACAATGCCATACAATAGTGTCTATCCGTACGTCATTCATATTGTACGCAACTAGCAAAGTTTTTTTGTGGCCAACAACTTAATGAACACCGACATGTCATTTTAATTATTTTTTACTGATGTATAGTTATTTAGTCCTCGGCCGGGGTGAGTCATGGAAACAATTTAATTTTTTCTCTGGTACGCGATCACTCGAGGAGCGGTAGGTTTTATTGGTGAGGTGTTTTTATCGTAGTTTTGTTTCGCTCCAGTCAGCTTGCGGGGTCATTAGCTACTCACGACCATCTGTGGCAAATTACTGATTTTGTTGTTGTAATTCCTGATTCATCAAGTTTATGGCTCAGTTTATAGTTTTTTGTAGAAATAAATACACGAATTGCTTGTCTATAATTAAAGTTCGCCGAGAATCGAGAAGATACTATTGCCTATAATTTTATATTTGTTACAGTGTAATAGTAATTATGGTAATAACAATAACACGTGAAGATAGACCGTAAAACCGTTGCTTTTTTAAATTTAGCTTAGGCACTGCGCTACTTACATGACTGAATTGTCTACTGAAGAAACTCACTTCGATTTTCGTGAACTTAACACTGGTAATTAACAGAAAAAAGTGCTCTTAATCAGTGGTTTATGACTAATTAATACACAATGTTCTTTGTCGACGACTAAGTAAAAAAGGTGCGAATGATTTAGACGATGCGGCGGCTGGCACATCGCACTGAAATCAATTCACCACGCGTTAGTCTCGGGTGAAGTGACGCTGATGTTTGGAGATTTGCTCAGGTTTCTTTCAGGAAATTAATTAGGAATTCTTGACAAAACAATGGATGCCCTTATCGACCGTAGCATCGTGAAGTTGCCAGCTTTTTTGTTATATTTTTTCTTATTTAACTTTTCATAGAGATGGAAAATTGACAATAGGTCTACGAATTTTCACCAATATTTTTATCTTATCCAGACTTTAAATCATAAATCTCCAAAACAGGACGGCTTATTAGATCCCCTCAAGCATAAACTCATTTATTTTAACATTAACGAGGTTGATATTTTGTAAACAAACACAAATTGCATTCATTGAACCATTAACGCAAATCGGCAATCTCCGGTGAGGAGACAGCGGTGGGCACGCTACATTGCCTGTGGCCTGTGTCCTGTGCCCTGTACCAAGTTCCCCCACCCCTGTACCAAGTCTCCTACACCTTGTACTAAGTCCCCTGTTTCCCTGCTTGTCCTGCAGAAGCGGGCTACCCTGGCCATCCTACCGTGAATTGCGCTACTTGTTTTATTTATTGTCCGGACAGGTTGCGGCCTATAGACTATATACTGTACACTTTATAGAATGCAACTGATCAATTTGAGCTGATTGCTCGAAGTAGAGCGCAAGGTTTTACTAACAAACGCTTTGTGGTTATTGTTAATGTAAATAGGTAGTTAAATGCTAGGAGTTATTTGAATGAAAAGTAAGTAGCTGGTGCTTTAATATTATTGTTGATGTTTACGCTAAATGAAACATAATAAATTATATATTCTTGGAAAGAGCACCCTGTAAAAATAATATTCAATTTGTTTAATAAAGCATAACTTATTATTTATTTTGTAAACACTACTTTTAATTTAACATGGTCGTCTAAAATAAGACCAACGGTACAAAATTTTCATTAACATAGGCATACGAATAGACTCAGTTGGACTCTACCACGGAAAATAACCGAATTATGGTTGATTTGAAGTTAAATATTGATTATTTTAATAAATACTAAAAAAAAAACATTAAAGTAATTTAAACATCAGTTACGCTTTAAAAAAAACAAATTGAACACCACTATGTATCACTCGAATACTCACTTGCTATAAGGTCCTGTTACGAAACTTTGTTGGGACGATAGTATTTAATCACTGACACAACTTTTAATAAAAAAGCTCCAAATTATTTATTTGTATGTGCGTTCGCTGTGACGGTCGGCAATGTATTGGTAGCGGTGTGATAATGCCAGTGTTTATATAGTTCGGGCGGGAGGCGCGTTGACAGACCCGATGCAAGCACGCTGCGTTTGACCATCTCCACCGCTTGGAGCTTTGCCTTTTTCAACTGTTTGTCTTTGTTGTTTATATTAATATTGTTTTACATTACTCTTGTATCGAATAACGATCTATTTTATTTTCAATTTGGTTTATTAGATAAGTAATTTTGCCTTATAAGAAAGAGTACCTACCATTGTTCTCGAGTTTACGTTAAAATCGACCTTAACATTTAGGTAAATATACATAGTTTAATGAATTATCTTCCATTATCCAGAAAACAAGTTTATTATAAAAAAAGGAATAGCAGCATTTTATTACTTAAATCTAAGAATATCATGAGCGGCTACTTGCAGAGTTAGCATAATTTTCATATTAGTTAATGTCCAGACAAACAGCATTTTCCTGCGCGGTAAATAAAATATTTTATTAAACTAATTAATTGAAGTACATTAGTAGATAAAATGAAAATTAATATTAATATGGCAAAAATGTCATTAAGACAACTCTTAAGCTACGTTATGCTTAAAATATGATTCATTGCAGTTCATTGGACACTTATTTACGTAAATACAATAAGGAGAACATCTTTTTTTTTTCGATTTTATTTTAATACAGTCACGATGAATTTCATACTTAACTGTTTCGAATATGTTAAAACATATTGTCCAGTAATTTGGACAGAATAAAAATAAAATATTATTAATTAAAACAATTAAATAAAACTAATGGTTTATCCCATTATATCGGGTTATTAAAACAAGCTCACTAATTTACATGTAGCGGTATAAAATTCTAGTCTTATTAATTTATTTATAAATATGGGTACCTAAACCGTTAAAAACTTATACTGGTTTGTGGTAAACGTTTTGATATAAAACATACGAATTTTGAATGAATTATTACTTCGTATGAATGAAATACTTGTGGTAATGGTAAATTTTGTTATCAGGAATTAACAGACCGATTGATTAAACATTCATTGATCGATGTTTATAGAAAGTCCTCTCCCGTCTTATCAAAATGCGAACTCTGTCGATGTTTTTAACTGAACACATCATTTAATGAGGAAAATAAAAAACACGTCTAGATTTTCAGGAAGCTTGCGCTCAAAGTGATTAAAAATTAATAAACTTTAATTGATGTAACTATTCTTAATAAACGATTTAATTGATCAACAAAATAACATTTTGTGAATACAACATTTTATAATCTTTGTCTATTTTAATTTTAAGTATTAGTTCTAGGTAAGTAAAAGTACTAAAAATATTATATCGTAAACAAAATTACACAATTATGTTTAGGCATTCAAATAAAAGAGTATTTATTTAAATAGAACCTTCATATAACTTTGCATGACTAGAAGTCTTAATATCCATGAAGAACCATGAGATCGAGGTTTAGTTTACTATTTAGTATACTATTATAATGTTTTCAATATCAAAACAATCATATTATGACAAGGCGAGAATAGATAGGGAGAATAAAATAAAATCACTGAAGCATATCTCAAGAAGGATCCTTTCGAATCGTGACACATCTAGTTAGCCTAAGGAATTTTAAAAGATGAAATCTTTTTGTACAATTGTAAGACAGTATTGTAACAAACTTAAAAAGCCTTTAAATTTTTTCTAGTTTTTGACAGCCTGATCATCACAATAAACTGTTAATCATATGTCAATCCTCGCATTATGCATTTGTTATTAGTGTTTTGTCCAATCAGGATTGAAGAACATTGGATTCATCAGCCTATATGTGAATATAGGAAAAACTGAAATTTTACAAGCGTTTATATATTTTGATGTTTCGAGTAGAAAGCAATCGTTGTTAATTGTTTACTCCGTGCACGTGACTATTTGTCTAAAATTCTATCTTTAGACGAGTTTCCGTCACCATCCTTTTTGCTGACGTTAATTAATCTTATCCATTCGTAAATATTTAGAGATCGTTGGCTTCTGATTAAGATTAGGGTGACGTGTGTTTACTTAAGATCAATTGCCACATTACAAATATTTTATAATCGCTTGCTCATTTTCCCGATTCCCTTTTTTATTATGTAACTGATCATAGTATAATAGTTTTAGTGGGAAGTATAAGGATAATTCTTATTCCCTATTACAGATCCCGTCATTATAACTTTAGGTATGGTATCGCAAATCTAGCGCAGTCAAGACTTTTTGTACAGTTGCATCATCTGAAAATCTTCCTTTTTAGGAAAAACCATATGTTTAAGCATAATTATTAAAAGAAAAAAGTCATTTATAATAATAATATTATTATGTCCATCGCCGCCCAGTACTTAATAGTCAGTTTATGCAATGAATCACGCCACATTACCTAAACAATCGCGATGCTTTATGGGTCAGTAATTATGGTTATTTCTTCCGAGAAGACCTAATTTCCGAGGAAAACCCCGTCCATGCTTGCTATCGCTAAATTTGTGTCGAAAAAAGAATGATCTGTTTTTACAGACAAACGTTTATAGAAGTAAAACTACTGGCTGTTAGACAATACAATTTAGCTTAATCAATTAGATGCATAAAATTAAGTGTCTATCGTCAAGATTCTACGTTACTTTTCATTACCGATAGACGATTAGTAATTTTCTTCACATAAAAATTTCGTAAGTAAAAATTTATATAAACATGAAAATATTTTTTTGCACATGTACGATTTTGTTGAAACGTAATTGTGCTTAATTTTTGTCAGTAACGTGACGTTCAATGCTTCGTCAGGGTTATGAATATGTTATGTTGTTTCTACATGTAACCACATTGTGATAGCATAATTGTAGCGACACATCGCCCTTTCGCTTGGGTAAGCAGATGCTTTGACTAGACGTTTCTCAGCCTCCGTACGTGATTCAATGCAAATAGAAATTACTAGAATTTGATAAGGCGATAAAATGTTTTGTAGCACCTTATGTAGATACTGGCGTATAAAATTATCTTTTGTTATACTCCGCTATAAGTGAGACTTGCACTGAATTATTTGGGTGTAAAAATCACTCACTTTTGTTTTACAATAGGCTACAGGTCTCTACTTTTCTTTGTCTAGTACTTACTTGGGCTTCTCTGTCTAGGTAAGCTAATGTTTATTCAAAGTATCAAGTTCAACTTGCTCTATTCCTCACATGCCATTCAGTTATTGAGTCTTGAATTCGGCCCATCGAGCGCTTTAATTAACTTTAACATTTCGCTGATCTATCCATATCAAACATTTAAGTACCTACCTTTACAAAGGCCTCAATCAGTGCATTATCAAGTACCAACCACGTAAGTGTTACCTAAACAAATATTTGGTTTAGAGGCGTCTCCTGACCTTGACATTTCTCCAGTGATGTGAAAGTAACATTTGGTGGACTACCGTTTATCAATATCGTTACGTTGTCTTTTTATTGCCCCGGCTCTAGGGTCCCATAAAACCACGACATCTCCGCGCGCGGGAGGTCATACACTGCGTAGGCGATATACCATAATAATCTTATTTCAATGTTGTTCTCAGTTTACTATAAACTAAGTAGTTAAATTCTGGATTCGATTACCAGTTCCAATGATCATTTGAACTTTCTATAAGCTGTGAACGCCTTCGATAACCAACCCAAGGTCATTCATAGATTCTATGTTTAGGTGTGTACGTACCTAGTGGAAGGATTAAGTACTTTTATCGGTTTGGATTAAGTACTTTTATAATTACCACGTAAACTAGCTTCTCAGTTTTATTTATTGTAAAAGGCGGAAGACAAAACCGTTCCGAATATACTTGTACAAATTTATTATTCGTGAGGATCATTTACATAGAGTATAAATAGAATGGATTGTAACGAAGGATATTCCAATTAGTTTCACCAATGATGAACAATAGATAAGTTTAAGAAAAAAAAATCTCAATAGGCGGCAAAGCCTTATCCGCTATCGTATTGTGTGTTTCTGCACTGTTATGATTTCTAGCAGTATGACATGCCATTTAAACAGTATCGAAGTCTCTGGAACTATCTAAACTAACTAAACTTTTCCATATGAACGTGACAGGAAAACTTTACATGGAATTAAGTTTGACTCAAGATATTGTTGCTATACGAATATATTTGTCGTAAACTACTGCTATTTAATATTCTGGCAAAGTGGACTAAGTTTTTGGAACATAAATTTCTTATTTGTGATTTACGACTTTAGATCTTTTAGTAGCTCATAGCCATTTTGTATTTTTGTATCATTAGACAGAAAACTTAAAACAGTCCTGGTTGTTGTGTGTAGCAAATATATTTCAATACTTTATTATAAAACAAAATGATTGCGAAGCCCTTCGACGATTCATTATACGACGACATAATCGTACGTTCATCTGCAAACTAACTTGACAATCTAAATTGCTATGATGGGGGTCTCGAACGCGGAAAGTTCAAGGGCGAAGTCTTTAGGCACAGGAAACCGTTAGTTACCGATACTTATTGAAAGATGAAGATGTAAAGTATGGTTCAAACAATGATGATTGAGAAAACAGCCAGGCATTTCCTGTGGTTCCTCCATTAGGTTAATAAGACCCTTTATGCTTGTCTACATCAGTGATTCGTCGAGCACGTGAAATTGGCTTGTGTTCCGGGGTCTATTTAAAGAATATTAACTGGATTTTTCTGTCAGGCTGCTCTTTTCTGAGTAGGTAAATAAAGCTTGGTGTAACAGTCAGGACATTTAAGTACCCGTTATCCCAATAAAGCATAAAAACGAATTTTGTTCTTTGATGTTTGACAGTTAAGTTTTTCAATTTTACAATTCTGGCAGAGAGCCCTTTTTTACCTGGATTACAGGAACTTTTTGATTTCTCTCCAAAATAATCAATTCAATCGAATCTTAACTGTTCCTTTTAGCCATATTCCATTTCGTTAGAGCTTTATTGCGTATGTATCGAATCAATGTTTATAAAGATTTTGGCACGATTAGCATTTTGTTCTACTCATTACAGCACGTGAGGTGAGGCGTGCTCGTAGTTCATTGATGTCATTCCGATCTCAGATAAGTCTGAATATGCGAACTATTCTTGTTTTTTGCCGGCAACGGAAAACTTTATTTTCCTTCAATGAGATATACTGACTCAGTTTCTACGATGATGTCTTTTGTTTTAAATATTCAAGGTCAAGTTCAATGTACACGTGTATCTGGTATCTATTTTGAAATACCTTTTTAGCATATGTCTCTAATTCTAATTAAACCGTTAAGTGACCAAGGATATCAAGAATTAAAAGAAAATAAAAGATTTAGTAAAATGTAGAGCTTACTGGCTATTCTTTGGATTCTGGCAATATTGGACAAAAATGTTTGAAAACTCTTTTATTATTAATAAACCTAAGAAGATGAGTCTTAATCCTTCTTCCTATAACTTAAGGAAAAAAACTGAATTAAAAAAAAATAAACGATCTCACTGACACGATCTCTACATTTATGCCTAAATTCGAAGGCTGCGAAACTATAGCCAATTACAATGTTTGATTATAATTATCAATCAATATCACTTCTAAATACCTACTTCCAATAGTAAATGACTCAATGTTGTTCAATGTTATATTATACAACGGTGTTATGGCATCGTTCACTTATTACGATTACTTATACAATATACAGACGCCACATTACATCTAGGACTAAGTATTTAGCTCATAGTAAAATATATTGGACGATTTGCGTAAGTAGGTACAGTCACGAGCAAAAACATGCATACATGATCAAACAGTTGCAGTAGATTACGTATGCGAAATTTTAGACGCGGCTATGAAATATTATTGATATTGTAAGCTAAACATAAAATTATTAATGTGAAAGAAAATTTCAGAATCTCATACATCATTTGACTAGGACTTAAGCTTCAATTGTTTAATCGTGAATACATGTTTTTGCTCGTAACTGTACAGCTGACCGCAAAGCGACGGTGATGCTTTGAAAAGTAAAACACATAAATGGCAAACCAACACTGTTCTACTGGCTACTGCCAAACTTCTAAGCGGTCGATTTCCGTAACTCAATTTATTTTTATCTGATTTATAATTGAATATACTGAAGAAGGATTGGAGTACTAAACAAATGCTGTTCTTTAAATAAAAATACAAATAATTAAAAACTACCCTCTCGTATTTAAAAAATGATATGCCCTAATTGTAAATTGGCTTATAGCAGCCTAATATTTAAAGCCTCAGCAAGTGATACAGTTATGTAAACATAAGGCATCAATATACCTCTAAGTATTAAGTTAATGTTAAAAGTTTTCTAGTAATTCCTGCACTGGTATCTTAATCCCTGAGTCGCGGCGAGTTTCATAAATATTTTAACTTAGTACAGTATTTATTAATAGTTCTCGGCGCCTATTTTTATAAGCGATATCGCAGGTGAGGGTGAGACATTAATTTTCATAATGTAATGTAATTTCTGTTTTTGGAATGTATAAGTAGGTGCTTATAAGGCGATTTCAAATAAATAATTTCTTAAGTATGTATATCTCCGAAAGCCGCAGTACTTTTGTTTGTATTGTGGTAAAGGTAGAGCCTATGTATATCCGTGAATAGGTGTTTTTTATACTCTAATAGTAACTTAATTATTAGTATAATTTACTAAAATATTTCTAGATAAATTATTAACCTTTCAATAACCAATGAAAAGAGATCACGATTCAGCACTTGAATCGTTTGATAAATTGAATTATCAGAGGTTCAGAGATTTTTTATGCATTACTTTATAACATTAGGTACATAAATTTAAATAAACATAAAAAGTGATGGTGGTATTAAAAGTCTTATGATACAAGTTAAGTTGAGTGAGTTTTCTACGTCACCAAATAGGAATTGATTTACTCTAGTTTTATAATGTATTTTGATGGTAGAATAAAGGACAAAAGTAGATAGATACATACAAGGAAGTCAAAGAGCTGGCGTTGTTTAGAAGAAAATGTACCATATTATTCAAGTAAATCGGAAACTTCAAAAGAATCTTTTGCTTAAACAGTATTATAGTGTAACTATACGATACAGGGTTGTAAAGGATTGTTTTATGTCACAAGAGTAACATAGAGTTCACAATTATAGTACAAATTCGTAGTCGTGTCACCTTAAATCAATTCTCTTTAATTTCCATGTTTTTGTGGTTACATTTTCCGCAACCTCAAGGTTTGATTTTTTAGCACGTCAGGTAAAATTTGATATAAGTGTTAAGTCTGGTTAAATGTCTCACCCCGGTCTAAATTAGTTTAAATTTTGAAGAGTCAGAGAGTATACGAAATTGCAAATTGTTTTGTTTAAAGCAAATTTAAAAAAATACATTAGAAACGCATAAAAAATCCTCATTTATTGTTGAGTAAAATTATTTATTGTTTTGTTAAGTGGTCTGCCGAAATGGCGAATTAAGGTTGGATAAAGATTAGCCTCCTTTTAAATAAATAAAAGTACTTTGGGCTTAATCCTTTGTAAACAGACAGATGTAAACTACATATAAAAAGTGACTTGTTTCTTTAGTACGACCTACGATGTGTATTTGTTCAGGGAGCCCGATTTGTATAAAATTAACACTTTATACATTTTCTTATTTGATTTACCTTCAACACCTTCCGATGTTTTATAAGTTAGCACGTGCAAATTAATAACTCCAAATATCCAATAACAATAAAACAAATTAATTGCCCATAGTAGCCACTTGTAAGGTTCAGTGAAACAAATTTAATAGGAGGAATAATTGGTTTAATTAATTTTACGATTGGTAGGTACGGGCCTCATTTTCCCGAAACGTTTCCTAGAATCACCGCTATTAAAACATTTTAATGGTTCTTAACGCAGCTTAAAAAGAATTTGTTCATAAAATAGAGAAGATAATAAAATACTATCATGTTCTACGCGACATAAGTTCTTTACATTACAAGAGCCTGTTAAAAAGTTTATTGAGCACTCTTAATTTACCAATAAAAAATATCGTTTATAAGACCTTATTGCCCGACGAAACGAGAAAATTCTCTAGTAAACGGGTAGTTTACACTATCTAAAAGTGTTTTATTTTTCCATTATATCAAAGGTTTATTGTTACATACCGCATGTTATCACTACATATTATAAAACAAAGTCCTCTGCCGTGTCTGTCTGTCTGTCCGCTATAAACTCAAAAACTAATGTACTAATTTTCATGTTACCACCATTGTGAAGAGTGGTTCTCGAGGAAGTTTTTGTTTTTTGTTTATGGACTAAAATATAACGATAGTTATTGGAAATGTTCAATTGCGTTCGATATAAAAAAATTAGGTTGTGTCGGTAAAGGTCAGAAGTGAGTAATATTCTTACGACTATAACCGACATTCGCGCGGGCGAAGTCGCGGGCTGCAGTTAGTAAGGCATAAACCGTCTCAGTCAATAACCGATTTCTGCATATTTTTGTATATTTATTATAATGTATTATTTATTAGTACTTCTGTCACAAGTCAAAGGTTTCAGTTTATTATTCAGATGACCTATTGTGTTTTGATTACAGGAAAACATTAACTAATGTGATTCTCTTCTTAGATTAGATAGTGTAGAATAAGGAAAAATATGCATCACTCAAGGTTTCTTAAATTAAGTGATGAGATAAACCTTTTTGTGAATCCTTTTAATTGAACAAAAGTTAAGTTCTACCAAATCTCTTAACGTTAAAGTAATAGAGAGGCTTAAAATTACACACTACCAGTAAATGATTTGAAACTAATATGTCGACAGACAATGCCAATTTATGATGATTCTATAAGTATTGTCTGGATTTGTTATACTAATTATTCTGTCAATTTATTGTGCCTAATTAGGAAATTAATTGAATATTCTAACATGCTTTCTTAAATGACTTAACTACATGTGTGTAACTCTAACTGATTCGACAATGTTAAGATTTTTCTATAAAATACAAACTCGCTTAGAATGGACAATAAGACAACTTGACAGTTTACAATCTAATCTATACATATAAATAAAATTTAAGTGTCTGTTTGCTATATTTATTCCAACCTGTTTTTTCCAGTTAATCTCTAAAATAGATTTTATTTTTGAAAACTTTTTTGATTTCAGAAAATAAACTTAATAACTTTTGTATTACATTTGACGCGTACGAAGTTACTGGCACAGCTAGTATAAAATAAAAAATTATTGTTCGCTAATATGAAATAAAAAAATTGTTTGAGTATCCCACGCAGATCATACGTATCCATTTTCCAAGCCTGTTATTGTATGAACGCAAACGCATGTATGACTGGTTATCTGTAGTTGGAACAATCATCCACAATTTATTACTATTAAAGTCTATCATTATTGGTATTCGTGACTTCATAGGGAGGTTCACGTAACAAGTTCAAGAAAATAATATGTCGATACTATTCTGTCTATATTATGCTATGCTAAACATATTGCGTTTCTAAAAATATGCAATGTATGAATTTTATACTTAATAAGAATGTATATTTTTGTATTAATCTCTTGATCTCTTATAATGCGGTGACCGTAGTTTTAAAATAACTAAAATCATTTATCTGCAATTTGCATGCAACCCGCGCCGGCCTACTCGTCTACACTGACTCATTTAATTCATCCTCAGACATTACAACTTACGCCAATGGCAAATCAACGTCACACGAAATAATAGCTCATAACTTAAGTGCGAGTGAAAAATATATCACTTTAAGTGCTATTTATGCACCTTCATTTGTATAAACCGAAATACACAAACGAAGTGAATATAAAGAGCTATCTTTATTCTTCACAAGTCAACCTTTTGGGTAACTAAAATACCGAAAATGCACGTAAACAGTATTATTGAGCAACGTAAGCAGGAAATTGTGCGCTGTAGGTACTTGAATTGTAGAGACCTTTAGTTTATTCGCTTATATGCTCTGCAAGATACCGACCTACTCAATGAATCGTAAATCATTTAATATCAACTAAATATTACAAATTCATTGGAGCCTTGCCTCTTAGTCTAAAAAGCTTGTATTCTAGGAGTCAGTGTCTTCCTTATTTGATAATTCAAAAGGTTTATTCGAATATAATAAGATTATGTTATTTTAAGTATTCTCAATACATACAATTCTTTTCTTAACCTTAACGTAGAGTGTAAGTAGGTAACTCAATCATCGAAGGAAGAGATCTTCCATTTTAGTATTATGCTTTGTTTTCGATAGCGGCATTCTTAATTTCGTAAAATTTCTAGTAATATAGCAAATTACATATAAAGTACCTACAGCTTGTTAGCAAAATAGAAACATATAAAATTTCACAAATTATTACAGTTTGAGAATTCTAGCGAGAATATTTAGCGTGATGCATTTCAAAAACCGTAGCACGTCTTTTTTTTCAGTCTCTAAATGCAGCTAAATCTAAATATAGACTGTATTTTTGTGTTACAAACTGATTAAATCTTCAGTGAAATAGAATCCGCAAGTTTAAGTAAACGAGTGTTGATAGATCATTTATGAAGTTTCACGAAGGTCTATTTGTTACTAATTTTAGAGGCATGCAGTCATTGGTTCGTAACTACACGACAAAAAACATTCACGGTCTGCAGGCCGGTGCATCATCATTGGTCAGATGACATTCTCGATGTTTTTGAGATAAAGTATCCGCTTCATACTTCAATAGATTTGAACAATGATATTTAGGGAAACATTATATTGTTACAGAGCCAAGCAATCCTTTTAAACAACTACTTGCGAATGTTTATTAATGCGATGTGGGATCTTTAAATACTTAATTATTTATTAACCTTGCAAATAAGCAAAAGGGTATTGTGAGCCCTCCTTGGGATTGAGAATATATAATTTTACGTTGGTATAAGCGTAATACAAAATGAATTTTATGGTTTATAGATAGTCGTAACAATGTATTTCTAAAGGGAGCATTGTGAGATGTTTGAATATAAAAGTCACATTCGTTTCACAAACAAACGGCTATTCATCAATATTTACAAGATAAAATACGTTTATTAAATATATAAGGATAACTTCGTTAACCTTCAGATGAATTCTGCTTTACACGAAATAACATCCACAGTGTTTTAATAAACTTAGTATAAACTTAAATTAAAAGGGCGACCTTAGATAAACTTCCTTTAAGAATTTTACACGAAAATAAGTAGTGATAGGAAATTAAGTAGCTTTTAATAATATTGTGTAATTTTCGTCAGATGAATGATACTTTGTGCATTTTATGATTTAGGAAAGGAGGTTTCCGATTTATAGATCTTTTATGGCTATGACAACGTCTGACAAGTATTTTCAAGTAAACAAGTAATACTTAAATGTTTCTTTTTCGAAATGTTTAAAAGAAGCATTGCCTTGGTTTTTTCCTACAGCATTTTGAGTGCCCACCATAGTTACACGAGTTATGTAGAAAACGACACGAGTTATGCATTCTAGGTTATGTCAGCCAGAATACAGTTTTTTGTGCCAAGTAAAATTATCATACGAATCAGATCGTGAACATATGTGGAGTTTTCATCATTCGTCACATCACACGAGTATGTCAAACAATTCACGCGTTTCCTTGCTAATAATTTGCTAATTGAAAAGAATAGGCATCTTTGATATTGTAAGACCAAAGTCTTCAGACTTACAACCATTTCTGGTGAACAATGTTTGTTTGACTTGTCATTATTAATAGGATTTTACCTACGTTAGTGTTTTCTTTCCAGGTAAATGGCATATTATGGACAACGGACCTTAACAGACCGGCACATCTTTTACTCTTAAACAATCGTAACTAATTTTAAAACATACAATGTGGATAGCAACAGCAGATTCGCAAATCTAAGGATGATTGTATAGGCTTGACCACACTTGAGCGTTTTGTTTTAACTTCGCATTCATTTCAATAAATTTTGTTTATGTTAAACTTTAGTGATGCATGTCAATGACGTCTACGTAATGACTTGTAAAACTATACAAAACGTGATTCGCACTTCAGATTACGTCACCGACTGCCAAAAAAGGCTTTTTCATGGAATAAAGGCACCTTAGACGATGCAAGAAATATCTTGCGATTAGCAATACATTGCGCACTCGCGTAGTCCTAGTGTCAAAAGTGTTATAATCCCGCCGGCAATGTATCACAACTTGCCTGATATATCTCCCGCGGTCAGATTCAGAGGCAAAATTAATATGCAAATGTTTAGGGAAGATTGCAAGATGTATAAGGAAATCCGTTAATATTTGCGTAAATAATAAAGGAAGTACCAGAAAAGGAAAATACTAAAACAAAAACATCTTGGCTATTAAACACGTGCTTAGAAATGAAATGGGCTTATATAAAAAATGACCTCATACTATTAACTTACGATGTTCTTAAATTTTATTTCATTTTATTTTTTTAAAGCCTTTAATAAAATAAATAAAAATTATTATGGGGATAAGAGTGTGTTTTTTGTTAATCATCAGTAAATGCTATGACTATAAAAATGTTTTTAATGAGGATTTTTCATTTTATCACATCACTTATCAACTAATAGTAACTATAAAGTTTAGTTTGACGAGATTGTAGTCTGCCTTTTATATTTTACTAGATTCACCTGTTATTTTCCTACGATATATTATTAATTGCAGTATTAATTGCATTCAGAAGACACAACTGAATATACCCAAATTCCTGAAGGAATTGTAGCCAAAAACGTTGCCAAGACTCGCAAATATTTTGCGTCACCATTGCCCAGATATTGCGCAAAAGCTTACGTGGGCTTTTCGAAGTACATCATTATGTACCTATATTAACCTTGAGAAATCCTCTTTGGGGTCTGTTTCCAGTCTAACCAGTTGCGCTGAATACCAGTTGTCAGTAGTAGGCTTCTACCTGTAACGAGTGTCATAGTTATCATGCGGTAACTGGGAGCGACGGGTTATTATGCTCTCTTTCACTCAATGTGTAAGACAGGTCACCTACCCGTGCTCTGACTGAAGGTTGTTTAACTTCAATGATCAGACTCTTTTCGTTCTGAGAGTAAACCGGCTACGCTCACGTCGAGCGTAAATAAGATACCTGGACTTATTGCAATTATATTTTTCTAACAGACCATTTTAATCTTAGAACGCAAGTCAAAATTCTAATAGAATGTAATATGGTTTGGTAATTGTAGTCCACATTTACATAGTTCCTTTTACATGTTCAGGCATTTTTTGAACGGCCAAAAGTCATCTGTTGTAAATCAAATGTCGATAAGTTCTGTATTTTCATGCCCTCAGGAGCATTAATCAGCTTAGCAAAATGAATTCTTCAGCTAATCACACAAATAAATGAAACAAACAAGTATATCATTGTTTCTAGGTTACATATTGTTTATAGTTGTTTCCTAATCTCCACATAGTGTGTATGTAGAAATGACTTGTAGATGGCTAATTAACATTAACATTCTTGTAATCCTCCCAGTAACGGATAGACTGCAATAAAGTTGGCATAATGTATACTTAATTACAAACTACGAAAGGTCACATTTACGAGTCAGGAAACGGACAGTGCCATCAATTTAACCCTTAATGTGTATTCCGCACCTGTTTCGAAATAAAGGGCGTGCTAGCCAAATATTAAAAGATATTTCCTTATGAGTGGAGATCACATCTTATTACACTAATGTCAGTAGGTAAAAACTAGTATGTTTTACTATAAGTGTTATTGTAAGCAAAGTCCCATTTACTTTGTCGTAACACTTTGTTTGGTCCCGTCCTACTCGAAGTAAACAAATCCAAATAACAACCCTGGGTGTGGACCCTGACAGTAACGAGATGCATGTATCATATTTTATAACTGCACTTTTAATTTACTTTCCAAACACAATGGAAAATAAATGAAAACCGACAAATAGCGACAGCTTTCTCGACAATGCATAAAATACTCCAAACGCATTTCTTTGAGTAATTACAAAACCTCTCAAAGAGTGTGGTCCAACGTCTCGCGCACTAAACTGTATGAATTAAATGCAGCTGAAACAACGGCACGACATTCGACTAGAAATGTACTTAATTACTTTGTGTTCCGGTTTACCCGTTAACTGAGCTCAAACCGTTAATGTTACTTAATCGGTTTTCGGAGCGACTCGGCTCGCCCCTGCCCGGTTAATCGATTGATGATTAGACGTCAATCAAAGCTAACCTGATTAAACTATCACTAAGTATACAGGTTTTATTTTGCGCCGGCGTCTATTTTTGACATAGATTATATTTGCTGCATTCCATTAATCGTTTTGGATTGAATTTAAATAACACTCGTAGGTGTACAATTAATCACCTAACGGTTTAGATATTGAATTGGCTAAAACAGGATTAAAAAGATCTTCAAATTGGGTCACAGAAATATTAAATCTTAAAATCTTACCATGTGGAAGTTAGAGGCAAGATCTTTATCCATGGTCGTTGTTTAAGTACCTAATTGAGGAGTATCTGATGCATCTCGTAAGGCTGCGTACATATTTTTAAGCTCAGCATAATTAACTTTACGCCGCTTCGATGTACAGATTGTACGAACTACGACCGACTCATTTAGAAGCGTGCTGCATGAATTCTCCTGTTTGTTTCCGTCATTAAAGATTAATTATGTTCCTTTGTCCAACATTCCTCTAGTTCTTATTAATGCACGATTTTTTGTAGATGTAGAATTCATCTTTTAAGATAGACTCACAATGTTGAGAAAGCCTTGGATTGCTCACAACAGTTCCTAAATCACAGATAATATCAAATGCATGATTCATATTCGCAAATAGAATTAAACTTTACCTAAATAAACAAGGAAACATCTCGGAAGTGTACTGCAAAAAAGTTCGTGGTTACATTATAAGTTTTGGGAAACCCAGTTTAATCTCTCTAACTACAAACATAAAACTTTTGATGATAAATTATAACGTATTTTAATTAGATTTTGAATTATATAGACTTCTATATAAAACTAATCAGGTTTAGACTTTCAATTTGGTTATTTGGAATACATACTGGCCTTGAATTAAAAAAAAACTGCAATGTAAAAGTTTGAAGAGAAAACTACAAAACATTCAATCGTACGATTGATCTGATGATGTTATGAATCAAAACTTCAAGTGAAGCGGTATTCTATCTACAAATATCTCTTTTAAAAACGGGCACTAAGTATACTTTGTGCAGCATGAGAAAATTTGACATAGATACCAATTCAATATTTTGACTATTTTATTTCGTGTTATAAAATTGTTTTTAAATGCGATATCTTGCATTGAGTCTATCGAACCTACAGACCGAGAACTTAAAAGAAGCCGAGACTGTATAAGTGGCCTCGAACCATAGGCTAATTCAATTGTTTTATAATAATGATTTGCATACACCGGTTTTGCAAACACTGAAGTAGGTATTCAACTGTCAAAAGAGTCATAAAATTATACTATAGTTAAGTGACTCAGCAGTTTTGTGAATGCAATGTTAATATGACAACAAAAATTGTTAAAACATTTGCTATGTTCCACTGACCCCACGATGTTGAAAAGTGTTGAAGATAGTAAATCAACAGGATGCATAAAAATAACAGTAAATAATGTTTTAAGTTTTTGTAGAACAAAAACGTCTAAAAAAAATACAGGTAGATTTCTTACTTTCATTCGAATAAAATTATTTATGGTTGGAACAAATTATTTTCTCTACTCAGTTCAATAGTCAGAGAGAACCACTTAAAAATGTGAAACTGCAAAAAATCATCGATGCTATATATTATGGGCTTCACCTGACTATCTCTCAGAATTTGTTCAGCGTTGCAATTATCCTCGTTTTTTTGCTGTTACAAATTACTATCCACCATTTTATTAGTACTTCGTCTTTATTATTCAGAATGGCATCTATATAGTTCGATAACTCGTCATTTTGATATGCCTACTTGAAGGTCACATGATTCACATCTTTATACTGCGGCCTCATCGAGGATGACTACAAAAAGTCCATTAGTTCGAGTTTGGAACTAAGCCCTAAATCTAATCCATAGTTTACCATTCACCAAACTAGCGAACAACATACGCATGATTTACCCTGATACTACATATTATAATAGCTAATTATGGTCTAGTATTTATGGATCCCACCGACAAATAGAAACCCATAATTACCATATTTTTGCAATTTATAAAGTAGTTTATCTCGCCTTGGAAAACTATTCTAATTTTCCCACAAGGCGACTATAATGATATTACCTGTTTATCTCATGGTAAATGGTCCCAAACATCAATTAGGTGTAATTTATTGGTCAGCTTAGGTACAGTTAAAGACATAAAATTGCTATTTGCTTCGCCCTTCTGATGAAGACAGTCGTCGCCGTGTCGTCGGCGCCAGCGCAGGTTCTACGAGGTAATAATGGCAATGAATACGCGCACTAATGATTTCTTAAGCTCTTTTAGAGATACTAAGTGTTCTTGATTTATTAGAGCTTTAGAATTGTAGGATTGCAATTTTACTTCAAGTCATCAAAACCAGTCTCAGATTTTTACGCAGCTAGATCATTTTGTTCATTTACATATTTCAACAGCTTTCTATTAACAGCTACTCGAAAAGCTCAGTAATAAATTAAAACAAACTTGTCACGAACGCTAAAACTCGATTGCAAAATGAATTCGATAAAACTTAGTAGGTGCCTATCGGCTATCTTAGGTGTTAAATCCAAAAATAACATCGTCGATTACTAGCCAGGAGCTAAAACTGGATGCTAACACTAAGTTAGTGTAAATAAACAGGTCTCGCGAAGCAGCAGAATTTGCACCGCACTTATTATAGGTAATCACCCCTCAAGTTAACGATTCATAATGACAGGAAGGTTGCTTCCGCGTCGTCGAAGCATTTGCGGCGAAAAGATAGACACTTCACGTTCAGCTGTGTTGATGTTGTCATTCATTGTTAAATGCAGAAGTGGACTGTGGGAGGACGGAGATGAACGATAATGGGGTCTGTCCGTATCGCACACTATTCTACGAAGGATTGATTTAACTTAGGAAACTATAACTATGTGAATGACACTTTGTTTGTGTGCCTCGAGGAAAACGTGTGCTGAACTGTTTATCTGATCTTACTCACGTAGATACGAGTAGCTAGTACTACTAGATGTGTATAACGTTAAAATTTTTTGCATGGAATAAACAAATTTTTATTAGTCTCCTCAAAGACTAATAAGAATGCCAACTGTGGTTGTTTACAGTTTAGACCGGAATCACTAAGCTTATTTCGTTGTTACATAAAGAATTCCTCGTGTCGCATGGAACCTTCGCAGCGTTTTGTCCCGCCCTTCGATGCCTTCCATTAAGCAAACTAGTAAACGTTGACCACGAACATTCTGTGTTTGTGGTAAATCGTGCTCACTTCTAATTTTAACGCGTATTTTGTTCACTATATTGTCGGGACAACGGGGAAATTATTTCGCTGTTCTCTTTTCCGGATGTTATGAATATCGTTTTGTTTGGAATACAAGTAGAAAAAAAATTAGATATTCTCGAGTTTCCTACGCAATAAACCATGCATTTTAAACGCGCGTAATTTTTTTACGATGTTGCATTTTAAAACTCATTCCATGACCTACATGCTAAGTATTGCTGAATTACTTTTTTCGGTTGTTGTCAAATAGAATGCAGTAGTCGGCTGAACTGAACATTACTATACTGATTACTCTTCATTACTGCAACATTAGTGACAATTGCCTAACGCATTCACATGACACAATGAGCTGTACTTGAAACAGATATACACGCCCCTTTTGTCTAGCAAACAAGAGAGCAGACCGTATCACTCCAGAGGTCGACTTTATTACAGGCTTATGAAGTAAAGTGGCGTTAAAATTATCCTAAATTTAGACAATGCTGCGAAGAGTCAAACTTCGTCTGAATGAATAACTAACGATACGAAACCGAAAAAACTTATACAACAACCGTTTATTTATAACAGCAATAAAGTTTCTCCACGTGACTCCATTGCATTAAATGACGATAATTATGCGTGTCGTTAAAGAATACAAATAAGATGTAAACACAAAACGGGTACAATGTCAAGGCCGTTGACCGCGGGCAGGCGTTACCGCACTCAAGCCACCCTGACACACGTATTTTCCTGCGCCAACGTACGAGTATGGTCATTTTGTCTTCATATAACAATAATATTTATGGAAAATGTCAGTTGATTTGAAATTGAGTGAGACGAGGAGGCTTCATTTCTACTAACTTATAATAAGTAGGTGTGTCCTTTCGTGTAACTTGAGAAACATTTTTGAACCTTGTCATTAATCATCAGGAATTCTCATCTTGAAATCAATTTTCGAATAAGAGGAAAAAATATCCTCAAAGCACCTGATGGTATTAACTCCTATATTTATAGCCGTTGTGTTTTACTTTTTATGGCTTATTCAGAATAGAATAAACAGGATCCAGGGATGGCTATTCAGTTAATGTTTATGATAATAGCGAAAAACGCATTAAGTAGTATGGTAAACGGCGGGAACGAGTAAATATAACAGTTACTATAAATGCTTTATAAAAATTCTTGCAACATACAAGTTTTTAGCACGCACTCTGTACGTTTCAGACAGAAGTTCACGTATCATGCAAAACATTTTTTTTTGCTAATAAGGAATCTAAATGCAATGCACTACTGAAATCTGGAAATGTATTTTAAACTAACATTACAAATCAGATAGCAAGCGGCGACCGCTGCTTTTGATGCATTTTTTGTGAATTTCTAGGACGTTGGCCGCTTTACGAGAAAGATTGCTGAATATCTAGATTGAACATTCAGAGGTATACAACCGTTAAAGTTTTGACACGTAACACCAAACCAGCTTTCAATTACCACGTTATATCATTGGAGCATTTGTTTAGGTTTATGTTTCGTACACTTATCGGTTTCACAATTTTATTATTATTAGGCAAGCAGTGTGAGTTCCTATTCCTACTTCAAGCAAGTAATAAATCATTAAAGACGTCGATCGAAAGTTATCGTCACTAAATATTAGAATAGGGCTATGTCAAACACAATGATGGTGTATGTTACCTATGTTAAGCAACATGTGTAATGTAACCTAGGAATAAGAAGGGTTTACGGCGGTAAACCCTTCTTATTCCTAGGTTACATTGTTACTAGGTCACTTCTGAATGTAAGGCTGTGACAGTTGCGGTGGAAGAGAGATGATTATCTACGCCTTGTCTTATTTCAAGATGTTAGAGTTCATAGTATCATCTATACTTATATTATAAACGTGAAAGTTTGTATGTATGGATGTTTGTTACTCTTTCACGCTCAAACGGCTAAATCAATTTTAATGAAATTTGGTATGAAGTTAACTGGCGCCGTGGAATAACACATAGGCTACTTTTTAACCGACTGCGTCAGAGAGGGGTTATGCTTTTGCCACTAAATCTGATATTTGCGCGAGCGAAGTCGCGGGCAACAGCTAGTTTTATTATAAAAGTAATAAGTTCCATGCTTCATAAGCTTAAAACAAGTTAGCCGTATTCGTATTAGTAATTTAAAGGCATTTAAAGTAACTGTTGAACTTAGTTTATCCTAGATTATTTTCCCCTCGACTGGCAAGAAGTCATTTATCAGAGTATATTAATATTTCCGTTTGTTGGTCACAACGGTACTGCTTACTACATATCTACAGCATAGTGTTAATGTCTGTAGTCAT
This sequence comes from Chrysodeixis includens, assembly GCA_941860345.1. Classification (NCBI taxonomy): domain Eukaryota; kingdom Metazoa; phylum Arthropoda; class Insecta; order Lepidoptera; family Noctuidae; genus Chrysodeixis; species Chrysodeixis includens. The sequence continues at coordinate 8,742,163 of OW796103.1, forward strand.
CATAATTTAGTTTTTAGCCTTTGTTCAAGTAATGGAATATGAAAGATTATTTGGTACAGTTGTGCATTAGGCCATTAGTTTAAGTGAAATATGAAATGTTTAAAATTGTTAGACAGGTTTTCAAAAATGCGTAAAAAATAATTTGGAAATAAAACAGTTTTATTATAATAGGTCTCAAATGGGGTAGACTAATCAGTGGACTCGGATAGGTAATATAAATCAAAAAACATAATTATAAATAGAAAATTTACATATTTAATTGATAATAAAAGACATCCTCATTTCTTTTAATTTTCCTATTATGGAACTATAAAAATAATTGCATAAATATTTTACTACGGGCGATGTCTTTAAACCACTAAAACATTTTATGTCTAAAATAGAAGTCAATGACATTTTGGATTCCGTACAGTGTATGCAAAACATCTGCTTTATATGGCTATATGCAGAAGCGTCTGTGCATTCGTGAATGAAAATGCAAAAATAAAAACTACAAGAAAAGATGCTGGGGCGTCTCTCCATTATAATTATTATTAGGTTTTATTTTTATTTTTCTTATTTTCTGACTCCTTATCCCCAATTTGATTGGCTTTTAGAATTATATTCTGAAGTACATTTTCAAAAGTCTTTAGCGTCACAAAAGCAATGTTTTGATTCGAAACGCCTGACGTCAATGTATTCATGATAATTAAAATCGTTTCATACACTTTGGACGTGACATTGAAATGACATAAAAGAATATTGACAGAAGATATAATAAGATGACAATGTAGTATTATTTAGAAAACATTTTGCTATCGATCATCGATCACGGGGAGTCAAGGTCTCGTGGCTCTAGGACTACGTATCATAATCAAAGCGATTGCCCAATCGTCAAATAGGTTGTTAATTACCTGTCATTTTGCATAAATTACGACACTTTGTTAGATCTTTAGGCTGTGGTTACCTTTAGGTTACCGATACGATACGTTATTTTACGAATGATGTAGGTAAAGGTCATGCTTACATACAGGCTGTCATTCATAAACTTTCCGTCTATCAAGGACGGTATAACCGTTTACGTTATTGGCTGTAAGGGTGATTCAATAGGAGTATATGGTCTGGTATGTAAGTAACATTCCGTACTATCATTCAACAAGTCTCTTTTTATAGTAAACATCCTCCCTTGACAGCAACATTAATTTATATAACTATGCCTATCTTTCTTTTCGCCTACAGCATCATTACCTTCAAACATTTGCAAATTATATTTTTATACAATCGCCATTGGTTCGCGCTGTCATTATTTAATGTGGTAATATTTTAAAATTATTTTTTCCTCTGTATCGTATTATTTGTACTAAATTATACAGTCTGTTGGGATATGCGCGGATGAGCCATCCATCGCACATTGCAATCACATCGCCTGTATCTGCCCTGCATGATTAATAACCGCAAAAAGACCAAACAACTAAACCGCAACAGGAAAACTCGGAAATATAAAGGACGTACTAATCCGAATATACATTCATGAAATAAATGCGACAATTGTACTCTTTAAACTCTATCTGGTAGAGCAGATAGGTTTTCGGAACAGAACCCTTGAATAGGAGGATAGATAATATTAGATTAGGTTTTAAGAAGTGAAATGGCATACTATTGCTAAAAAAAGTACCGAACTGCGAAAGTAATATATCTTTTTCATAGGATAGGTCATAAACAGAGATCTTAAGTTAATTAGTTAACTAACACTTGTTAAACGTAATTACGCAGATTCTCGGTACTACTTATCCAGATAAATGTGACACATAGACATAGTTATGTGAACATCCTTTACTACGAAGAAGGGAAAAAAGTGACTTACACTTAGTAGAATAAATTCAATGAATCAGTATAATTATCTTAGACAATTTGATTGCATTTACCATAAAGAGCAACAATACACATTCGGTCAATCAGCTACTGGTGTTAAGTTGACATTAATGCGAGTGGAAATGTATTACAGGAAAATTAATAATAACATTTTATAATAATGATGAACTATTGAATATTACTGTATCGTACGATGCCGACGTATCATAAATTTACAAATCACTCCATCATTAAATAAATGAACAAAAAATATTTTAATATTTGATATTCAATGGCAATCGCCTATAGAGGCCATTTAAAAATCAGCATAAAGTTAGACCATGTATAGGTACTGTATAATTGTATCCAATTTATTTAGATATTTATACAGCCTTGTCCTTGCCTTAAACTTAAGTTCAATTAAGTTTGTTAAGTTATTTATGAACAATTAATCACAAAAAAATCTAAATACTGGCGGTAATTGCTAAGATGCAACTACATCAACTGTTTCCGGAATATTAATTGTTTAGAACCGACAAAAATAAAGACTACCTTGACTTGGGTCATAAACACACAGATACTACTAGGTATCTACTCGTAAACGAGTTCTTTTTATTTATATTGAAACTAACTTGGAGCGTAGCTTCCTAATGAAAAAGATAATTAGTGGAAAGATTCCTGATTAACAAATAAACCTATAGGTTACCTTCCTACTTAATTTGCAGGTTTTGCCAAGTAGACAAAAGTTTCAAAGATGAAGTAGAGTCCGAGTTAACCCGTACAAATGAACTTAACTGATCTAATAAATATTTAAGTAGCCATTTCTTATTCACATAAATGTCGGTCGAGTCGTGACCAGACCAAAATATAAACATTCGCTTGTATTCAGAGACAGCAAGCTGATAAAGATAAGAGTTGATTAGTAGTCAGAGCGCTGATTCTAACGGATCTTTGTTCTTAATTGTCGTGAGTGACAGTTATTAACATATCAGCTGGATACTACGGCGAAAGAATATAACGAGCTTTAAGCATCTTGAGTGTATTCTTAATGTCTGTCATATAATGGAGACGGTTTAATGGTGATTTAAGTATAGTACGAGTATTCAAAGTACTCTAAGCGCAACTAAGTATGTACCTACGTATATATTTAGTACCGTGGAGATAAGTTTCAAATTAAGAGAGTATTTAAATAAGTAGGTGCGCTATAAGTACTTTGTTAACTGCGATAACCTCAAGGGCTCAAGGCTACTCACTAAAGTGATCATGAAATTTCACGACTGTAAATTTAATGTTTTACGAGTTTTGAGCTTAACGAAAGTTAAGGTTTTTTCTTCGATGTAATAGCATTTTTATGTGCAACAATATACTAATTACGTTCCCAATCTTTGCTTCCATTACTCCTCCCTCTCGTTAAACCGCTCTGAACTGCAGCGCAATCATTAAATCGTGCAGAGTGTGCAATTAAGGGTCTGCCTCCCTATTTTTAGCCGGACGAGTGATGTTGACTTTTTTCTTTTCAAACGAGGAGCGGGGACGGGTTGCAGTGTCGTTCCCCTTAAACCTTAGGGTTCTGAAAGCGCATACGTACTGAGGTATTCGCGTACAACGGAGATGGGCTCTCCTGATTACAAATTAACATGGGCGTTCGCGTTTTCGATTGAGTTTGAATTACCTACCTCTTTTGTGATTGAAGATATTTTATTGTCTGATTTTGTATGAGACATGTCTGTAAACATGATGATTATAAATAAAACTGGTTTTAACTTTTGATTTATAATTTACATGGGATGTTGGTACATACTTGATCTTAAACGTATATATTAAATTTGTAAGTAAATGTGCATTCATGTAGGTTCGGTATTTAAGGTGAAAATTCAACGTTTCGGCAGGTTACCCAAAAGCAAAAGCTTTACTTACTTTAGTTACTTAATAACTAGTGAATTAATAGTTAATGAACCTACGAATTATGTAGGTTGTAGGTTTCCTTTAGACTTTTTCTTGTGTTGATAAATCAATATTTAAATATATGATAAAATACAGCATTGATAACAACCAACGTGATTTTTAACATGCGACTGTTTTTCCACAGATCGATACATCTTCATTAAAAGTAATTATACAAAATTATACATTTTCAGTACCCAGCGCCTGCGATTGGTAAAAGAGCAACGCCTGACAACGAGCTTACTTACAATCCAAATAGGAGTCCTACGAGTGTGGCGTCGAGTTCTAATAGCAATGGGTGAGAAAACAAAACCAAAATGCGGAATTTAACATTTTCATTAATGTAAAATCGCAGAAACTTTAAAGATCCTTCTATTTTATATTCAATGCTTGTTTTTTTTAGAATACGTAGATATGAAACGTATTCTAAAATAACAAGCTCATTTTGGGTAAGTAGTTAAGGTGCTTAAACATTGCGCGACGTATTTGCAGGAGCTACTAACCTATTTACTTTATATTATACATATATTTAAGGAAAACTTACTTAAATGCGCAGTTTTCGTTATTTTCGTACTTGCAGTAGAAATCTTCCTTAAAAAATATTATTTGCAGCGTTCATGATCTAATGGCGCCAAACGCCAAACTTTCTTTTGTTTTTACAGAAATCAAAGAGAGCAACGGCAGCAGCTCATTCAGCCTATAGCTGGCACTCTGCCAAAGAGTGCAACCTCTTTGTCAAATGCGTCGCGAGGACTACTCATGAGATTACTGGAACGAGACCCTCGGGTTCGCATGAGAAACTTGAGGCAAATGCAGCAGTCAGCGTTTTACATGAAATTTAACTTTGAACATGTTAAAACTAAGAAGGTTTGTACCTTTACCTAAAGTAAAAAGAAATAACTACCTAGTAAAAATGTGAATTTATTTTTGCTATCACATTCCTCAAAATTTTAATTTCTTGTTGCTTGCTTTAATTCATGTATCTGATAATTCGATTATTTAAACTAGTTTAAGTAGTATTTTTTTGAGATTAACCTTTAATTTAAAGTGGAAATAGTGAAAGAAAGCAAAGATAATTTACATTTCATACTAACTCTACTAGCAAAACTATCAAGATCAGTCGTTTTGGGCTGTCTCGTGCCAGTTTTTTCAAGGAGTCAATTTTATTTAGTATTTCAATTCATTTTTCCTTTTTTTCTGCAGATATCTCCAAAGTCGGTTTTGGAGCAACATTTCCCGAGTATTGCCGAGAAATCACCAGTTGGAGGAGCCTGTGACAAAATGTTTTTGACATTTGATCAACCAACATTGATATAGCAGTAGTAAAATGCACCATGCTCATAACGCGTAGCTATAAAATATCTAGTTGAATTTCAAGATTTAGTAAAATATACCTAATTTATAACAGCAATAATTAACAGGTGCCATTATAGAATAACTTACAATACCTTGATATAGTATTAAAAAGTTAGTTTAACTAACAGTTTGTCGTCGGCAATAATAGCTAAGTATTGTGCATTAATATTCCTTACGAAATCCATTCCATTTAAAATGATGTTATTGTTGGCAGCTTTATTATGGCCATGTTGGCTAAAAAACTATCGTAATTACTGAATACATTCCTTTATTAAATAACGTCATATATTATTATACTGATTGTTCATGTTTTCCAAGGTGTGACGCTATGATATAATAACAAGCTGCAATATTATTTTTAGTGTTAGTAGAAACTTTAGAAAAATCTTTGTGTTTTTGTTTTGATACAACTAACGAATCTCTAAATGAATCTTATCTGTACCTAGTTCTAAAAGATGTATTATTGAGATCATAAATAAACGTATTACATAAAAAATAAAAAGTATTGTTTTACTACATATCTAATGAGAGCTAAAAATCAGACAATTTTGGCCTTATTTTCTTTTTGGGCTGAGAAGCCTTTTTTTATTTAGAGAAAGCAGTAAATAAGCATAAATTTCAAGCATATACCTGCATAATTTAAAAATTCTGTGAAAGTAATTATCGCAGTTAATTAATTAAAACCATGACCGAAAGCATCTGTGAAATAGGTTAATATTGGTTTTGTATCAATTTAATTGTTCGAATTTAAAAGAAAAATATTTTTTTTCCTGAAAACATTTTCTTCTTTACGAAAGTATCATAGAGAAAACATATGATTGTTTATCATAGACATCATAACAAAGTATTGATTTTTACACAGTGTGGCAACATTCAGGGTTTCTGTCAATTCGTAATTTGACACTGACTTTTTGGCTATTGTCAGTGATTTTCATTCGTGTAGTTACTGATTTGCTGTAAAAATGAATTCCCTTCTGCGAAAAGCGGCCATCCAATATATCAAGACGAACGCTCGTTCTTCTACTCATGCTGCCACCGCTGGAGGCCATGGAGGTAAGTCAAATTTGAATATCGAAAATTATGTAATCGTATAACCTGAAGGGCTGTCTTATCTCCATGTTCAACTATGTGTTTATTCTTTCTAATAGATCTATGATTGAATTATTACACAAAACCGTTAATATTTGAACACAGATTTTGTGGTTTCTTGTAAATAGATATTAAAAGGAACTTCAATCCGATGCGTAATTGATATGAGGAAGTTTTCATGATTAGCGTCTGCACTCTGCAGTCCATTTTAACCACACTACTGAATAGCGGATTGCTTTTAATAATACTGTATTACGGTTTCGATCAATACACGAGACTAAAGTTAGTATGTGATAATTCACATTGGTTACTTATCAGAAAACTATTTTTTTATCAATAACAATGGTATCTCAACTTACCTCACGCCTTTTTGGTGCTTGACCTGCTTTCAAGTAGTAGGCACATTTGAGACGCATATTTAATAAAGACATTAACTTATTTGCATGAACCATAGTTTCTTTACTGTTTTCCTGTGTAACAATTAGTTAAAACAAAATGTTCTGTTTATTTAGGTGGCTACCAGCTATGGAAGAAGATGACTTTCTTCGTTGCTTTCCCTGCTGTTGGTCTTGGTATGATCAACGCTTACTTGGCTCACCAGGAGCATGGCCACGATGAGCAGCCCCCCTTCGTGCCCTACGAGTACCTGCGCATTCGCTCCAAGGTAAATTCTCATACAGATAAAAAAATTATACAACGTTGATAAAAGCGAGAGGCATTAAATGAAACCACATATTCTGTATATCATTATAAGGCTACACAACAAAAACCAAATCAATGTAAGCAATAGTTTAGTCACAGGATATTTTTTTAGTTTTTTTTTAGTTTGAACATGCTGTATCTTCCTGATTAGGTGACTAAGTTTTATAGGCATAGTTATCTAGTTGGCTCCGGTTGGGTCCGAAACTAGTCGGGCTATCCCGATAAATACGCGTGAGTAAACCGTTATAACGTTTTAAGTATGAATCATCCTCACGAAAGTTATTATAAAAATATTGCTTACATTGATTTGATTTTTGTTGTGTAGCCTTATAATGATATACAGAATATGTGGTTTCATTTAATGCCTCTCGCTTTTATCAACGTTGTATAAGTATAGTATTGTTATTCTTATAGTTTCCCTAATTAGTATTATTTCTTCTGTTTAGCCCGTCAAGTCTGTAGGAAACAAAACAATTTTTAATACCTTTAGTTACATTTTAGAGCTAAACATAGGTTTAATGTAAATAATGTATAAATGTTCAGCATACTTCTGATGCTAATATGCCATTCTATTTATTTGCAGCGTTTCCCATGGGGTGAAGGCCAGAAGTCTCTCTTCCACAACCCCCATGTCAATGCTCTTCCCAGCGGCTATGAGCACTAAGAACTTGCAATAAATTGTATGGTAGCGCAATTCGCGGAAAACACGCTTAGATTACAAATTAAACTGTATTGTGATAAGTACCTAAAATAAAAAAAATAAAAAACAAGTTTTTTTTTCTTTTTGTTAAAACTTCAAACTCTCAACTCGTTTTACTATGATTTCTTGGTTATAATTTCAATGAGTATCATTATAATGAAGGAAGACGACCAAAGAAATGATGGATAGATTGTGTAAAAGATGATAATATGGTTTCAAAGGGTGTTGCTTGCGAGATGACGTCAGATAAGAACGTATGGAAGAAGAAGACATACTGCGCCAACCCCAAGTAATAATTGGGATAAGGGCCGGGGAATAATGATGATATTATAATAAAACTGTGATAGCCTAGTGGTAAGACCATAGGACAGCTAAGTCAAAGGTCTCGAGTTCGATCCCCACGGCGCGCACCGACTTTACGAATGTGTTTCGCAAGGCAAGGTAAAAATGCGAGCCCTGCGCCTCCTTGTCGGTTTGCCGTCCCATCGGGCTATGAGAGTAAAGGAACAGAGAGTGCACCTGTGTTTGCAGCAGCAGCGCACACGCTCGTGCACTATAATAAGACCCGCGTAGCTTACTAGAGTCATAGTAACACTAGCCGCCGTGTCCGAAATATATTAGATCACGAAAGGATAGTCGAAGTTTAATGTTAATAAAACTAGTCTTAAACTGGGCACTATATCTCCCACCGCTACTTGTTTAAATACACCAATATTGTTTAAATTATCGGCTCTTTTACGCTTTTCCTAAAATGTAGTAGTATCGTAGCTCACCTCTGTAGTGGTTATTATAGTGATATAGTCTTGGTCATTGGAGATAGTAATGTTCGAATGCTTTTTATTTATTTGATAGCAAACTTATATTTTCAGATTCTGATTAAGGGTTTGTTGAGTTGCTAATAAAAAACAAAATTTATTTTTAACTATAAGCAACACCGAAATGACTGTCAAAGTATTGTCAACATGACAGAAACGATACATTGTGTAAATCTTGGTGAAGCGATCGATTGGAAACTTGATTCCTTGACAATATGGCAATTGGTGACGGGTTTACTAACGAAACAAAATACTAACATGTCAATAAGTCGATAGTTTTAAAACCAATTGTAGTTACCCATTGGCAATGAAGTGATAATCTATACAAAATGTCGAGTTCTTCTGTAAAAGAGTTTGGAAAGGCCTGGTGGTCAGAAGTATACAATAGAATTATAGGAGCTGTAGTGTTCCTAGACGATGCGAGTGCCGAGTGCTTGCACTGGGATGGTGGCCTGTTCAACTTGCTGTCTGGCGGAGCTGTTGCCGTAAAGAGTTTATCACCATTTGAGGTTCATTTTATTTACTTTTATTCTCGTACTTATTCAGTTTGTTATAAGTCACAGACTCGTCATAATACTCGAAACTATGTTTAATTCTTGCTCAAATATCACTTCCTCAGTTTATAAACTTACTATCATAATATCTCCATTTCAGTCTTGCCAGAAAGATAATAAAAAGGCAGTGTTCATTACACAAGCGTCATCAACTCAAGTGAAGACAATCCGTGAGATAATCCGCCACAGTGACCTGACACACTGTATCCTGGTGTCTACTGTCAGTTTGGATGTGGTGTACTTGGAGATAAATGATGGGAAGGATGTTGGTGACGCTGTGTCATCTGGGAGAGGGCCAACAGAGGCTACAAAGCAGCTGGAGAGCATGCTGATAGAATGGATAGGGAAAAGGGTAAGATCTATCTATAAACAACTTCTTATCTGTAAAGGAATTTATTAAAGTGAACTGCGATATACAATACTGGGTAATTATAAAAAACAATAAGTGAGAAACCAGTTTATTAATCACAATTCCTCTTTTAATAAACTTAATTATTATTTATTAAATATTTTTTTAATTAAGTGTTAGCATTAATCATGCTAATTAGAAAGTTGTAAGTATAATAATAATGTTTTTTATTTATTTCAGCAATGTGCAGTAGAAGTAGTCCACATACCAATCTTCACAATATCTCTAACAAATGTAGTCTTCGTCACTCCTCCATACAGTCACATTTACCCATTATTTGAGGGTAAACTAATCCCGCAGTCACCTTCAGTAGACTTATACAGCCTGTCCAATAGTGAGAGGTCACAAGCAAGGAGGTTGGCAAGTGCCCTTAATAGTATGTTGGACTCCATGAATTTGAAAGAGGATATTTACTATGTGGGAGCTTACAGCTCATTATTGGCTGGTATTTTGGAAAATTCCCCAGTTTGCTTGGCAAGGAGGAAGGTAAAACTCAAATTTAGTGTATTATGAGTAAATTATTTGTGTAATTTCAATAAATAAAGGAATACAATTACAAAATTATTGTTAGCTTTTCTAATCTTTGAAATACATTTAATATATTTGTGTATGTGTAATCACATTATAATGTATGCAAAATTGAATAGGTATGCATCAGAATTGTTCACATAACAAAATTATTTTACTTTTACATATGTAATATGTATGATCATAGATATGTATGTATATAACTTTGACATCCTTAATTTCCAGAATTGCTTGCACCCAGCCTCTCTTATAATAGTAGATCGGACATTAGATGTGTGTGGTGTGACCAGCCACTCTACCGAGTCGGTCCTGGACAAGATTGCAGCAGCTCTCCCTAAATTTCCGGGACATTCTGTAGAAGTTGCAGTTGATATATCACCTCTGTGCAAGGCAACTGCGTAAGTTACATAATTATAGTTATGTTAAAGACACAAGTTACTTGCCGGTATCAGTTTAGAACCAATTTTCCCATGACTATTTCTTTTTATGGTTGTACCAGAGCAATACTGAAAATAATCAACTATGTCATGCTTTCTCAAAGTTTACACAACTAAATAAAAAACAAGCTTGATCACTTGATATTATTTCTAATTTCCCAGTGTAAACCACCCGGAGGACATACAGTTGAGCCCAGGGTGCCTTTACCACGCTAACGACGACGGATGCGTGCAGACATATGAGTACATGATCAACAAGTCTCACAAGGAAGTCATGTTTGATTTATATAACAAGCTGTCGAAGATCGACATACAGAAGTCGCCGAGCCCTAAGAGTTTGTTGAAGGTGACGCCGCAGAGCGTTGAGAAAATCGTTACGGCGTCTAAAGGTATGTTTTGTTTGTCTCCTCTTTGTAAATTGACATATCAGTATTTCGTTTAAATATCACAATGTTGTGTTCTTAGGTTGTAACTTTGTGAACCCTATCGAACACAAGTTAAATTTTATAGATTTGGTCTCATAATTGTTAAAGCCAAGGTCAGATAGAATAGTGTTTCAGCTAAAATTAAGAAAAACATTAAATCCCTTACCGAAATAAGGAAGAAAGGCAGGCCCTGCATTGATAAATAATAGTAATGCAACTGGCAGAAGTACTGTAATAGCCTGACTATTAAAATTACCAAACTATTTCTATTACTCAAATACTTTCTTCCTCTTTCCAGGTAACTACGACATCATCAGCAAGCATTTAGGAGTGCTCCAGCAAGCGCTAGCAGTGGTACAGACGATGAAGTCGCCGCGACGCGCTCAGCAGGAACTACTCATGAGTTTGGAGAAGCAGGTGCTACAGAACCTTGCTGCTAGTCGGGATTCTACTAGTGTTTTGCATCAGGTAAATCTTCTGTATACTAAAATAGACTATGATGGCAAAAAGGAGGTTGGGTTAAAGCCTCCCCTTGCTTCTCCATCTCAAAAGCCTGTACATAAGCAAGAACAAAAATTTATTCTTGAACACTGAACTAGGTCTGATTTTCAAAAAATTAAAAAAGTTTTTGAATGAAGTACTTGGCTGCATAAAATTGTTCTGTATAATATGTCGCATTGATCTATTGATTTAAAGGGTTCTTCTAAACTGGTTTTTACGAAATGATATTATTTTCAGTCAAAGCTATTAAATAATAAATGGTCTGATTGCAGATATTTGTAATTAAACAACACATTTTTTGCATACTTAAGATTACATTCACCTTATCCTTTACAGATCTGTCATCTAATCAAGACTCGCAAAGACCGCAACCTACCTCTGGACAGCCTTCTAGCTCTCATAACCCACGTCTACTCTTTAGTAGGAACAGAAGTATCGTTTTCCAAGCAGCATGAGGACAACCTCACTGAAACATTAAGTGTAGCAATATTTGAAGACCATAGGAGCTTGTTGAGAAATGAGACGGGAACTGTTGTCTCTCCTGAAGAATGTGAAGAGATATCTAAAAGAGTTATGGGACAGTTGAAGGATATTACTCAAATGAGGAAAACACTGACGAAGTAAGTTCGTTTTTATTGTTGATTGGAATTGTAAGTCATGCTTTTCCAGTTATTGTAAGGTATAATTTAGAGAAAAAGTATATTTGGTCCCTATTTCTATTGTTTTCTGTTTCTGATTTTAGTTAAATTCTCCTTTTATTATAATTATAGCAATACATACTTTCAAAATAGTGTGGTATGCTTTGTATTTCAGGTAATAATGATAATCCCTTCCGATATTAAAACTCGAAATGACGATCGATTCGCAATAACCTTGTCATTGAAATCGTTACTATTGATTGAGAACTACATTAATAACTAATGTTGTTATTTCTTTTTAGGTACACGTCAGTACTGAAGCCGTGTGAGACGGGCGTCGGTCACGAATACCGCGGTGTACTACAGCAAATGGTTGATGATCTAGTTGATACCGAGAGACCTGATCTTGTTGACTTGAAACATAAGAATGAAGGCATCAAAGATCTGTTACGGAGCGGCCTCAAGTAAGTAACCATTAATAATGAATTGCTTAAAACAACGCCATCTAGTAGCTAATAGTCGAAGTTTTTTAACAGCGCCATCTAGCGTTGAGTAGACCGCAACTGTACAGTTGTTGCCTTATGTTTTCCTGTTTAGTGTAAAAGCTAATGGATATTTTTTTTGTCTTCAAGCATTCTAACCAGCAAGAAAACGCGAAGCACAAAACACCCGCTTGACAACTCGACTATAATCATCTTCGTCGTTGGCGGCATCACAGCCGAGGAATGCAAACGTTTACATCGCAGCGTGATTACAAGTGGCATTGATAATACTGTTTTAATCGGTTCGACGAAGCTAGTTACTCCTGTTGAGGCTATGAGGGATGTTGTATCATTATAGCGTTCCGTTAGAACTTAGTCGAAAGCCGACGGCAGAAAACCGTTGCACCGAAAGATGACAACATAACGGCAAACTTGCAAGGCTGTAATTTATAATGCTGTAGTCAAGTTAAAGTAAAACACATTTTTGACATCATATTCGAATTTCAAAATGTCTAAAACCTTCTCATAAACTTTTTTTAACCAAACATGGCATTTAAAAACAGCTGTTGACTTAACCGTAAACATTATAGAATAATTCATTATGGCAGGTGCAGTAAATGCAAGATAAACTTATTTCTGGTTATTTATTACTTTATAATGTAGATAAATGTAATTATAATTTATCTAAATTTTACCTGAATGTACCTATAATTAATTGGTGGTAGTTTCATTTAATTCCAAAAATGTACAACAATTTACTATGTAGCAAGTGTTTATAAATTGATTCAAGGGATTATTATTATAAAAGGATATTTAAAATAATATATTGTGAAATTATGTATAAAATACATTGCTTTTTAATTAGGTGCTATGATATGATTTGTATATTTTCGGATTATTTTTTCATTTTGTTTAAACTGTTTGTATGTATGATGTACTTTTATCTCTTTTAGTATAAGTATAAACATAGCGCAATGCAATTACAATGCAAAGTAATATACAATTTTTCTTGGACTCGTTTTTTTAATCTGTGGCAATTCTTCGAAAAAGAAAATAACTTTGTACCTAAAAAAACAAAAAATGTGTTAAATAAAAGGTTATCAAATAATACGTCAAAATAACATTTAAAAGTTTATTTTCAAACACTAGTTTGTGACAATTCAATTCGCACTTATTATCAGTTCATTCCATTCAACTACATACCCAATAGGCCTTACTATAAAGTAATGGTTTTAGTAAATAAGCGATATAAAACATTACGCACACACACTGCTAATAAAAAAATGAATTAAATTAAAGGAATGTCTACATTTGTTTGGGATATGTGGAGGTAAATAAATACACAACTGGTATTTGTGTAATGGCAGTTTTAAATGCATCAGATTTTAAATAAAGAAAAATGTATTATAAAATCTATAAAAATGCAATCGTGTCAGTGAGAACAATAGCTAAGGTTTGTGCCGATTTGGACATTGTGACAAGAACATTTCAAAACTATAATATCAACACTTAAATTATTACCTAGAATGAAACTAAGATTCTAATAATTAAATTCGAATACTGAAAAGGTGCTAAAATACAAAGTTTTCAATAATAATTTTAAATTGTTTGTTAAAATACAAGAAGAATTTACGTTGTACGTACATTTGCTAAGTATTTATTAATTATTTCAGCTAGAATAAATAAATTAACCAGGCGTACTGATCAACCCAGTCAAAATAAATTTTCAATCAGTTTTATTAATAAATGCTGTTATTTCAAGCACAAGTTAACAATAAACTTTTTATTAATAATACTTATAGGTTATAATTAAGTATTTAGCCCATAGACACCAAAATTATTGTTCTTTTTCAGCCATTTTCTTTGTGTATGTTGGTTGCATCTACCATAGACAGCAATTATTGTTTCAAAGACGGTCACATTTTATATCCTATCTATACTATCGTTTATTTACTATCACATTTTTCTTGTAATAAGTTTCTTAACGACTACTTGTTATTGTGTTGCCAATCACATTAATACTTCGAGCCTACGAGTGGGTGATCCACAAACTGCTACATACATTAAAACAAGCATAAAAAATAAATAAAAAAACTGAATGGCGGGTTTAAGGGCAAGCCCTGAATTGATTAAACCGGCATCAGATTACACATATTCCCACACGATTTTATGAAAAGAATGTACGAGGTTCAATTCCAATTATATTGCAATTTCACACCGATTTTCACGACCTGTTTCCTATAGCTATCAGATTCGTATCAAAGTTCCATTCATGACATGACAATTAGACATATTTTTATAATAATTAGGCACAGGGGGTCTCAGTCCATGCCGGCGACGTCGCCTCCCTTCCTGAAGTCAGCGTTGGCGTATATGGCGGTCTTATTCCTATAGAGTGCGCAGATTATTGAGCCCCTGTGGCGGTACCGGACCATTCCGTGCCCTTTGGCGCGTAGACCTTCGATTATATCCTGAAAAACGAAGAGAAGATAATAATATATTATTTTTTATAAATAAAAACAAAAAAGAAACTACTTTTTTCCTCCAAATTTATTTTAAGGTTTTTACAACACGTAACTACTAAAATACTCATAATTGTGCAATCTATGATCAATAACAAAAAAGTCTCATTGTAAATGTTTGCGCAATATTTTAACAACAAAAACAATTCTAGAAACGTTAATGTTCGCTGAGTAATACTTGTATTATCTTTTTAATACTTGATTTTAAGTAGTGGGTAGACGCTGTACTTCTGTAGGTAAGCAGCGTTATCTTAATCCATTACCACGAACGACTGATACTTTTGAATTTCATGAATTTATGTAAATTCTCTTCGGTGAACTCACGTGATATGTAATTTTTTGGTGGGCACAAACTTAGTTTAGGCTACTAATAACTATAAAGTATAAAACAAAGTCGCTGTCTGTCTGTATGTCCGCTTGAACCTTTAACTACGCAAGGGATTTTGAAGCAGTATTTTTTACAGATAGTGATTTAAGAGAAAGGTTTATAATATGTAAAATACATTAGATAGTATTTCACCCGTGCGTAATCGTAATCAATAAAACAAAACCGTTGGTTTTAAAATAATAATAACATTTCTTACATGTGTTACCCCAAACTCGTATTCGCCGTGCATTGGAGTTATCTGGTGGTGGATTCTGGCTTCGTCCACCGCTTCCTTTATTGTCTGATCGAACCACAGCTTACGTATTGTCACCTAGAAGTCATAATACATATTTACTAACACGCAGAAGTACCTACGGGCTAATAAACTGAAATAAGTACATATGTCTTGTAATGTAGGTCGATAGCATAGCTCAGTATTATACTAATCTTTACAGGAGTCTTGGTTTTGGCCCAGTTGCCAGATCAACACCACAGTAGAAGACTTTGAGAGGCTAATTAAATCTTTCATTGAAGATCACATCTAGCCCAAGATCCTCCCATCCTCAAACAGACCTCAAGAGTCTGTGATACAGGTTATGTAGGTACTGTAAAGTATAATACTCACTAAAGCCACAGCAGTAGTAATCTTCGTGCCTCCAGAGGCTCCTATCACCAGCTTCGCGTTTCCATTCCTGTCTACAATGATGCTAGGGCTCATTGAGGACATGGGCCGCTTGTGAGGCGCGATGAAATTCGCCGGCGAAGGCTTCAGCCCGAAGAAATTCGTGATACCAGGAGACGAGAAGTCATCCATCACGTTGTTCATTATAATACCAGTCTTTAATGTTGAAAAGCCTGCACCGAAGCTGTGGGAAAGAGAGAGATAGAAAATTTACTTTATGTTTTCAAAAGAAAAAGAATTGCTTATTTCGTTCTCGATAAAATAATCACATCTATATTGGGTATTTCTTAGATATTGTTATAAAAGTTGTTTCAAATAGAAGTGAGTTTTTGAAGACTTTTCAATACATATTGATAGTGTACTCAAATTACTGAATCTAGGTATTGCTTATAGATAGGGTATAAACCATGGGTCTGTTAATGATTCTGCTAATATTCAATATTTCTGCAAGACTTTAAAAAGGAGGCAAAGAAGCCTGCAAACGTTATACAAAAGACTTTTGATGTTACTTGGTTTTAGAAAGTTTTCAAAACCTACTAGTAATTAATAGAGCTGGTGATTGACACAGCGTCTCCATTAGCAGCTATGATGGATATGTGGGCGGTGCCGGCATCAGGCTGGTTGTACGTGTCGGCTCCATAAGTTGCCGTGTCGTTGCTGGTCGACGTGTCGTTGATGCGCATCCGTATCTCCGTGCCGAACTCAGGAGTAGTCACGTTGCGAATCAACTGGGGAAGATCAAGACAAAAGGGGTTATGACAACTCTATAGGCTGAATAAGGTATCAATGGAGCTGTCGTAAACGAGCTTTCGTTTTTAACTATACACTTACCTACCTACGTTAAAAAAACTATGCCATCGGAAATCGTTGGCAAATAAAATATGCAAGTCTCGATAAGAACCAAGGAAGAGCATTACTTATTGATAATGCCAAGTCTGAAGGTTACAGGTCAAATTTATTTATGTCGTGCTAGGTGTCCTTATCAAAATAATAATACATTCAACACTCTACCTATTTCATAATCACGTTACAGTATTACCAAATGTAAACCACCGTGACTTGATAACTTTTTCTGCGTCGCAAATATGTGCACGATTGAATGTCAAGTTACATTAAATATTTTCTTGCTTCCATAATTGCGAGTATTTATTATTATTTCTCGTCAACTTTAGTGTTATTAACCTATGAGAATCCGTAAGGGAGTAGGGAGGAAGCCTTTAAACTCTGTTGTAATGTGACCTTCTCGTTGACATTTCGTGCTGCCGGCTGGGTCACTAATTGCCTTAAATGAACCTGTCTTCTATTCTAAGATATAGGCAGGTAACGATATCTTATCACGGAATATTTAATGTAAATTTAATTGGGTGTTTCATGTATGCGACGCATGCTAAATGCATCTGCCTGGAAACCTAGTTGCCCCAAATCTTTTTTCATTCTCATTATTCAACGAGCACGGAAATGTTTTTTTAAATCGGATTTCAAAATCGTCAACGAATATCGAAAGAAATCGACACTTTAATATATTTGTTTACAGAAGTAAACTATCATGATGATATCATAGTTTACTTCTGTAGAATGTCTCCACCGATTGAATATACGATGCAAGTAAATACTTTTATGTCTCACCTCAGTCAAATCCAAGAAATCCATATCTCCCAGTTTCGTTCTCACCGCGTACGCATATTTGAAGGCCTCTAAAATCCTGTGGTAAGTAAGGACCTTGTCTTCAGTAGTATTAATACTGGAAGCGTTGAAGTTATATCCACTGAGGATGTTCAAGATGTTGACCAGGATAGCTCCACTGCTAGGGGGAGGCGGCGAGTAGAAAGTGTCGCCGTTGCTCAAAGGCACTGCGATAGGATCGGTAATCTTTGCCCTGAAACAGACAAAGATTTCATTTAAATATGTTGGAAGAAGGGAAGCCACTTTCGGTGCTATGTGGTCCCAGTACAAGGCGACGAAGACGACGCCCTTTACACGTCGGTCTCCAAAAATGCGAAACTGCGACCCACCGGCTCTCAACTGGCCAGTTGAAGCCCACGGCCTGTGCATGAATAATGCTGACTGCCATGCACCGACACAAAAACGCCGATGACGTAGCACGGCTTTTTAGGTTTAGGTAAAGCGGTTAGGTTTTGGTAAGGTTAGGTTTTGGTTAGGTTAGGTTTTGGTTAGGTTAGGTTTTGGTTAGGTTAGGTTTTGGTTAGGTTAGGTTTTGGTTCGGTTAGGTTTTGGTTAGGTTAGGTTTTGGTTAGGTTAGGTTTTGGTTAGGTTAGGTTAGGTTTTGGTTAGGTTAGGTTTTGGTTAGGTTAGGTTTTGGTTAGGTTAGGTTTTGGTTAGGTTAGGTTTTGGTTAGGTTAGGTTTTGGTTAGGTTAGGTTTTGGTTAGGTTAGGTTAGGTTTTGGTTAGGTTAGGTTTTGGTTAGGTTAGGTTTTGGTTAGGTTAGGTTTTGGTTAGGTTAGGTTAGGTTTTGGTTAGGTTAGGTTTTGGTTAGGTTAGGTTTTGGTTAGGTTAGGTTTTGGTTATTTTAGGTTTTGGTTAGGTTAGGTTTTGGTTAGGTTAGGTTCTGGTTAGGTTAGGTTTTGGTTAGGTTAGATTTTGGTTAGGTTAGGTTTTGGTTATTTTAGGTTTTGGTTAGGTTAGGTTTTTGGTTAGGTTAGGTTTTGGTTAGTTTAGATTTTGATTAGGTTAGGTTTTGGTTAGGTTAGGTTTTGGTTAGGTTAGGTTTTGGTTAGGTTAGGTTACCTAAACCTAACCTAACCAAAACTCAACCAAACCAAAACTTAAACTAACCAAAACCTAACCTAACCAAAACCTAACCTAACCAAGACCTAACCTAACCAAAACCTAACCTAACCAAAACCTAACCTAACCAAAACCTAACCTAACCAAAACCTAACCTAACCAAAACCTAAAATAACCAAAACCTAACCTAACCAAAACCTAACCTAACCAAAACCTAACCTAACCAAAACCTAACCTAACCAAAACCTAAAATAACCAAAACTTAACCTAACCAAAACCTAACCTAACCAAAACCTAACCTAACCAAAACCTAACCTAACCAAAACCTATCCTAACCAAAACCTAACCTAACCACAACCTACCCTAACCAAAACCTAACCTAACCAAAACCTAACCTAACCAAAACCTAAAATAACCAAAACCTAACCTAACCAAAACCTAACCTAACCAAAACCTAACCTAACCAAAACCTAACCTAACCAAAACCTATCCTAACCAAAACCTAACCTAACCACAACCTACCCTAACCAAAACCTAACCTAACCAAAACCTAACCTAACCAAAACCTAAAATAACCAAAACCTAACCTAACCAAAACCTAACCTAACCAAAACCTAACCTAACCAAAACCTAACCTAACCAAAACCTAACCTAACCAAAACCTAACCTAACCAAAACCTAACCTAACCAAAACCTAACCTAACCAAAACGTAACCTAATCAAAACCTAACCTAACCAAGACCTAACCGAACCAAGACCTAACCTAACCAAAACCTAACCTAACCAAAACCTAACCTAACCAAAACCTAACCTAACCAAAACCTAAGAGGAAATAAAATCAGACAGTCCACAAAAAAAAAAATGGTTTCATTATTTTATGCATATTGTGTATGTCAAAAGTAAGTTTGTGTATCCCTTAAAGAAAAATATATTACTAACTTTTATTGTATTAGTTCAAATTAATAAAATGAAAAAAACAAGCGACTCCGAAGAACGCGGAAATGTATTTTCGAATACCGCGTCCAGTTATTTTTCTGGCTTTAAATATAAAACCAGACTTTTTAGGACTTGTTTACCTTAGACACTATTACAATGTCCTGAAATCAGATCCCCCGGTAACATACAGTAACATACAAAACAATGGCATCCAATTTGTTAGCAAAACTATAACATGAGAATTTCCAATTATTTCACCGTACTATTTTTCATACAATTGAATGAGTCATATGCTTTATTTTATCAGGTGCACAAATGTATTGTTTAACTTCAACTGTATGACGATATATTGAGTATTGTAGAGTATTCATAAAGGTATTTTATTATGAGTAAGTTTTATCTGAACGTTGTTGTTATCGGTAAAGAATTCGTAACTAATTTCTAGAATTCGTTCTGCTCACGGTAATTTCTGAGAAATTATTGGAATGCAGCCTGGGTAGCTAAAGTTTTATGCAAAAATGTAAGACAATTCTGTGAGTATTTAAATGAGGACTTTTCTCTAGCTTTTCTGTTAAAATACAGATCTGGAAATGTCTCAAAGAAGATCTGGTTCCGTAAAGAAAACAAGCATTGATGATGATGCGTAATCAGATCAAAATATTTGGAATTCAGGATTCTTGAAGATGTATTCCAACGCCAGTCTTTATCATCTTTTCTTGTATAGTCATAATCCTTTCAACATATTTTTAGTTATAGTTTTCCGACCCAGCATTCCATAACCGCATAATGTCCTGGGTTAAATTCCTATAAATATCTATCTGTGTATTATATTACTTCCCACTGGCAGGGGTCCAGTAGAATCCAGATAAGGTTATCGTTCATTGCACTTAGGTAGTACGTAGCACTTGTCTCATAAGTGGAAAAGTCCACATATCTTTTGTTTAGTTCATTACGATTTCTCTTTTTTTTATACAATAAGGGGGGGGGGAATTAGACAATAAAGGGTCGGATATTTAAGATAATAGCAGTGGGATGCCGATTATGACAATTACCTAGACTTTAATAGGGTACAGTACCTACTACGCGATTGATACTAATTATTTGGTACCGTCCCCGTAAAGTCCGGTTCTAATGTACAGTCACCAGCAAAAACATGTTTATATGACCAAACTGTGGCGCAGAATATTCCTGATATTGTAAGCTAAACATGAAATGTGTAATTTGAAAGAAAATTTCACGATTTAAGAAATAATTTAATTAGGACTTAAACTTCAATTGTTTGGTCGTGTATTCATGAATTTACTCGTGACTGTACACAATTTATCCTCTGACACCCACACTTCTGAGAATGAATGATAAAGAAGAGAGATGCCTCTTGCTTCATGTAATGCGCCATCTCGCTTCCACACTGCAACTGTTTCACTTTAAGAGTTTGTGAGGTCTCCAGTTTTAAACAATAAGTCATTTTTAACTGCAGTTTTTTGCTGAGTGAGAACTGTGTCAATGGGGCCATTAGTATTAATGATTTACTGCATTTAACTGTCATGTCTGGCATTAATTATATTATTCTTCAATTCAAACGAGTGACTTACAAAGAAATATACGTACTTCATTGACCCTTCTGACGTCATAGCTTTCACGATCACGTTTCTGTTGAAACAAATACTTTGTAAAAAGTGCATTGACAGTATTTTGTTTATTTTTGTCGCACTAGGCAACTGTGAGTTGTTACCTATAATTGTGTATTAGTAGAATAGATAGACGCTGCCAAGTATTTGGCTAAAGTAGGGTTCATAATTATATTTATCTTTGTTGTTGTAATTACATAACATTGTTTGCTAATCGGGTTGAATAATATTTGCGTGATTCGTCAAACAGAAAAGGAATAAAGTATTTTTCTTGTAACAGATGTAATAATAATATACCTACTTCTTTTTCGTAATTAAAGGCTGTATTTTCTCGAAATCAAATATTATGTGAGACTGCAGCCCCACACCTGTTAAGAGTCAACAATGACGCAATATGAATTGTATAGTTTCAAAACATGTTTGATTTCAATACACCTGCAAATAGCTGATGTTGAAAGTATTGAACTCTAAAGTAGTCTAAAGTGAACCACGTGTTATCTTGTGCCAATTTATCAAAACAGAATAATCCAGAGAATTTAGAGTTGTGTCACTCTTTCACAACTGTTAAAGTTTAACTTTAAAAGGTGGTGGAATACCACCAGGAAAGTATTGATACTTTCAAAGATGTCGCGCATGCGTCTTTTTCTGTCGCTTTCTGTTTAAAAAGATCCTTAAAAAGTGTCAAATGAGATGTTTGTAGCTTGGGGAGTATGGGCAACTTCTTCCCTTTGGGGGAAGCATATGTCCAGCAATAGACGTCCTACGGCAAAAGTTAAAATGAGTTCTCTAAAAGGTTAGAAATCTCTCGGATCACCTTTCTTATCTCATAACAAACCTATTTAATTTGTTCATATAAAAGTACGTCAATACAAGTGTATTTATTTACACAACTGTTTAAGTTCATCTCGGTCACACGACACAACGTTTTGTTTTTGTTTTCGTTAATGAAATCATCGACGTTTATAAGATAAAGGCATTAAAACGTTTCTTTTGTTATTGAGTGTTTAACTTGGCAACATTATCTCGAGACAAAAATGTATTACGATAAACCATTTAGATACTCGTCTTTTGTTCATATCTATTCGATCATTTTAATACATGTCATGATAGGAAGTGAGACAAACTTATAAATTATGAATTGTGATAGTCGAATTAGAGTTCTTTATTCAAATAAATAATTTTTTAAGCTTCTATTTAAAAAAATATGAACTTTCCCCTCTAGGGAATGTGACATCTGTTTTTAGCGGGTAAAATAAATGGTCTTTGTTATTTGTATTTAGTAGGTACAGTTATAACACCACCTGACTTTTTCTAGCACGAAGAAAATATAAGGAGTCCTCCGGGCTTTAATAAACCCTAGTCTCATGGTGTTTTTTTGTTGTAACACAAGTTTACGCACCGTGCTACGTGTAACATGTTGCACAACGCGAATTGTGGATTTAATTACTGTGTGTTGAATTGTTGACGTTTTGTCGCTGTGTCGTGTGCTTCTCCTGTTATTGATATACTATAATGCTTGTTTTTATTAGTAGCTAATAAATAACGAATAAATGTGAAAGCACTTACATAAAATGTAAAGTAAATAAGTGGTTTGCTTTTACTCTTTAATATGAAATATAATGGCTCATTTAAACGAGGCAAGAAATATTGTATGAGTAGCAATACTTTGCTGAGAAGTGCAGCTCTGGTATCAAATATATTATATTATTGTCACCGGTAATGTCTCGTAATTCGCAAAGTCTTTCGTCTTAACTTGTAATAAGAAGCGGTAAGGCTCGCCTCAGCTGACCAGATAAAGGATAAGACTATAACAAAAAAAAGCAGCACAGATATCCGAGAGGTATAGGTCACCACGCCAATCACCACTGTGCGCGACGCGACGTGTCGCGAGTTTAATCCCCGCGTAGGACAAGAATTTGTACGTTTCACAAATGCTTGTTTTGAGTCCACAAGTGCTTGTTCAGTGTCTCTGTCACAGACACAGATACGCCCAGACTTATTTGTGAAACCCCCCGCGATACAAAGATTAAATTCCTTAGTGCGGGAATCGTTTAAAAAATCTTTTTCTGTGAGTTACATAACGGCGTGATCTTGCTATTTGTTAACACAACACCCTATCAGCCGTGGTATGTGGTGTTCTTACCGTAAGAAATTGGACTTGATTACTCACATTATTAAATTTGTACACACGTTTTTACATAATACGAAATTCCAATGAAAGTTTTAAACTGCTTCTTATGTAAATGTACGAGTATAGAAATTGTTTTACTATTTTTTGTCAACTAAGAATCGGTTATTCGATAAATGCTACACGGATTTTGTTATGAACTTCATTGTTTTAAAGACTGTTTATCTTAAGGATAAAAGAAACCATTAAGGTGCACCGGAATGCGGAACTTCCTCAAGTGTACGTTTGCCAAATATTTGACAATAGCCGTTGTCGAAGCAGAATAGATTAGTACAATGAGGAAAACAGCATTTCTTCGCCTCCTTATATTCCACTACAAAACGCGCTGTTTTTATGTAGACCCTTACTATGCAGGTTAAAGCATGAAAGTCCGATTTATTAAATACTCTTCTTTAACCGAAAAAAAAGAAATGCAGCTTTTATTTACTCGAACTGCCTTTAATCATCCGCTATGATTATACTCCCAACCGTTTCCAAATTATTAAGCAGATCTTCCGCGAGGGTACCATCGTAAAAGCTATCCCCCCGATCTTATCTATCTGCTAAAAGGTGCTAAATAACAACACACACCACCACCTTACCAGACTTACGCTGTTCGCATATTTTAGACGACAAACGGGACTTATTTGCGATATAATTCAGTATTTCTTTTCCCCCGACGTTTCGGTCGAGTTGCACCGACCGTGGTCACTGGTGGACTCATGGTGTACGTCCACAATCCAAAGCCCAATTCACTATTCTTCTTAAGTTAAAACAAAAGAAAACCAGCTCATACTTACTCATACCGCCTCAAGTCATCAGCTGTGATGATACTGCCGACCCGTTCCAGATCGTCCAACAAGTCTTGCGCGAGAGTACCATTGTACAGGTCATCCCCCCCGTTCTCTGCTATCCTCTGGAAGGTGTTACACAGCGCCTCACTCGGCCTCACCACCGTACCAGGTTTGTGGAACTGGCCTTTCGCTACGTTGAAGTACATTTTTCTGGAAAGATGGAATAGGCTTTATTGATGAAGACAGAAGTAAATGGGCCCATAACCTATAATAAAACAATGTTTCGTTCGAAGACAGATGAACGACGACTAGTCTTATTATTCAAAAAAACAAACATATACTCTATTATAGTCGTTAATTTTAGATGTTAATATTACAATTAACAGTACTATGTGTAATGAAAGGGTACATGGTTCTTAATAGGTAAGAGAAGAATTCCATTTGACCAGTGACAGTTTGTAATAGCAAAGATCTTCCAAAAGAATGTATCTGTAGAATTTATTGCGGATGAATTAATATCCTATTTTTGATCAGCTGTATTTGAATTAGAAGTAGTTCTGAAATAAAGTTTCGTTTAAATGTGTTCCAAAAGATTCATTTTTAATAGTAAAAAGCTTTAAAGTTTCAAAATGTAAATTTTTACTATTAGTTAATTGAATGTATTTCATAATGTACTTACGCATTCTTATCTTTGTTTCATAACCTCTATTTATCAAATTGGGTATTTTCGGCTTTGTTAAAATTATCGATGGAGTTAATAAGCTAATCAGGGCTAGACAAAGATAAAATATCACAACAAATACGAGTAAACAATTAAGAACACAATAATCAGATTAGTGCCAAAGTTCTTAAGAATGATATTAGATTAGTAGATTTTTTGATGTTCGTATCTATATTGTTTATGTCTGAAAGGATCCATAAAATGAACTCAATATTACAACTCGGTTTATTGTTTATCAACAACTAATGTAAAACATATTTCTAATTAATTAACAATAGTATTATTTATTTATTTTATTATACCTTTATTAAACAGGAAAATTGAACCAAAACATGTTTATAAACACATAAATTGGAATCAAATCAAATAATTTACATAACTCGACGTTAGGGAAGTGAAATAATATTTTTATAGCTTAAAGAAGTACATAATATGTGTGTTGTAAAACAGAAAGCATCATATTTTTATTTAAATTCACAAAGAAAACATAAACTATAATTACAAAGTCCAGTTCGACTCGCGAAGTCGCGACCCAGCCGACGCGTGTCATAAATAAAAACTGGTTGGGTCCGAAACTAGTCGGCCTATCCCGAAAAATACCGTTAAAAAATAGTTTTTAATATAAATAAAATTGCAATACAATAGGGTTTGAAAACAAAGGCATATCAGTCTTTCCTCTTATACACATAAACGGATCTGTAAATCAAGTAAAAATACTAACTTTTGAACTGACGGTAAAATAGATACAACGCTTTTTCTGCCCGCTATAAAGTAGCTAACACATTCCTCTTTGCAAAGATCATAGTTTTTATCCAACAACAGAAAAACGTGCATTTAATTGGATAAGGGCGTCAGACGAAGGTGCACAATGCAGGCTGATAAATATACATTAGTAAGCTAAACACGTTGTGACACGTGAGTGGGCTCTGACTGCCGACTGAGTACTGAATACTTAAGTAATCGTGCCAGCACCCGAAGTTTTGAAAATGTTCTAGAAGTTTTATATGGAAGATGATGAAAATAGTGGACTACTCTTAAGCGGACATGCCATGGGGAGGAGCAAGAAGCTCCCACCACCGTCAAATTATGAAGTCATAAGTTGACGTTGGAAGCTTACTGCTCCGAATTTTAGACTTTGAAATTAAATTCGAACGTTTCCAAAAACGTACATGAGTTATGTGTAACGCCTTTGCAGTGAGACAACTGATCAGAAGGTTTGTCGGCAACCTCTTAAAGAAATAAAGTTGCAGTTGTGGAAAACAGCAGGCTATACATGGCGTGAAGTGAAACAGTAGGTACTACTTTATAAGGTAGTGCTAAACCTCTTTTTTTTTACTTTTTACCTTAGATGCACATCATTCTTGATGTACGGAGCAGAGTCCAGGCCATCGTGCATGACCTTGGATATTGGGAAGCCGTTCTTGCACAGCTCCAGGCTCGGGGCGATGAGACTGTCCCAGGGTAGCTTGCCCCAACGCTTGTAGGCTGTCCATAAGCCACGAAGTTCACCGGGCACACCGACAGCTAACGGACCTGAGAAAGAATGTATTTGGTTACTGATGTAGGTACTTACTTAATAGTGTAATTTACATTTTTTTTAACATGTTTTGTTATAAGAAAGATCCGTACAGGTGACAACATTATGCATAGTTTTTCTATTGATGTATGATTGTACTATTTGTACTTGTTATTGATTATGTTCAGTACATTAATTTAACCAATGAAATTAATCCATCCGATCGTTTGTTTCGATAGTATTAATATTGACCCGTTTAATGACCCATGTAACACATTTAGATTTTCAAACGAACTGTACACAATCGAATTCAATGAATAACCTACTATGGTGCTATTAGGTAACAAAATAGGCCTAACACCTGGTATAGTAAAAACATACTTTGCACCCATTCCTATATGTCATAGAAAAATAATGACACTTTGTAAATCAGTTTGTGTTAATCAACTTCTGATGCTGACTGTACCAAGTACCTACAACATAATGAAAGGCTACGGTAAGATATTGTGTTTGTTCTTCGTAATATCACACAATAAAACATCCTTTCGTGAATCATATGATAATGGAAGTGAAAGTCCTTTCTCCATTAAGCCACACAATGTTATTCGATAGCTTCATGACCTAACAAACAATGCCATTTCGCTCTTACAGGGCCATTTATCAAACGAAATTATCCCCAATTTACGTACAAAAACAATAAAAGGCTAAAAACGAGTCCAGAAGTTGGAATAGCGCCATAAAATAAACATTTAAGTGGTTTGGAGTCCCTTGAATATTGCAAACATTCTTCGAAAGGAATTTTGGTAAAGAGTGGAGTTTTTGGAAAAATAAAATCGTCCATTTAAGGCATTTTAAGGACTTAAATCGACGCGGCGTTTTAAAAGCAAAATGACAACTAATGAGACTCACTTTGCTGACAACTTATTTTTTTTGATGTCGTATCTGTCTTGATATTATTTTCTTATTTAGAAGTATTTTTTGCTAAGTGGATGTTTTTAATGTTATTATTTAAGCTGTTTGTTTTGCTGTATTCGAATTGTCAGCTACTTGAAATGCAAGTGCGATTATTCATTTTTAGGGATCGAATAACACATGAATTGAATATTAGCATTGTGTAATATATCACTACATGATGTCACGTGTTTGAGCATTAATTTACTACACATTAAGGTAGGTATGTAAGTAATAAGGAATCTTATATCAAGTGCAAAGTGATATCGAATCATACCTGAAATAATAAAAAAATGACTTTAATGTCGTAAATCTCAGGAATCAGAATATGTGTATAGAATTTAATCAGAACATTAACGTACGTATGTCTGAAAAACCAATTAAAAATATGTATTTCTTTAGAAAACAACGCAAGTACTGTACAATTGTACAAGCTACAGTGCGGCGAACATTGTCAGACGCATCGGAGGGAATCGGGCTAAGTAACGGTGAGACTAGGTAATGGAGATCAGCCGGCGTGCACTCGCCATCATTCACTGACCTTCCACCCGTTCCTAAGTTATAGTATTGTGCAGTAGTAAACTAAAATAGTTGATATTTTACCTAGTCTTTAGTTTTAGTAGTATTGTTTAGTCGTAGTTTATTTACTAGTTACTGGTACGTTCAAAATTGACAGACACGTATTCGTTTTTGTGATAATGCTTGTCAAAGAAATAATGTTGATAAATCCTAAATTGGTTTACAAGTTTTTTTAGGACGGGAACACCTAGTTGGGCCATCACGAAAATGCCCCGTAAGTAATCCAGTTAGAAAAAAACGCCCGTCTATAACAAGTAAGATTAGTCGGTGTCTGTTTCTCCCTGTTTTCTACGAGTCGCGTTAAAAACATGCCCAGTATTGCCCAGTCTCATGATAAATATCTATTAACCACAGTCCTACTAATCCCCAGTTTCTGGAGACTAATCAATTGAATCTGCTATCAAATCAACAGATCACGACTGTAATTGGTTGAGCATAAAACCAAAAACAATCACAAAGCTTAACATGAGATTCGACAGACGAATAACAATTATTTGTGTTGATCAATGTTTGAGAAATCAGGAGTGCATCTAGTGTAGTGTGTAAAACAAACAGCTGTGACTAAACATTCGATATAATTACTTGTAGATTGAAGTGATATGATTGTATAATTGATGCAACGACATTCAAAAATAGCTTAACAGATTGGAAAGGTTGCTCATGCCGGCTTTGTGATACGAGAGAAACCACATCGTGAGACTTAGGTCCACTGATTGGACCAGATACAAAGAGAAAGTCTTAGAGAAATTCGCAACCAAGTTGCTACGTAACATACGCATTTAATATCAAAAAATATTGTCAGAATTACATACATTTTTACATCTGGGGGTAAATTATATAAAGGTTCATTTTGTCTCTTATTATGCTAAGTGAATATTGATCTTCCTAAACTAGTGTATATAGAGTGGGCTGTTGGTCTAGTGGTTAGTTACCCTGACTGCTATACCGGAGGTAGTGGGTTCGATTCCCACCCAGGACAAATGTTTGTGTGAGGGCACGATCATATGCTGTGTCTGGATATGATTTACCTAAAATATGCATGTATTTAATAATATAAAAGTATGTTTATCAGTTGTCTAGTACTCGTACTACAAACCAATACGTGAAATATTTTATTTATTTACTTCAAAACTCGTTGTACTCAAAGGTTATAAGGTATTTTAAATTTCGCTATTGCTGACACCTTAAACTAAATGCGATATTCCGTATATCCTATAGCTGCAGTACACAATACAACAATCAGCCTTTTATAACAAACGTATTTGCATGTTATGCTGACATCATTTGAAACATTTCACAATTTTTGTTTACAGTTAAAATCAAGCGTACAGGTAGTAATAACCTTTTTTTATTTCTTTTTTCCAATTAAAAGCTGTTCACATATTACATTAAATTAAATAAGTTCTGTAATTCAATATGATATTACGAGTCTTCAAGCATGTCATGGTTAATTACTTCTTTATACACTTATCAAACGATTGGTCCCTTTCTCAAATATTCTCGGAAATCTAACATCGATTTTTAGCATACCGTTTTGTTACAATCTGCAAGAACGTAAAAATTTAAAGAGCTAAATAAATATTCAAACTTTTTCCCCCGACCTTTATAATAATTTTAGGCTACCGTAAGATCAATAGGCCTATCTAGGTACTTCGTTGCTAAGCCAGCAGTCTAGAAATTTCAGATCGATAAAGCTAAAGCTCCCGGCCTAACGACGGCCCGGCGTCTGCCTAAAAAGCAATAAACAGGGTTGGAATGTTCTAGAAACGGCCTATAAATCACAACAAAAGACTTTCTATTAAGTGCTTGTTTGTTTAAGTGTACAACAAACAATGCTTTGAACAATACAATCGAATGATACCTAAAACAAAATCTAGAACAAATTTTATCGTGTTTTGTTTCATATGGAGGATAAGTTTTTTAATCAAACACGAATGGAGTATGTATTATCGAGTTCATTTGTTTTATTAATCCCTTTGTTTATTAAATTCTTTGTCTATTTCTGAAATAAGGCTTTGGGTCATTGCTAATAAATTGAGAACGTGTCATTGATCAATACTGAAACACGGATATACTTGTAACCTGCTGGCATAGTTCAGATCAAAATAGTTTTGCGTAAATCATGTTTTATTTTTGGTTAAAGCACATTTGTTAATTAGCTTTTGTTTTATAAAGGCTTAACAAGGTTAAATGTTCATACTGTGTTTATAGTGAAGATATAGAGCGCTACCAAAACCTTAAAAGACAATAACAGTTGGAAGAAAGACACCGCTTTATGACGTATGTAATAATCCGTCACACTTCTACAACTGTAAGTCTTGCTAGAGGCGGTGGTCAAAAGAGGCATCTATTTAAAACTTTTATTGCAAAAAGTTGCTTCTAAAAAAAGAAGAGCTTGAAGTTTCTCATACGTATTACGTTAAAGGTCGAGAAACGTCCAACTACCAATGTTAGACCGCTCTAATGCATTTTCCGTTCACACTTCATGAATTTTCTCGAACATGCGAGCAAAGGCCACGATTTCTTCCAGTCAGCAACCTGGCTATGCGTACCTACATACTTACTAGTATGTTTCTATATGTAGATAGTTGTAGTTATGTGTTTGTATATGTAGGCAATGTTAGACGGGTAACAGACATCCGTTTGCACCCATACTTGCCATACAGCGCAGATTTCGCAAGCGTTTGATGTAAAATTGCACAATATAACGTTGATTGAGTGTCTAATTTAAGTCTTGTTTTGTTTGATCAAGTCATATTTTTGCTCTGTATTATTGTACCTTATAATAGGTTACTATTTTTGAACAGTTATTTTAACGCATGTCAGAAAGTATAGAAATATTGATTTTCTCGGTAGGAGGCCGTTTAAACTAAGATTGTCCTTTACCACAGGGATTTTCTTGTTGTTATAAAACAATTGACAATCGGCAGGCGTGATGCAGGTGGACTTGACAAAAAGCAATCTCGTATCGCTTCTCTTGCGATCTTATTTACCTTGAATACAAGTTATTGTATAATTCAATGTTACATAATGTTATTATTTTGTATTTTATCTATATGTATTATTATTATCGCTTTTTATCGTCTGCGGTAAACTTATCTTTACGATTCTCGAAGTTACAAACGTGACATATTTTTAAATG
The DNA here is from genome assembly GCA_941860345.1 of Chrysodeixis includens. Lineage (NCBI taxonomy): Eukaryota > Metazoa > Arthropoda > Insecta > Lepidoptera > Noctuidae > Chrysodeixis > Chrysodeixis includens. The sequence goes on from OW796103.1 coordinate 8,773,323, forward strand.
GAAATGCAGGTAAAAATAATGACTTGGTTTAATTTCAAGGTTTTGATAAGATATATCAATCCACCTAAATAAACAACCTTAGTACACCACTACCTCTTAAAATAAAACTGTTACAGTTGTGGGAGTGGGATGACGGACTATACAATGTAGAGCGCCGTCTCTTTCTTTTTTTCAATATTCCATGACTTTCACGCAACGCCATCTAGTCTCAAACTAAGCAGAACTTGTATTGTGAGTACTAGACAACTGATAAACATACTAATATACTTCCAAATACATACATACTTTAGACAAATTACACCCAGATACAGGTCAAATTATCGTGGTCATCACACAAACATTTGTCCTGGGTGGGAATCGAACCCACGACCTCCGGCTTAGCAGTCAGGGTCACTAACCACTAGACCAACAGGCCCTTTCTTCCACAACTGCAAGTCTTAGGTATTTTAAAAGGTAGTGGTAGTTTTATCTATAACCTAGCCTGTATTTAGTAAATAAAGATTAATTCGTGACCTTATTTTATATCGCGGACTAAATATAAGTGCTGATAACGGTATTATTGTTTTGTTTACATTATGATAAGGAGTTTGATAGTGAAAGTACACTCGGTAGGATTATTATTGGTATTTCCATTTTGTTATTGTCTTTTTTGTATTATTCACGCGGTGAGTGTTTTTATTCGAGGAATTAGAATTTGTTGTTTTATTTTCGTGGATTATTGATTTCCTTCTTATGAATGAGGTATCTATACCTATAGCTTTAAATACTAAGGTAATGTTATTGTGCCCATATTTTGGTGTGCATTATTGATGTTGAAAATGTAAATAATGTATAAAAATATCAAGATATTTTACTAATATTTATTAATGCTAAGCAGATCGACATAAACAATTGCACATCTAAAGTTCTCTTCTTTACACGTTTCTTTCAGAAACTATTGTGTCGGCAATACAGTAGTATTTATTAATTGTTTTATTGATCGAGAAAACTAGTGTTAGGTACATATTATGACTTCACGAAACCAAAAAAATAAAAAATCGTCATTACCAAGCTAACGGCTTATTTTTACTTGACTGCATAGAAATTAAAGAAAGGGTAATTTTATCCTACTAATATTATAAACGTGATAGTTTGTAAGTATGGATGGATGGAGGTTTGTTACTCTTTTACGTTTAAACGGTTCATCCAATTTGGATAAGAATTTGGTGTCGTGTTAACTGACTCCGTAGACTAACATATATGCTACTTTTTACTGGTAAGAAGAGATTAATGTTTTGCAAGTATAAATGACACCCACGCGGGCAAATCCACGGGACAAAAGCTACTTCTGTGATAAATCAGTACTCTTACCTTTAGCAGCCTTATCCCAGCTGCCATTAAACATGTCAACACTAGCGGCTCCTGGCGCCATCTCGCGGGCGTTGACAGTATAGGCCTTCTCCTCGTCCTTGATGTAGACTGTCATGAAGAAGCCGCCGCCGAGCCCCATGCTCTGCTGGTTGAGCAGCCCGTTGCAGAACATGGCTGCGATCGCCGCGTCCACTGCCGAGCCATTCTTGAGGAGGACCTCTCTGGAACAATGAAACGATGTTTAGGACTTTTGGGCGTGGTTTATATCGGTAAAGGTTTTGTGGATTTAAAACTTCGCGATCACGTAGGCCCTCACTAGTAGTCCCTACTCCCTAGTACAAGGGGAAGCATTTCGGTGGTTTTAGCCTTAAGAGAGCGATATACCATTTCGCCTTTCGATGCGAATATATCCGAGGAAAAACTTACGGTAAAGGCAAGAATATGTTGTGTTACTTCTTTGATGTTATGCTTTAAATTCTTAAATAAATGGTTTTTATCAAACATTTGTTATCTGTTATTATTATGTAGCCCAGTCGTTCCTTCCTATAAAACGCAAAACGCATTTCACCAAGCAAAGTTCCTAAGTCTGGATAAGAAAATAAATATTTTTCGTTCGAACAGCGCATCTATGTCGCATACCTAAACAAATTAAAAAAATACCCAACAGTTAAGTATCAAACATCATTAAAACATAAACTAACACGTCTACTCTTAAAGTTATACCTATTTACATACAATAAAACTTCTTATCAGAGCTATTACTTAGCGAACAGCCAGTCTATTGTTTACATTCCCCGTGTTTATCAACACCTCACAAAGTAGCACTTGACATTGCCAATACTAACTTTGTTGTTAGAGGTCAGGAGGAAAATCGATACGGCCTGAGAGAGATGGCAATATCTGTTGTCCCTTTCGCGCATATTCAGCTATCCCTGTTCAGGGCTGGAAATGGATGGGCGGAGTTTTAGATCTTTGTATTTTGTGAGAAGATGTTTAAAAGATATCCTTTAGGTAAACCTTTTACTATTTTCGTCAATTTTCTTTATACTTTTGCATTCTTTCCTATGGGATATGGAATTTGCAATATACTTAAAGCCTTGAATTCCAAACCTTTCAACATTATTTAATACTATTCTCCCAAATCTAAATCCAAACGGTATCCGTGCAATTTATTTTTGCAACAATGTCTATGTCACAACATTAAAATTTCTCAAATATTAAAATATATTGAGCAATAGAGTGACGTAGATTTCCGAATGGATTTCGATTTGACTTCCGCGCTGATAAACTAATGACACACTATTTTTGTTTTGTTCTCACGGAGTAAAATGTCCATGAGTCACTTTTAATACGTGTTAAAAGCGAATCTATACGTATTCGTCACTGGCCAGTTAGAGGAAAAAGATAGTAACTATGACGTAGATATTTATTGCGTAAGTTATTAATGCTAGTTTGCAAACAAACTTTTTGACAATATCTAATACCGGTTTGAAAATGGCCTACTGCTGGCTTAAGACCTCTTTAGAAAAAGGAGGTTTGAATAATAATAATATGGATCATTATCAATGTTAGCGATTTTCGATTCAGTATTTTCGGAATCGGGGTTTTCCCATTAACCTAAGAAATCAGACTTATTATAGTTAGTACGGAGTGACTCTTAATAGGTAATATAATATAATGTATCCTCGGTTTAGGAAATATTTAATGATTTTCTTGGAACGAAAACGATTACATGATATTTATTAAATAAAAAAAACACGATAAACATAATTTGTAGGTGTGTTTGTAATATAAATTTCAACGCTAAAGGTAGGTCAAGATCAACCATAGAAACAAGATTTTTATCCGTAGCAGCTATTATCGTAAATAAAAGAACTATTTGAGATTCTGCGCTAAATTTTCACATTTTTAAATTCGTTACAAGGGAACGACCTAATTGTTCTCAAAATACTTCAGCTGTATGTAATTAATTTTCCAAATTGAAAAACTAGACATTCTTAAAAACAAACGTTGTTTTTTACTCTGTACTGTAACTTTTTTTTAATTATTAATGGTCTGTAATATTCGCAGCAACTGACTGTGAAAGGCCATATTATAAAAAAAACACACTTGATTAGAGCTCTATTCTTCGAAAATCAAACTCGTTCAATCGCGCCATTAGCATGGAACTATGTTGCAAAAATACTGCGTAGTTAATTGAAACTATATAACAGTAAGTGAACATTTCAATTGCATTCAGAGTGAAACAATTTTATTTTATCACGCCAATTTTACTTCGGTGCGCGATGGCAATTGTTTTTAAGGCCCCACTTATTATGTAAACTATATGAGTAACGTACAGTAATTTCTAAGACAGATTTTATGGAAGCAACGTTTTTTTTAAGCTTGTTCAAAGCTTCGTAATATTTTTTGAACATCTATACTTTTTCTGACTTGACTGAGAAAAAATATAGAAATTACCGGCGAAACAACGTAGTGAGTAAAAAACATTTAAGCGTTAATAAAGTAAAAAAACAAGGATTAACAAAATAGAAATATATTTTTTAATTAAGTCTTCTTAAAAATATGTAATTTTAAATTGGGTTGCCATTAACTTGCCATAAAGCAATTAAATAATTTATTAAAATTTTATGTGTCATAATCGGTTACGTAAATAAAAATATTTACATCTACATCAAGGTCACATCACGTTGAAAAGAAAATTCGAGTTCTATAATAAGATTAATTTATTCACAATTCGAATAATATTTACAATTTTGACATTTTTATCTACGCAGTTCTCCGGCCGGTTGTTTTAAAATGTTAATGTCAACAATGTGGTAAAATTATTTAAGATTTCATCATTTTGTTTAATAAAGCACGTGTGACTCGTTTCTCTGGTTTTATTGTGTTTTAATCTATTAAATATAATGAATAATCGTATTTAATGTCTGCGTTTGTTATTGTCTTTATGTTTAATCATATTCTAGTTAAAACAAAGGTTTTTGATGACGCTCATAAGATGTTCTAGACTTTCATTAAAAGTTGATAATATTTATGAAGGAAATTTGCAAGTTTAATAAATAAACCATTTGAAAATACCGAGGACTCCTTAAATTTCATGTCTTAGAATGTATCTGTGTGTATAGTTCTACAACTTTTATTAATTAAAGGAAATACTCAAATTGTAATTTTTTCGAGATCTGTCACTTCCATACATTTGGAAATTAAATGTATGGGAGTGACAGATCTGCGTTGACATAATGACATTTTCAGAATTGTCACTTGTCTAAAGATGAAGACCTTTGAAGGATTTATTGCAAATTGTCAAGAAATAAAAATGATTTTGTTTATTCTTTTTTTTCTTGTTCCAATATCTACTGAGTTTCTTGCCCCGTTCCATAGATTGGTCGCCACACGAACGTTTGCTTTGCAATTGTGCAATTTGTATTAATTACTACATTACTTCTTGCTTGCCAATCATTGGGATAAAAAAGTAGGTTCTTATTATTGTTATGGCGTGATTGAACATCACGAGGTATTAGATCTTTTGTAGTTGTTGATTTGATAACAAATATTCTGTCACGGAAGAGAGACTTCTTTGTCTCATTTTTGCCTGGTATTTTTTGCATAATTTTTTTTTTTGGATATGTTATGCATAGAAAACGAACAGAAAACTTTAAATTTTAAATTCTCTATATAGATAATAAAGCTTTGAAGTTTTGAACACCGTGAGGTTGGTTGTGGAATTATTTTTAAACGAGTCCCATGTATGCCCAAAAAGTAAAAAAAAACTGGTGCTATATTAGGTCTTTACGGCTCCCGGACTCTGTATTTAGAAAATTATATCAGAATCTGAATCTTATTTTATAATAACAAAGTAATTGTTTTTTTAAGGTTCATACAATGACAGATTATGTCGTGTGAAACATAGGCATATTTACTGTCACAAATTACTAAGAATGCCTAGTTTCTCCGTTTTCTGACGCAACTGAATACGGAAAAGGTCAGTTTTTATTAAACAGTGTACTGAGCGTGACCTATTATTTCAATATAAGTACTTGCTGACCTTAAATGTTCTTATAGGAATTGTATTTCTTGTTCATTAATACGCAGTCAGCTGCCTACGGTTACCTCTTAGACTTAGTTCACATGTCGGACCGACAGTTTTCTGCTGGCCGACTGTCGGTTGTTACTATTCACACTAGAAGCTGCCGATTTGACCTTATGGCGGCACTATACTTACCGGTACACCAATATAACGTCCGATCCGATAGAAATCGTGGCTGAACGTCCGATAAATCTGTCTCCGATAGTTTAATCGGGTCGCCCTAATGTGAACGGCGCTATTGAAATACATATGCCAATATGGATCCGACAAGTCTGTCGGTCCGACAAATCTATCGGTCCGACAAATCTGTCGGCCAGCTCCTAAAGTAATGTTATTTCAATTGTGGGAGAGAGACGTCGCTCTATGGAGTGTAATGCGCTGTCTCACTTCCACAACTGCTAATGTTACTTGCGGTGATGGTTATTTACTCTGCTTGCACATTTAACTAGTCGTAAATGTGTTTCGGTTCATTGCGTTGTGTTAAACAAATAATGCGATGCAATTGTCTTAGAAGAAGATATAAGATCTATTACGCAGTTTATAAATTAAATAAAATAATTTATTTTTAAATAAAATAGATTAGAATATTTTTATTAGAAAATATAAAATGTTTACGCGTTTCCATTATAAGAATATCTTTATTGGTCTAAGTTTTATAGAAAGACATAATGTACTATAAGGCAGTTGAACAAGATTTTTTGTTATTCGCGACACAGTCCTTCCTATAAAGCCATAATACAAAAAAAAATATGACACTTCAAATTATGACAAGTATGGATTTCTTCAAGTGTTTTTTATTAATCTGTAAACTAACACATATAAAACTTTCATAACAAACTCTTTGCGTTTCTGCGTCACATCGGTAATTTATATTTCTATCTACCTACACCTACTTAAGCACATACACCTGCTTATACAGCAAAAAACTGCAATTTACTTTGCCTTTATCAACAAATAAAACTCTTGGAATAGTTTGCAGGTATGCTTAAAGGCTAATAAAACGGAAAATTTATGGAATACGATTGCACTATTAATTAGTAGGTACAATTTACAGAAATGATAATATTAAAATTGTAATACTGATAAGTTACATTGTATAATGTTTATGTTCGAAATGTCTAATTAAAATAGATACATACAGTGTAAATTATTTTTAAATATGATTAAATAAATAAAGGTCTTTTTATCACTATGAATATAGAAAACTTTCTAGATCAATGCGCTTATTACCCTATTAAAATGATTAACAATTGTAATATACGTATTTTTATCGTCTTTTTTATGTTAATAGCTAAGTGTAAGTACATATAACAATATGTATATATTTTAGTATGTTCTAATCAAAATTACCCATATTATATTTATGTCTGAAAATAGCCATCGGATAACATATTTTTTCATTAATAAGAGTAACTCAAATTCTTGTCTGTTTGCTTTACTGTACTAATCTTAGAAACCGTTGGTTTTAATTTAAAGTACTTAATTGATATTAAATAACTTATTAATTCGACTAAGTATAATAAATGCACCAACGTGTTTTCTTTCTAGAACGGTCCACATATTTTTGTCCAAGACGAAAGACTGAAATAACTAAAAGCATGTCTATTTCGAAATGCTTATTTTTTCTGAAAGTCAGGAGACAGTTTGTTAACGTGTCTCTTCCAAATGCATTCAGATCCTACGTTAGCGAGCTGAAGAAAATAAAAATATTCGAATTGTGAAATATTGTGACTATTTGTGACCGAACAAATATTTTACGACACGAAGTTTATTTTCAGATTTAAAAATTTCTTATTAACGACGCATAGGTAAGGTATTTATTTGATAGATAAGTTATTATTTTGATACATCTAATTATAGTTTAGTGCGTGTACCATACTATCCTTACTTTTTAATATGATATTCTCTACCAATGTGATACAATGAAAAAGTTCAATTCAAAAAGTACTGAATTTGTGTCTACTCACTAAATTACTAAGTTTAGCTGGACACCTACTTCTACCTCTTAAAGAAAGATTCCTCAACTCTCAATCTTCCTTGAACCTTTTCCACATTCACCTTATAAAAAGTGAGCTGCCTTCCACAACTGCATTTTGTTTGCAGGCCCATGTAGTAAACAACTCATTTCATAACACATTTTGTATAATAACCATTGTATACAATATTAATACAAAATATATTAATATCTGCTAAATATTCATAAGAACGCATATTCGTGACGGATATTTAATATCTATTACTTCTATACTTCGTATAGTAATTATTATTAACGCCTATATCTTTCCTATTGCCGTCACGTGGCTATCGTACTAACATAGGACATACGTGGCCGCAATAATGATTTTATTGCTAACGTTAAATTATTTTTAATGCTGTCGTAAACTGTGAATGGCGTTAAGTCTTTTGTTTTGGTTGTACAAATATGTGTTTAGTTATAGGTTTTCTATTGTTTTTGTTTGCTATTATTTGAAATGACTAAAGAACCTAGTTAGATGGTTTAATACCAGTACAGAAGTGCGAAAATAATATAAAAGCTAAAGGTTTTCCAACATCAAAATATTTCACTATTTGAGTTCCAGAAAGAAAGAAATATTTATTTGCATGAAACATGGGCCTGAAATTGACAAAATAGTTACAGTTATTGTTCCGCATGTTCCGAATATAGGTACATAAGCATGCAAAAATACTTAATACTGTTACATGTAAAACAATGTCTATTAAGGCCATTAAAACTTGATAAACTTTACAAAAGACCAATCTTTTTACATGCGTAGATTTTGAGCAGTTGCTTTTTATCAGGAGCGTAATATAAGAAGTTACTGTTATTTTTTATGATCATCTTAGTGTCATTTCATGCAGGTTATTAAAATAACCAGGTCTTTACTGATGTTACAAAAAAATGGTAGATACAAAAACCAAAACATTTTCAGAGAAGTAGTAGGTATAAATTGCTCGAAGTACCTAATTTTAATCTTTGAAGCCATTCCTTTAAAACTGTTAGATAGTTGTGAATTTATGTTCTATCTATCCACACGTTTAAATACCTAATAGCTTTTTCAATGGAAAACTGCGAGAATTTCTACATTCCCAAAAAAAACATGATGCCTTTTTTGTATCTTTTGCCATATTTGCTAAAATGCTACTTCCAAAAATATCTATGTTTGACAAATTTTTGTCCCTCATCACTCCATATTTCCTATCCCAATGTTGTAACACTTGTAACATGGCCAGAAGTATTTTCGCTTATAAATCTCTTTACAAATGACATTATGAAGTGGGTAACAGTATAAGTCTACAACACTACACTAAATACAAGTGCACATAAGTGGCTGATCTTGAAACACCGACTTTGACTTTGAACCATGTGTGACCGACCTTTTGCTATCGATAATTTAATTATTTCTATGTCGAATCGAGTGGGTATAAGCAGGTGACCGAGTTCTCCATCCAACATGTTTAAGAAAAAGAAAACAGTCTTTTTTGTATTGTGAAATGCATATTGCATAATTTTTGAGCAAAATGATTGATGGAAAAATTTAAGTGATAACCTACTGGCCACTGGGTGTTTTGCGAAATGCAACCTACCTAGCTGTCTAGAAGTGTAGGTTTGTTTCCCTTCAGCCAAATGCAAACAGTAAGTCTCGGAATGTTGTTACATAACAATAATAAATCTTATCACAATAACAAATAATGTTGTTTTCGTTTTGTTGTCCGATATCGGATGTGTTGTGAGCCTACGTGCTCATTAACACTTACCAAATCAAACCCATTATGTAGCATGTGTTCACAGGTAATACGTTAAAATTAAATACGATTATGTTTGGATATTATGTAACCTGTAAGATTTGAGCCATTAGATTCGCTCGTTCGATTTTCTACGACGCAAAAAGTATTGTGTGTAGATAATATGCGGGCAAGGCCAGCCACCTCGGCGTCTGCCGGCTCGCTAGCGGCTGCTCGCTCAAGGTTGCTTTTGTGTATAAACACGAGCGGTCGATAGCGTAGGCGAGCCACGGCGCATTGCGCGGCCCACCTAACGGCCTCGCACACTTAAAATTTTCCGTTCAAAACAAACAAAGAATGGAAACCACAGAGTAATCTTAACAATAATTTTTATTTGCCTTAAATTATTACAGTCCCATGTGTACCACGGAAGATACAGAATCATAATAATCTAACTAGGAATTAATAACACAGCAGTGGTGAGCTTTACAACAAGCTCAAATAAAAATAAGGTTGAGATCTTTGCTGGAACGGTGTTGGTTGGGCTCGGTGCGGGTGCGGGCGGTCACCGCGGGCGCTGCGGCCGGGCTCGGCAGCGCGCGCGGCCGCTGTGCTGCGCCAGGTAGAAGCTCTGCGTCAGCAGGAACCGCCGCGGGTGTTCCATGGATCTCTGAGACAAGTGGCGGCCGGAGCTCTCCTCCGGGATCCGCCATAAAGTCCTCCTTTCGCTCGGCATATCGGTAGTCCTTTTCCCAGCCATATTGTCATATCACGTACGACGAGCCATTAATGCTTGTTGTTGGATTTCTTGTTGTTCTCCGTATTCATGAACTTGGTGACGATCTTTCTGGAATGTCCGGAGGGGTCGAAGTGGTTGGTGTGCTCGTTCACTTCCTTCTTGGTACGCTGCTTGCCGCTGTGGCCGGAGAAGATGTGCTTGTCGTGATCGAAGTTGTAGTAGTCGTACTCGTCAAAGAAAGCTTCGGACATATTTACGTTTTGATATTGGTAAATATTGATCACAGGAATATTTATTGTGTTTGTCGCGGTGACAACGTTACTCACGATTTGGTTTTAACTGAATGTTGGATGTAATGGCAGTGCTGGCGTTTATATAGCCTGCCAGCGACACGTCACTGACCGCATGCGCGTCGATAAAATTCTCGGCCTGTGATTGGCTGAGAGCCGGCGACGACCCGGTTATGAAGGATGTTTGTTTATTTATAGAAGTTTGTATGTGTTTGTATGCCGGCTTGTACTACCACTGCTAAAAGACATTTTCTACCACGTTTTCAAAACAAATATAACCTAATGTAGGCCCCACGCGGCTGACACGTTTATGCCTCAATATCAGTAGGTAAGTATTAGCCAATGTGACATTGAAATAAATCTGAACTTAGCTAAAAAGTAGGTAATATCCGGGGGTAAGATAATCAAACTGTGTCAGAGCCTGGCTCAAAAGAACTAGTTATAATCTCTTAACTTTGTAGACGTTTTCAGATGTATACTTAGGTATACTTTAAACTTTTTTTGTAATGACTAGGCATGACTAAAAACCACGGAAATAATAAGACGCAAGGTTTTGGTGAGCATAATATGAGTCATGTGTACGTTTTATGCGGCAAGTGATAGGTACACTTTATGCCAGCCTACTCTTCGGAAGACGTTATAAGAATATTGTTTGATGTTAATTTAATATGCGCAGAATGTGTGCAAATGTGTTTAATTAATTTTTAACTTCATGAGTATTTTACCATTTTCACATAAATTCTACCATTTTAGTATGAAATTCCTATTTTGACATCACTGAATGCCGGCTCAATGTGACTACTTAAAAACGTAAATAATACAATGTATTATAGTTATGCGATAATTGTATTTTAAACACACCTAGTTTCCAAGTCTCACGTAGGCATTCGTTATGAAATGCAACTACCTAAACTAACTGTAAAATGCTATCATTGACTGCGCATAGCGCCATCTATTGGTGAGTAGCGAGTTTTAATATTTATCATGGGGGTATCTGAATTTTTGAGAAACTTTTTAATTGGTGTAAAATTATTTCATGCGAAAGTCGCTTTATTTTATTTTGCAATTGATTAGGAAGGTAAAAAGATTAAAGAACACAACAAAGCAATTAAGAGATTTTTTATCTGTTCTGAATATTTATAAACTAGGTAAATCAAGATGCAGACTTGATTTAATTAATGTTTAAATATTTAGAACTTAATGTACAAATATGGAAAAGAAAAAATATCGCAAGATACGAGTGTTTATTGTCTAAAAGGTATCTTTTCAACTTCTTCTTTTCAACAGATTTTATGGCTATTACCGTTAATGTATAAAAACATCATTTTCAAAACATCAATTTAATAAAAACATCATTTTCTAAATTCAAGATACAGATTTGTTCGAAAGAAAATAATGTTTTTCAACTATCGTATAATATGATCTACTAAGAAGGTATTTTTCACGCAACAAAAATTAAATTGTGCAATGTTACACATGTATGTATGCGTCATAGACTTGGTCATAAACGAAAAGTGACTAAATTATTTGGGTATATTTTATTTCCTACAATTTCTTTTGTCGGTACATTATTACAACATTTTTCCTCAAATATAGGCAATTATCCCGGTATTGAGTTCTAATTTTTTCGAATAAAGGGTTAAATTCTTATTATTAATTTAAAATTAAAGTTGGTGAAAGCAAACAAATATAGGCAATTATCCCGGTACTGAGTTCTAATCTTTTCGAACAAAGGGTTTAATTCTAGTTAATTTTAAATGAAAGTTTATGAAAGCAAAAACATTCTTAGATTACAGTAGGTACATACCTGCCAATTTGTGAGCACTGCGGGGCGTCTGTGCACACAGCAGCCTTCTGGAACACATGGAGCCGGGAGGCTGACGGCTTCAGAGGAGCGATAGGATCCGGGGGCTCCGCCGTCCTCCGGGCAGAGTAGTCCGCACTCCCAATGAGGTACCCACTCAGAGCTGACACAAACACCAGCACCGAAAGAGCCGTCAGAAAGATCTTCGTCCGAAGTTTGTACGGCCTAAAACAAAATAAAGAAACTTTAAGAACGCCATCTGTTACCGAGTAGCAGTACTAATAAAAGTTTCCAGGAAATACTAGAATACACTGGAAATAAAACAATAACAATGTGTGTTTTACTAATACTTCTGCGGTTTTGTGTACCTAAACGTGTGTGTACTATCACAACGACAATATTACTCACTTTTCAGGGTAATCATCGTCGTCGTGACTAAAATTGCCTTGAAATATGGCAAACCTATTGATGGGGGACACCAAACGTATAGTGTCTATAGGGCCGTCATCCCCGTGGGTGCTTATAAAGTTTCTTCTGTGCAATCCACTACGTAAAGAGTTCTTCATGGTGTATTGCAACACTGTTTAGATTTGACAGGCTGGTTCCTGTTCAGTCACACATAACAACATAACCTAGACACTTTCCCGAGACTTTTCCAACACTTATTGTCAGGGAGTTTTCTTATCAAATCATCGAAAGGTACTCGTGCTTTATTTTGCTTTCTTATCGCGTAACACGTTTATTATTAGACGATTGACTGTGTCAATGACGTATCCATGAAAATGGCAGATGGATACGCAGTGAACTTGCTTGCGGGTACCGAGAAAATCGATAGTGAGAACAGCTGTTCGGAGCTAGTTGCAATCCACCTAGCACTTATCTTGGCTTAAGATAGATGGCGATACTAGCAACAATTAGAATTTAAGTTACATATCCTTTTGGAAAGTACTTTTAAGTGTATTTTTTTTTCTATGACGCCTGTCTTTGTTTTATTGTAAAAGTAAAATATCTTGCGTAATATAATTTGCTCAGACCTTTTTGGAAGGCGTTTAAATGTGAACTGTATGTGCCAAGTTATTATCTCAGTATTTATTGAAGTTTGTAGAAATGCGATAAAAATACTTTTCTGACAATCCAGATAATGTTATCTTTGGACATGTATCTTGAAGAAAACACTTATAGCGAGATAATGGTAGAGGATTTAATCATCGTTAATTAATTATCTTTACTGATAATATCTGTACGATACAGAGTTGTTTACCAATCAATCAATCACTCTAGAAGGAAATGGACGTTTCTATAACCTTCTATTGAACCCGGTACCCGGGTCCAATATCCTTTCTTTTTGGGCTAAAGTCTAGGTACTTATATGTTCTAGCTTGGACCTCTTAACTTTCAAATTATGAATCACATGGTTAATGTACATGTTACACAGAGTAAAGTTTTCCTAAAAACACCATTTTTTTTAATTGAAAATCCTTTTTTACCTGTCTCGATGTGAATCCGGCAGTCGTATGAGAACGTGACGGTTTTTATTCCTCACTTCTGGTTTGCCCGGTTGTTTCAACGAACTTTGTCTTAACAACTGTTTGTCACACATTTTGAATTATTGTCACACAAACACAACACAGCACGAAAAGAAAAGTTTCACTGTTCTCTCATAGCTTATCAAAACAATTTATGAATAGAAGATAGATAGTGCCATTTTTCTAGAAAAAGAAGAAAATACTTTAAGTTTTCCTCAAGTAGCAGTTTTCTTAAGTCATGAAGTTTCGCAGACTTCTGACTTGCCAATAATTGTGCCAAGACCCAATGTTGCACTAATGCGCCTATTGAAATCGATACTAAGTAGGTATGATATTCGATATAATAACATATTATCATATAAAAAGTTCAAAGTGGCTTTGTTCACTTATATATCCTTCTATACCTTAAATTATCATTAATGTGTACGTTCGAAGTATTTTATTAAATAATTTTTCAATTAATAGAGGTGCAATGTTTCCCTTTTTGTGAATACTGAATTTTTAAATAAATAATTATTGAAAAAACGTGTGAATTCTTGAAAATAATTCTTGAAAGATTGTAAGACTTGCGTAGGTTTGCGATACCTCATATTATAATTACAATTCATAGTAATGCGTAGATATATTAGTTATCTATCTTATAAGGTAACCAGGTAGAATTTGACATAAATCGCGCCTATTTGCTAATATACCTGTTTACTTTGTATTTAACGCACACCATTCACAGGTATCTCTCTAAATTGATTGATGTGTTCCTAAATGATTTGCGTATTTATTCATGCGTCAATGTTCCAATTTGAACGGTAATGCCTTAAAATTACATAAATATCTTGCTTATAAAATGATAAAATGGATTTAGTTTCTCGCAATTTGAAACTCCAATAAATTCGACTTAAAATTGCTGCAGTCTATGTAAAAAGACAATGCCTAACGCCTGACGGTCTAGCTTCTGTTTAATTAAGTGTGTCGCTGCGAGCAAGACGTGGCTCTACGCCTAGTAAATAGTGTAGCATCTCTCTTCCATAATTACCACCGTTTAACTCTTAGAGTTGGTAATATACTCTCTATGCTTGACAACTCACGTGGGTGGCCAGCATACTAAAATATTGAATCAGAACTAAACTTTACTGTAGACTTAATTATAGAAAACTCTTTTTTTTATAAAACGACTTCTGAACTAAGGAATTTAATTCTTGTATCGCGGTGTATTTCACAGACATTCAATTTACATGCACAGAGACACCCACACTCAGAACAAGCATTTGTGGTACGCACAAATTCTTGTCCAAAGCGGGCATCTAATCCGCGACAAGTCGCGCACAGTGGTAATTGGCGTGGTGACCTATACCACTCAACTATACGTGCAGTCAAATTATAATACCCTTTGTTTTATACTTTTCTGACTCATCAACTCAGCATCCTATTTAGGGTTGTCAGACTAACCGTTGTCATCCAGATGAATCAATAACTTTTGTTTTCCACAGGATGGCTTCACTCTATGGAGTTATGATTATGATAATTCTATTGTTTATACCCGTTATTATTACCTTTACATGTTTTGATGTTTCGTCGACTGTGACCGAGCGATGTACTTTTAAAAAACAATAAATGATGAGTCGGATTAGGTAGGAAATGACAAAGAAAAATGTTTGGTAGGTAATGTACCTATATCCTGTGTGTATGACCTTATTTATCAATGGATTTATGTGATAAACAGGCAAATAAATAGTGTTAAAACTTGTTAGGTTCGAGTCCATTTGTGAACATATTCTTAATCAGGTGTTATCATTCTGATGAAATGAGTTAAAAAATTAGTGTTAGTTGTTCCGGAAAAACGTAGGAAAGGTATTTTTTGTCATCTCATGCAAAAAACGATGATATGTGCAATAATGATACAAAATTTAAATAAAATTAGCATCCTCCTCTCTTCTACGTTGCCGTAGCCTACAGGGTCCATACTATACTCATCATCATCATCATCATCATCATTCCCCTGCCTATATATACTATATTATAATATTATGCATAATTTATATTATATTATAATAATATAATATTATACTACTAGCGACCCGCCCCGGCTTCGCACGGGTGCAATGCTGATATGCTAAATACGCTACAGAAAAACTGTGAACGTTGTTTATAAAAAACATAGCGGCCCGCTCCGGCTTTGCACGGGTTTAAAATATGTAACTCACTGAAAAAATGATAAAATCAATCCAGTAGATTTGATTTATTCATTTACTGCCCGTAGCCCGCACGCGTTTTTGGAGTACTTAAAACAATTCCCCTTTCCTTATCTTTGGAATATCTTTTATACACAATATTTTCACTTTTTTTTACATTTTTACTTTTTTTTTACAATTTTTTAACATTTTTACTTTTTTTTACATTTTTACTTTTTTTTACATTTACTTTTTTTACATTTACCTCCGACGCGCTATTTATAGGCACGCTGCCGCCGCGCCGCGTCGCCGTAAACGCTACGTTCCGCAATTTTTAAATCTGTACATCTTCAAAAATATTGATTTAAATCAGATGCTGTAAAAGGCCAAATAGATCTATATTAAATCAACAATGTATTTAAGGTATTTAATTGGATAAGGATTAATGCTGTATTGGTTAAAATCGCTTCGAATATTAGTCATTATTTGTCGTAAAAAGTAAATGACAAAAAAATGTTATTGTGGGATATCCATAAGAGATAGACATATACCATCGCGGAGTTTTCTGTAGACCTTTTCATTGTGTACAATACTTAGTACATTATTTTGATAAATCTCGTAGGATTCAGCCTGCGTTTGCAATGTAAGCGGAAAAAATGTAATTATTTGCGACATCACATTAGAAACCTCAAAAATAACAGTATTTGTCTACTATTTAATGGATGATATTATACATAAAAACCTTCCTCATGAGTTACTCTATCTATTAAAAAAAACCGCATCAAAATCCGTTGCGTAGTTTTAAAGATTTGAGCGTTCATAGGGACATACAACACACATGACAGAAAAAGCGACTTTGTTTTATACTATGTAGTGATAATATAATATTATGCCTATATATACTATATTACTATATTATAATATTATTACACCTTTTAAACTTATAGAGTGCAATAAAAGTTTTAAGTATCGAGTAAACGGTATTAACCCTTTGGCTAGCAAAGAAGAAAGACATTCCTATTAAAAGGGAAAACCTCATTTAAATTTAAAATTACTCCTGAAGAAAAGAATTTTCTAACGATAATTTACAAATTACCAGCACACAATTGTTTACGAAAATTGTAAACAGTTTTCAAAGACAGTTCCAAAATTCTTGCCTCAACAATTCCTTTATCCTTTGATTGATTCAGGAATCTAACCTTTGGCAGTACGCCTCCGGCTTAATATTAGCCGGCTGGCATTATTATTACTGCCTGAAGCATGATGTTGAATGTACTAGGTTAGTACTCGAATACTAAGTAATTATGTAGATGGGTATTACTGCTCTCGAAACTGTATTGATAGATTACAAAGCAATTGATTGGAGATCGTATGTACTTACGTTGCGATTATTTTAAAGTGATTCCAAGACGTCTGTTTATAGAACTTGAGAGGATATTCTGGCTGATTATACATTGTTTAATTACTTTGTTTGAGTATTTAAATAGCTAGATAAATGAAGTGAACAATGTTGCGTCTTTCGCCAAAATTTACTTTATAATAACGATGGGTTTGATTGCAGTACCTATCCTCATACTCAACACTCTACTTCAGTATTCTGTTGGTATACGGATATCAAGTATTAAAGATGGTATTGTCATACAATTTTAAATTTCTGAGATTTTTAATGACCAAGCGGATCATCCGCTAGCTCGTTAAAAGTCGAGATATTTCTTCAATTAATTGTCAGTAAATAACAGGAAGAATAGATATTTATCTCCGATATTAAGCAAAGATTCCACGGTTTTCCCTAGCATCTACCGAGAGAGTAAACAATTAGATTTGAATAACAATCTCTCTCTAAACTATTCTACAGAAAAAAATCTCTTAAAACGGTTAGATAACGTTGTCATTTTTAATCTTTAAATACATAAGAGTTGCCATTCAAACAGACAATTTACATGTTGTTGAAAAGATTGTTTGAATATAAGCCTGGCTAGGAGGCACTTCAGTAAATAACGTAGTTGCTATGCGGATTATATACGGTGTAGTATTTTAATGATAGCGTGGTAGGCAACTGTGAGACTATTAAAACATTTGGTTATTATACAAATATTAGCTGTGTAGTTATTGTTCATCTTGATCAAGTAATGTTTCACATTTTTAATTATAACATCTATCTCTTCTCTCTTTTTTATCATTACATATTGTATCTTCTAACAATTGTTCGTGTTACATATGCCATTCACACTATCCGTACGCCTGTCTATTACGGCTACAATATAATGTTACAATTGTGGATGCACCTTTAGGTAAAGTGATCTATCGAAAGTGATACTAGAAGTAAGCTAACCTGTTTCTAGTGTCAGTTTTTATGTATAAAACATAATAATATGTTATTAAGACAACACTTAAGTAACAAAAGAAAAATTCAGGAAATAAATTCAATTAGATATCAGGAAGCAATCATTGACATTATGAACGGGTAAGCACATGTGTTATGTGTCGATAAATAAAAACATATTCTAAAATTACCACGTAAACTATTTTATTACTTTTGTTTACTATAAACAGAAGTCGTTGTGGCCTTGAGGTTCTATGTGTGGATTTGTATGCACGTGGTGCAGGTTTGATCCCCAGCACAGGCAAATTCCAAGGTAGTTTTTTAAAAGTTATGTGTACTTTCTTAATTAAGCTAAGACACTACCGCAATACAAAAACAAAAACATCGTAAGGTAACCTGGATTTCAAATACTGGAATCTGATATCGCCAATTCGCAGTGAGCTAGCGTGGTAGACAATGCTTACACCTGGGATATTTTTTGGAGGAGGCCTTTGCCCAGCTGTGGGACGTATAGCACTTTCTCTCTCCTTATTTTCTGAAGTATCTACTGACTACTCACATTTACGGCGAAGTACTGCTGTTATTAGTTTGGTGTACTCATGTTAACTTTGTCAGACAAGTCACTTCTTCTAAATTAGCTTATAACATTCACCAAATATCTCAGCAAGCTACGTTGAAGTAAATATTCCTCTACTTTTCCCACAATGCCATCTTGTCTCAAATTAAGTAGGTATACGAGAGTAACTTGTGTTATGAATACTAGACAACTGATAAACATACTTATATTTCAGAGACAGAACAAATGATCGTGCTCATCACACAAACATTTGTCCTGGGTGAGAATCGAACCCACGACCTCCGATATAACAGTCAGGGTCACTAGCCACTAGACCAACAGGCCCGTCAAGTAGTTTCGTATGTTCACACATCCACGTACGGCCTCACCAGTCACGGGAACTGTCACTCAATCTCAAGCAATCCCTTTATGTCCTTTAGCAACACTATTAATTCTAATCAGATCTTTATTATTATGCAGAATGTTATCCCTATAGAAATATGTCGCAAACACTGGCTGAATATTCATTGCATTATTTTTAACACTAGATAACAAACACCTTTCTCGAGTTTCGTAACTAGGCTGTTAGGCGTTTTGAAATTGCATGTATCAATTTGTGTAGATGTATTAAAAGTAGGTTCTTACATAATTGTGTCTGGAAGTCATGAGATAAGCAATTGATAGGTTGATTTTTTTCTTAGTATTAGATTAGGGATTTGTCTAATTTAACAGACTTCGAAAATGGAGGAGATATCTTAGTTTAACGTAAATATGCTTTTTCTTAACGCCTCACAGGTAAAAAGTCCTTAATCCATAGCCGTATGTCGCTTTTAAAGTAGTTATTTAATAATTGAAAAAAAGTCAATTAATACGCATCCTATTTTCTAACATTAAAATCAATAGGACACCTAGAAGTGGGTGAAATTTAACTTCCAAGATTACAAGATTAAGTTACAGACCGAACGAACAAACATCGGGATAAGTGAAACTAAATAAAAGCTTGTAAAATGTTGAAGTTCTAACAGAACCAGTCTGTCAGTAATTGCAGTAGCATTATAATTATCTAACATAGACTGTCATCATGACTTGGCAGTTGGTAACAAGAGTTAATGCCCACAATCTCAATTTCAAAATGCCCCGAACACAATGAAATGCCGAAAGTAATGCTGGAGATAGTATCTACGATGGTGAATGTTTTACATGACATGTTAATATAGGCACTTTTTTTTGCATATTATTGTCCTAAGACGTTTTAAAGTTGAATGACTTTTTTTTTTGTTGCGAAATGCACTTGATGTTGTCACTTATCATGACTTTGTAGAAAAAAAATTTTTTCGGTACTTTGCAAAGGCATTTTTTTGTTGCGAAATGCACATGATGATGACACATGTTATTATGACTTTGCAGAAAGAAATACCTTATTCGTTTTTTTGCAAAGGTTTGTCATATAAGTAAAAAGTCATAAAGATTTCCAATTATATTAAATATCGACTGTCATTTTAATCAAGGCTAAAGATTATTTATGAAACTTGCGAAAACTTGGAATCACGAGATCAAAATGACATATTAAATTGGGTCAAAATAACTTGTTTTTTGGTACTTGGCCTACATTTCTTGGCGGTAACGAGCCTTTTTGAGGCTAAAACCATTGACGTACATCAAAATATATTTGCCTAAAGACTACGTCCTATTCCTATATTTTGTAATGGACAAGTAATTTACTGGATTAGATAAATAGAGATTATCCAGAAGGTCAAACAATTTATGGAGGTGACATTTATTTTTGACAGTTCCAGATTTCGACATGTTAATTCAATACATTTAAGCAATTTGTCAGTGTTACCGCTAGGAGAATGTAACTTGTCTTAGGGCCCTTGGCTTTAATGCAATTTGACACAATATTGATATTTGAGAATAAGCACATGTCTTATAAAAATATGTACACGAGACAAATCACTTGTATCTAGTGAGTGGTGAATTAGAATAACTAAGGAAGTAATAATGACATTGAAAAAGACACATTAAAACTCCTGGATGTGATCTCACGAACTTGATTCGTTAAAATCCGGTTATCAAACCTCTAGGCCACCGTGACTTCCGAAATTTCGCCCGAATCTTATCATTGTACTACTCATTCGATAATAATTTTCTTGGACAAAAATTATAAGTGACGCGTGTTTTAACAAAGTGGGGTCTTATAGATACCAAATACTACTTCTAATTATAGTTATAGCTAATTTTGAGAAAGCTACAAAAGTTGATTCTGTAATTCTTAAGGTAATCCTTGTTTAAACCGTTCATAAAAATTTTCATCAGACGAGAATTTGCATAGGAGGTTTAAGATTTGGTTTTAGAAATATATCTCTAATCTGTTCACCTTGGGAAGTCAAATTGTTTTGTTTGATTTTTCAAAGAGTATGAGGCCAATGGGGTTTGCATTTCTCATAATCGTCACAATAAATGATGTCATATTTTCAACACTTGAGTTTAAACAGGAAGAAAGAGAATTACAATATTACCATTAGGAAAATCCCAGTATAAGCAAATGCTACTAGTAAAATGAAGCAGGAAAAAATGTATGCAAGAAAGGTTAAAATGTTAAAAGAGAACAAAAACCATCGGTATCATTACAAAAAATTGATATAGTTATCAGAAAAAAGTAGTTCAACTTTTTACGGTTGAAGAAACACATTAAGGAAAATCTCTGAATATCTTGACTAGTGTGAAATTATCTACCAGATTGACTCTTTGGTTGTTAGACTTTTTGGGCAAATTGAAACATCTTACTTCTATTCATATTTCTTCTATCTTTACCCCACGTGAACCACGAATCATACACATGGCACTTACTATCTCCAAAAAGTATATTTCCTAAACTCTTATCAGTTGACAGAACATTATGGAAACAAATTGCTTGTGAAAAATCATGTCCACAAAGGATTTCAGTGCGCAATTATGTTGACGAAATTTTTCTTTTGATTACGCTACGGAAAAGAACATATTTTATGAACATTTTTTTCTGAACACTATACAGAATTTTCGAACAGCAGAAATCTTTCGATTGATTCTGAGAAGAAAGAATGCAAAAAAATAACTGTACGTTTTTGACCCTGTTCGATCTAGAAAACGTTAACGTCCTTATCTCGATAAAATTTTCCGTTTAAGTAAATTTTGGGCGTCCAAGAATATGGCTCTATATCTTATGTACCTACTTAAAACGCCTTCATAGAGCAATCCCAAAAGGGTCGACAAAGAACAAAGTTTGTTTGGAAAGTAAATATTTCTTTTCGGTTCTCGTCTATACAAAAACATAGGCAATCCACACTAATACTAATATCCACAATAATATTGTAATACACACGAAGTAAAAGTACCTAAGTCTATATGTGTATTTGTTACGTTTTTTGTGTAAAACTAGAGTACAGATTTTGATAATACTTTATATGGGATATCTGGATATCAATAGAAGATATCAGCCAGTTTTACTTCTTTTGTCCATTAGCTGTGGAAGTTAGCACGTGTTACATAATTTAATTAACTACACATGTTTTAATTTTTACAGTATATTGTTGAAATGTTTTCGCTACAATTATTTTCGCCTGGCATGATTGCAATGCTTATAATATTACTGCTCTACTGTTGATAAAAGTGTAACATTATAAAATAATTTGCTTAATTGTAGCGTTGTAATATAATTTTACGCTACTTTTTTATACTTGTACTTATAATTTTATTTCTTTGTACTTCGTTTGTCATGTAAAAAGCTAAATGAAAGCATACAAGCTGTATGAAAACGAAAAGTGGGAGTGATTTGTGTCTTCGGTAAAACTAGTAAGAAATCAATAGGTTTGTAGGTGTTTTGGCAGATATCCTGGGTAACAGGCAGAGAAGGTACAAGTTTCAAAAAACCTTATCTTAACTAGTTAGAGAAATGTTAATTACTTGTCATTATTTATTACTTTAGGGAAATTAACAGGGGGCCAATAACATTCAAAAAGGATATATTCCTACAAAGCCATTCAAGAACTTTTAAAATGTCAAAACTACTAGTTTAAAAATCTACTTGCATGTTTCAAAATTGACACCCCTATAGCAAGGAACGTTCAAGAAACTGCAAGGTAATTGAAGACTATTAACTTAAAGCAAGTGTCGATCATAATCTTCTCTTAATGAAAATAGATCGGACCCCTGTCGCATCCGTAATTTCAATCTCAGCACAGGAACTAGCCAATTGAAAATCGCAACACGCATTGCAAGGACACGAAATGTACCCATGCAAATTGTCGAGGGGAAAAATCGTTGATTTTGTTTTGTTTTTTTTCCTTTGGTAACGAGATGTACAAAAGATAGATACGTAATGGTATGGATATTTAAATTAATAATAAATCTTACTTGAGGGGGATGAAGGATAGTTAAATTTCTTTTTTTTTGTAGAATATACCGTCTTACTGCATGGCAAGGCCATAAGGCTAAATTCATTTATTAAAATTTATCCTTTACCATCTCGAGTCAGCCCTCGCCAATTAATATTTTGTCATTAAAAACGTAGGTCTTTTAATTAGGTTAAATAGTTGCTAATTTTCTTATTAATACCGACGATGCAAACCTAAACAATAATAAATACTCAATACGATAATAAGCCCCTTATGTGTGAACTAACACATTTGCTCTGGAATCAACAAAAAGAAATGGGTCTGGCATTATTGGCACGGAGAGAAAATTATGAAATTAGCTATGGATAATTGCGTCAGAAACACTACACAAATGCACTTAAATTCACATAAAAACCTTTTTAAAGAACAACGAAGAACACTGAGTTTTGAAATTAGTACTTTCACTGAATAACTTATTTCACTGAAACGCGGTGTTTTTTTTATAAAAAGTTGGTTTCAAAGATACGACTTGACGAAACTGTGGTTAGTTCACAACTGCCTCTATTATGCTCACGTTACACATTTTGAATTCAGCGGCAGTGATTGATGGCTGACACAGTGTAGACAAATCAGTAGACCAACATTAAAATGGCCTACATTTCACGTTACACGTCATTATTAACAGCTGATGTAAATGGCTTCGATTTTTGTGTCATTTGATAACAGATTTGTTTCAAATCAATGTAACTTATTTCATATGAATGATCAGCATACAGATAAGATTTAGTTAAATTTACCTGATAGATAAAATAGTATAGGTAATGTTTATCGTTTCAAGGTTATCTTAAGAGGAAGTAGCAATTAAAATTTTGTCAGAAGCATGAATAGTTATTTTTAATGAAGATAGACTTTCTTTTGTTTCAAAAACGGTATACCTAGATCTTAATTTACTCTCGTCTGTTTTTTGTCTATCTTTAAAAATGATTGTCACCAATTTTAATCATGGGATATTGCGTTATTCAGTAAAAAATTGGTTGTGAAGGACGGAGAGGCAGTGGCGATTTATTAAACATGGTATTCGGCTAAATCCAGTAGGTCTGGATATTAGTGGAAACTAACTGTAAACTATTTTGATAAAATACTGGGCAAGAATAAAAGATTATCTTTACATTTTCTTAACGTTCTTTTAGAATGTGTTTTTGAAGTACATTCCATTGTATTTTTTTGCGGAGATATTCTCTACGTACATATTTGCATAGCAATTGTGTAGTGGTATGATAATATATATTTACATTATCATACCACTACACACTACCACTTGTGGTGTTTGCTTAAACGTATTACGATTAGTGAAAATTTGTTTAATTTTAGTTTTTTGTATGCTTAGTGCATTCAAAACTCTAAATTTAGAAATATAATAGCTGTAATATACGATTCATTTCTAATAACCCAAATTAATACCGTCCTCTTTTATCTAAATGAATAAACCGATTTCGGCCACGGCGATGCGAAAGCGTATGCACTATATTTACATCGAAACACAGATGCACTCTCTTTTTCTTTTACTCTCATAACGGGTTAATCTATTAGGAAAAATAAAAAAAGCCTTCCGAAAAAGAATTAATTTATGTCTATTCATAAAAACGCCCAAGATATGGTAAATAGTGGTTAAAACTCGAACGGCGCTTTCCAGATAGGCCGACTGCGAAATGGGTAGAACACAAAAAACAAGCAAGGAATAGAACGGATGCGAAGGTCAAGAGACAGAGGAGAATGGCATGAACAAAGGGAGG
The DNA here is from genome assembly GCA_941860345.1 of Chrysodeixis includens. Lineage (NCBI taxonomy): Eukaryota > Metazoa > Arthropoda > Insecta > Lepidoptera > Noctuidae > Chrysodeixis > Chrysodeixis includens. The sequence continues at coordinate 8,798,055 of OW796103.1, forward strand.
CCTATCCCCAGCAGTGGGTTATTCAAGGCTGATGATGATGATTAATATATAGATCTATGTATTAGCGACCTACCCCAGCTTCGCACGGGTGAAATACTGATGTATTATACACATATAAACCTTCCCTTTGAACTTAAAAAAAACCGCTCCAAAATCCATTGCGTAGTTCAAAAGATTTAAGCAAACAGACAGACAGCGACTTTGTTTTACACTATGTAGTGAAGTGCCTATAGTTAACAGGAGCTATAATATTCCTAGTAATAATCACTTATGTATTTTGTAATGGCGCTGTCGCTCCCGTATAGGCCTTGTTAGCCACCAGCGCAAGTGCCTAAATCAAATAAATTAACACGGCTGCTGTTTCAATCATCTGTCATAGATGCTAGATAATGATGATGATGATTTTGTAATGTAATGTGACTACGAGTTGTCCTTGACAAACTAGTGCTAGTGTTATGAATACGTCAATATCGCGACAAAATCATTTTTTACATTTAGTTTTAGTTGAAATTCAAACTTCATGATGATTCTTGATTTTAATTACGAGATTGCTTATCAAAATGACAGATTATATGAAAATGAGATACGTAGGTTTAAATATAGCTTTCTTTAAACAATGGTAATTATCATAGAGATTCTAATAATAACCAAAGCACAGGATTAGCTTTGTAATCTTGCTTGCCTTAACTGGAAAGAGGCTATTTATTTTATTTTAATCAATTACTTTGGACAATGACTTTAAATAAGAAGAGTTTCCAAGACATGAAGTTGGACGGTTATACGGGGAGAGGAGGACCAAAGAAACGATGGATGGATTGTCAGTAAAGGGATATGGCTGCTAAAACTGTTACTTGCAAGATGACGTCAGATAGGAACGTGTGGAAGAAGAAGACATGCTGCACCGACCCCAAATATTCAAATAAGGGCAAGGGAATGATGATGTAACCCAATCACCTACAAACTCGTTCAATTAATATCTCTGTCAGCAAAAAATCTGCCTCTTACACCTAGGAAGCGATTAGACGCAATTCATTAATTACGTCATTGAGGTCACTTGCAATACAAACAATGATTGGAAGTATTGGAACTTGTGTGCTTGGACAAAAAAATAGCCAGCGGTGATAGCAAGTCGATATGCTAGTATCTATGATTTTAATTATGTAAGTAGTGATATAATCGTTTAGGTAGATGTTTGGACTCTAAGAAGGTACCTACTTTCGAGATTAGATGTAGTCGATGTAGATGTCTTGAGTATGCTTAAAAGAAGCATAACAAACTAAGGTGAATTTTGGTATGTGAACAAAAATGCCATGCAAGATGTAAGTCACATTATTATTTTAATGTATATTCCCTAATTAATCAATTTCCATATTAAAGGAATATACATTAAAAAATATCTGAGTTTCTCAGAGTAGGCAATGTCTTTTTGTCTCTATAGACTGCTACGTCACTGCGTAAGACACATAACTGCAAAGATATTGTCTTGTTCATTTTAGTGATACAGCAAAACTTGATTCTTTATTTGTTTGACAAAAGTATTTGTGTTAATACTTATATGATATTAAAACTAGTATCAATTATTTTAATTCCGTTAGCAGTGATTGTCGATAGTGCAGACTTAGATTTTGTCACTAAGTACTTTCGATGTAGATGTTTTGGATACGCTAAATGAGGCAAGAAGATTTAACACCGAGAGAAATGCGAGTTGTATGGCATGACTGATAAAGGCGCTTTCGTCTTCATCTTCTTGAAATACGGTAATTTTATAGAAGGGTTGTTTATTTGTACTATTATTTTTTTCTGCTTGAGATTATTTTGTGAGTATTAGTGTTTTATCCCGGTGATTCGGTGTTGTGTAAATAAATGTATTTTCTTGTTTTCAAACATTATTTTGAAAATAAATCTTTGGGATGTGTATCGTGGTCTTTATATTGGAAGTGATTGTAGTTGAAGTAGTGATTTTAAAATTAAACTAACAACTATAAAATATAATGCCTATTTTTATTAACACAACACTTAATATTTCATCGAACTCCATTCCGTAGTGTTATTTATAAATTCCGCAAACTGTCATACTTCATACTTGTAACATATTTTGAAGTGTATTGAAAGTATTCATAGCTTGATTGATTTAAGTACAAAAGTTGTGACGTATGAGCATGACACGTCTATCATTGATTGTTGTACATATCATTATACTTAACCAACTTTAAATTACATTTTAACATACAAACTGCCACTCAAATACCAGTTTTTGTTAAGTTTTTTTCTGTAAACAGGAAAATAGATCAGGTGCTGATTGTAACTCGTGATAAGAAGGTCTTTGATTTTTATATATTTAGCATACAGGCCGAATTGAGGCGCGTGACAGGATGGGACAGTTTGGCTGTGACCGTGAACTCTACGAAATATAGAGTAGAAACTACTAACCGACCACCGACGGGCGTGTATGAAGCGATTGACGAGTGTGGATGAAGCTAAAGTGGTATGCCAGGATCGTAGCAAATGGAAAGATGTGATCTCTGCCTACCCCCAAGGGAAAGAGGCGTGATGTTTATGTATGTATGTATGTATGTAAACTACTAAGATAGAAGGCGAACGGAAACCTTTACGATATTAACTATAAAAAAACAGATAACTAAACCGGTCGAAGGTACTTTCGATCTTAACTTACGAATTTGATGCTAGTTTATGTCTTGCCAAAACTTTTGGTTATTGCCTAATCGCAACAGGGCGCAGCAGGGCTAGATCAAATGTCAATCAATCGATGACTAGTCAATTAGCGGTCCACTGCTGGTGGTCAAAGGCTCCTCTTAATGAACGCCATCTTTGCCTTCCGCATCTAGTCTTTTTCATCCCCCTTTTCAGATCGTCAGTCCATCTGGCTAGGTGGTATCCTCCTACCTTACTTCAGTTTAAATAATTGGTCGCAAATGTTTCATTATCGCAGATATGAAAATCTCTACGCAACGAAACGAAAAAAAACTGGAGCCACAAGAATGCCAATATTAAAATCTAATCGGTACTTTAATATCGTCGTGGTACTTTTATTACCGCTTGCTTGACAACGAAAACCCAGTTTTATTATCATACATTAAACGAGTAATAAACCAATTTCATTATGGTCAGCAAAATTATGTAGGTAATGCCGGCTATTCTACTTTCCTAAATAGAACAATTTTCTCAGTAGTATTTTTTTAAAAGATTATTATCAAAATACATTCAGAAATTCAGTACACATTAGGTCGGGGAAAAAGTTTTTTCGCGTTATAGTAGGTATGTATAAAATCTTTTTCGCCACAGTATTTGTATCTGGCTAGTTTTGGTATAATTGATAGTTAAAATTTTAAAGAACATAATTCCAAATTTTAATTTTATTAGAGAAAGATTTTATTACAAGTTATTTATTATGCGAAAATACTTTTTCCCCGATCTATTATTTCATAGCCAAATTACTTTTTAATACTGCTTAATTTGATCAATATTCTAATGTTTCAAATATTAATTTGAAAATTTAAGTAATTTGTTTTGACCGTGAATCGTCAGATGGTAAAAAAGAAAAAATTGTTTGACATAATAATATGGCTTTCTCTACAATATATCTATCCTACTCTTTTCATTCTTACAATGTAAAATGAAAACAGTATTGAAAACCAACAATTTATTGACTAACAGTAAAAGTTCAAACAATAGATAACGAAGTACTTAAATCAACCATAAAATGTGGTTTATTAAATTTGTTTTAGAATCTCGTACTCATCGTTTAGTACTATTCATCAGATTATGTAGATACATTCTACATTGTACGTATGCTATGTACGTAAAACTCAGCTTCTTGAATAACTTATGTTTATTACAGATTTAGTTACAACCAGATAGATACAATAAATTAATTTTCATAGCCAACCATTTTGCAGATCCCTCTAGCTCTAACAACCACTAATAAAGTCTGACTGCCCGGATAGCCGAGTGTCACCACGCCAATTACCACTGTGCGCGACGTGTTAGGGTTTCGATCCCCGCGTAAAACAAGTATTTGTGCGTTCCACAAAGGCCTGTTCTGTGTTATTTGGGAGTCTTTGTGCATTTGAATTGAATGTCTTTGAAACCCCCGAGGACCGAAGACCAAGAGGACTGGTTTGAAGCGGCGCAAGATAGAGAATCGTGAAAGGACTTGGGGGAGGCCGTTGCCCAGCAATGGGACACCTTAGGATGGGGAAAAAAGACCAACCATAAACAACTTTTTTAAGTTACCACAGATATTAAAGTACGTACACCGCCTTTCTTTAGTGCAGTTTTGCTTTCTACAATTTCCTTATACACCGTGATTTTTAGGTCGTTTTAAAAAAGTCGTCCACACAATGTATCCGTCATAAAATACCTCTAGGCGCGAATATAATTTTTTTATCATTAATTAAAATAATATGCATGAAAAAAATAAATAATACATTGGAAATATGAAACATCCTGTTAAAAATGTTTACGTATCAAACTGTTGAAGATACATGCTACATACTTACTGCGAACATTATGATTGCAATAGTAAGACAGCTGTTTTACGCTAAGGTGAATGACCTGTGATAAGACGCCGCCGCGCCGCCCGCGCGGCCCCTTTGGCACAAGGTTCGGACCGCGCTCACTACAGAGTGTTCGTAAAACTGCCTTGTGTCATAATAATGAATAATATTTTTATTCATTCAAATCTTAAAAAAAAACATATTTTTTTATTATAAACGTTTACTAGTCATTGGATACATGAACTGGGCTGCTTTTTTAAAACGACCTAAAAGTCACGGTGTATTTAAAGTTCCTCCTAGATAATATAACTTGCCTAATCACGCATATATTTCCTGAACCGTGATTTTCCTATAGTCATATTTTCCTGTTATGGGTGTCACAAGTTGAAGTGCGAGGTTCCATTGCCGATGATAATTGATTGACCAAAGTGACAATGTAGTGGCTTCTACACCTTGATACAAAACTACTTCTATGGCATGACTATGTAGTACTTTTAAGAGGTATAGAGTTTTTATCTAACCTATATTCTTGCACAACATTTATTAATAATGAAGATATTATCATGTGTGTTTATAGAACTGCCCAAAAAGTTAAGTCATGTTTTCCTAGAACCTATTACAATCTTATACACTTGATAACTATTTCTCTTTCAAAATGAAGTACTCTGTGATATTTCTAGAGATATGAAATCACATTTTGGAGTGTCATCAACAGTGATTGCATTGTTTTGTTTTACAAAATTAAAATAATTGTAAATATCTACTTAAATTTTCTTTGCAAAGGTGAAAGGAGGATGAAGCTTTTGTGTTTTGTTAACACTATTGCAAAATTTTCAGGTCGTCTGTATGTTACAAGACAAAGAGGGAGTCACCTTGACCTTAAATTTTCCCTTCAAATTTTGGTCTTTCAAAGGCTTATTGAGGTTGCAGATTTGTCATATCGTTCTCATTTTCAATTTAAGTGTTTCACGTCTTACTTACTTATTTGCCCTTACACCAGTTCTTAAAGTATTTTTGTAAACAATACAACGCCAAGACCCTTTCACATAATTAAAAAAGAGGTTGTATCTCTAGGGCTTGACAAACTTATCTGTTTAGACATCTTTTACACATTATTGTGCAAAAAAATACGATACGAATCAAAGCTAATTTAAAAATGTCCATATATTGATTTATGAATCTTCCTCGCTTATTAAGATAATAAACACATACATATAAGTACCATTTATTTATAAGAACTGCCTTGTCATGCCGCGTAGGTCAGTCTAGTGACTCAGTTGTACCACTTTACCTATTGTGATTAGAGTCAATACAATAATTATTGACCATTTGAAACATCAGGAACTTAAGTATCATTATTAATACTGATTTTCAGATTTTCCTTGTTTGACGCAAGGTAGTATTTAACATAATAAGAAACCACACTACGTTACGCGATAGTGTCTACAACTCAATTTAAAATATTTAAGTTCATATTTGAGACATTACAAAGTTAACCATTTATTTAATAATATTACAGTATACTCCTGAACGATAGATATACCTACTCTTGATTCTATGATACTTTGTATACCTACAGCCTAGTATGAAATCAAATCAAATAATAGTAGGCGCTCATCGTGTTTCGTTAAACCGTTACTTTGAAATTTTATTCTGCCTTCGAAGGCTATCGGATTACTATGCAAATATACCAAACCTAGTTTTCTTAATAAATAGGAATTTATGAAACCACCCACTGCAGGATATGACAGACATAAGTCAGTCTCGATATCTTATCATGAATAGATTACTGTCATTCAAAATCGCAGTTAATCACTGTTCAGATACACAAATCAGTATTCAGTACTAGGGTTGTATTATGAAATGATCCATGTATAAATATCAGCTTCTAATTCAATCAAACTACATTTTCCATTGATAAACGTGGGCCAAGTGAAGGTTACGCGTTTCTGTGTAGGGCTAGGGGCATTTTTTTTAATTATAACGATTTCCGCACTATGAAATTTAACCCTTGTATCGCGGGAGGTTTCACAGACATTTAGTTCACATGCATAAATACTCCCAAACTTAGAACAAGCATTAATGGAACGCAGAATTTTTTGTCCTATGTGGGGATCGAACCCGCGACACGTCCCGCACTGTTGTAATTGGCGTGGTGACCTATACCCCTCGGCTATCCGTGCATTTGTCCACACGCTGATGAGTGGAAGGCAGCGATGACTCGTCAAGTATAGTCAAGAGTCTCCTGCTAAGGACTGAGTATATTTAAAGGTCACCTACTTTTCTTTTACTTTTGAGTATCAATTTGCGGTCATATAAACTTTTCACTGTAGTATTGTCTAACCTTATATTATATTGTCTAAAACTTAATATAAGACAGAGGACAGGAATTTTAACTAGAACTCATGAATATTGTTTATCAAGTGTGAGACCATAACAGTGTCCTATATTTAAAGATAATATTGTTTTCTTAGAAATCTTTGCCATAAAGATTTCCTTGTTTTACCAGCAGGAAGATTGTTTTGAAAGATATTGGGAAATATTCGATTTGTTGCATGTTCGCATAACGAAGTTTTCCTTAAAGTTTAATTGATACTATTAATGAAATACTAAATAGGTTAGTTACTTAGGAGTAAGCTATCAATCTCACTTCAGAGCCAATAGAAATAATGACAGGGTACAAAAAAGTAAAAATCTAATTAGTCCGTCAGATAACTAATTAAAATAATATTAGACACATTTTTGCGTTTATCTAAAGAATAAACAATGTCAAAGATTAGAAAAAGGGCTTGTGAAAAAGTGACGTCACGCGTAAGTTTCATTGGTTGTTTTTTGGTCAATTTGTGTTTGCGGGGCAAAAGAACAAATAGGTATCCAATATTATTCATTAAACTATATGACGGACACAAAAAAGTTGTCATCATCCCTATTAGTGCTTGCTTCAATTAAAATTATCTCAATAAAACAAAACCACGTCGCATGGTTGGTAAGGTCTGTTTATAAGGCTACAAGCCAATACAGATTAACGATCTTATGCTAATTTCCAATTTGATTAAACAATTATTTGTGAAGATTTGCAGTTGTTTCGAGTTTTGTAGGCGTTTAGTAAAATAGTGCAATACTCTAATCTCTTTCACAACTGCAACACTCTTACTTGATGGGATTATGATAAGCCCCAGGCTTATACAACTAGCCAGGCATTAGCATTTACGTTGGCAAATGCCAGGCGTTGCTGATGAACGTAAATAATAGTTTTAAAAACAAATATTTCTGAAAACCTATAGACAGTTCTGCTTTACAATAGTACAGCCATCTATCGGTAACAGGTTGAACTGTAGCTTTTTCTCGTTTGTTTTAGTTTCATTGTGTCACGTTAGATGTCGCTGTTTGCGCGGCAGGTTGTTTAACCAAAGTCAAGGCCAAAATGGATTCATTGACCGAATCTTTTATTTACTTATTGTAATAAATAAAAAAAAAATGATCATTGTAATTCTGATCACATTTATTAAAGGTTAGTTGTCAAAAATAATGATTATTTTGAATAGTTTTTCGATTTAATTTTCTAACCACAAGAATGCAAAAGCGTTTTTCTCAGTTCCCATTGGATTAAACCAACCAGTTCCAGTTAGCTCGAATTGGAAAAGTACTTTTATTTACTTATTTTTCTTTAGTTAGCCTTTTCCAATCTACACCCGTCGTGGTCAGCTTTCGGGATTACCTGCAGCTGGTTCGCACACGGTCTCCGTATTCCATTTTATGAGACAGGTAAGTTTTTTATACTAGACTTCCCGCTATCTCGTCGTCCCTATGTATGCTTAGATCTTTGACACTCTCTCTCTAACATAACCATTAGTAAAGCCTTCAGCCTTCAGCCTTGAGTTAACGTTGTAATTTTCCAGATATAAGAATGTATTTCTTCAATTTAATTGGCTCGACTTTTATCAATCCCATCGCTTGGAAACAAATCTAATTTTAGAACAAAGCTTCAGATTCTAAAAACTGATTTTCTGAGAATTTTCCTCCACATTAGTCAGTATTCGCGATTAAAGGTAATTTACAATATTTGCACTATATTTAGAGTTGTAGAGGAAAATTATGATTAAATTACGCAATTATTTCATTTCAATTTATATTACTACTAGGAAGTCAAAACAAATGAAATAATTATTTACAAGAATACTATCGAACGGGTAAAATTACAACTACAGTGAACGTCACTTACAAAGGGACTTTACTGAAATATCGTTTGTTATATTTAGCTTCATTCAGCACCAGAAAATCGAAATTTTGTAAATTCTATCAGAATTCTTAAAGCACTCTTAACGTTTATCTACATAAAATATTAGTAACTAGATGTTGCGCGCGACTTCACAAGCATGAAAATTTCAGCTATAGCAGCAAAAACATTACTTACCTACTCTCAGACGGTTAAAAGAAGCTTATGCATTAGTCCCGGTCCAGGGTATCAGGTAACTCCGTACCAATTTTTTTCAAAATTGATCCAGCCGTTTGAGTGTGGAAGAGTAACAAACATCATCATAAAAATATCCATCCAAACTCACAAGCTTTCTCGTTTATAACATTAGTAGGATTAGTTGTTACATACCCTCGACAACAGCGTTTCTTAGTGGAGTCCCGCGCATCGTTCACTGTCATACTCTGGATCGTCATGGTTCAGGCTCTGAAACAAAAGCCAGCTTTCAACGTCGAATAAAATATGCTGTAATAATGACTGCGTTATTGCACGTCAAAGTAAAAAAAAGTCGTTTTTTTTTTTCTTGAGTCCTTGAGTCAATCAAATTGTTTAACCCAAACATCTTTGATAGATGTTGTAGATATTTAGACAGTTAATTATTAAAATTCGTAAATCATGTAGTCACGAAATAGTCTGTAACAATTCGCTGTTCTTTGTTGAAATATTAAACAGCAGTTCTTCTGCGCTTCCTGTAAAAGTTTTAATGAAATGTTCGATTCATAAAAGGGCATTTTTACACTACACTAGAGCATTTTCGCGACTGGTTCGTCGTTCTGTTACAAATAAATGCCCAACTGTATCATAAGTTAAAGATCAGCAAACAATAATCGACGAGTACGAATTGAGAGAGTCAAATTACGATGAATCTAAACTTTTTGTGACAATTCTATAATTGTCATCAAAATCTTAACATTTATCTTATGACTCTCCTATGATTAAGCAAATAGGATACAAGAAGTCGTTGTTCCCCACATTTATACCGTAAGTAATGAAGACTACAAATACGAAGTATTTTGATACAGATAACGTATTATAATTTATTATAAGAGTGTCGATTGTTTATTGAGTCTGCCGTCTGGAGGACGAATCTGTTAAGAAAAATATACTTAATATATGGAATAAATTTGATAATACAGACTCTGTGTCGAAAATATAATCCTAACTGGATAAAATTACAACGTTTTTTGGTTACGTCTCTAGGCCAAAACCAATTATGCGAATAACACAAAAACACTTGTAATATGGGAATACATGCTCTAATTCAGTGTTCTGCAAACTATTTAAGTTCTAGGTAAAGATAGGAAACCGATTTTTTTCCGAATTTTACCCGAACCGAAGGAAAAGAAAATTTGGAGGTACGCCTAGGGTTCTTACGCATAAAACCACCCCGACATACACACACCCCAATAGTCCTGTCTTGCGGCCTGTGCGAGTTGATTTAGATAGAGGGGGGGTTGCCGGAACTTTGAAATTGCAGACAACTTTTGAATTGCAGAAAAGGTTTTTAAATACGGTGTAATTGAGAACAGTCGGTCTTAATTTGGAGTTGCTAGAAATCCTTACTGTTCCAAGGCACGCCAACCGAAGTCCAGGGTACACCAGTGTGCTGCGGTACACACTTTGTGGAAGACTACCCACGCACGATTGTATTCTCGTATTATAAGTAATATCCCCAAATTCCCAAGGGAACGGGAACTATCTATGGGTAAAACCACGAGGTGTCAGGAAATTGGCAATCCTCAAGGGAATCGGGAGATCCCTTTTTAATTTAAGTCATTCAAGTCCCTATCACACACCATTTAAGTAAAATATGTCATTCAGTAGAATTTTGTGAAATTTGAAGGTGATGCTAAAATAACTTAAAGAAATATCTACTTTGAGGGGAAAAAATCTCTTTTTTAAGATAGCCAATGTGTTTACTTTTGTTTGGCAAATTCCTTAGTAGAAGCGAGTAACTAATTTAATACTTTAGGGTTGGTATTTCCTGAACCTCGTAGTTAAGTATCGTATATCAAAATTGTAGATACATATCATGAGTAAGGTTGACATTAGAAGCCTAATTAGTAAATTTTGGTAAGGTCTTATTACTAACTGTTAAAGCAGGAAAGCAGGTTGTCGAAGCGAGACAGCACAATACACCGTCGTTACGACGTCTCTTTTCCACAAAGTTACCAATCTCCTTTTAAGTAAACCCCTTATAAAACGTGTATTAATAGTAAAAGATAGATACTGTGTATTCATTATTCGAATGTTAGGCTGAATATGATTTCCTTTGTCTATAATAGTCTATAATAATAGATAATATTTGCGTATACTTTGATATGCTTATTATGTTATACAATGAAGAACAATTGGTTGCAATGGGATTATGTAATGAAAACAATGAATGGGATAATAATAATATAACATAGGTTGCAATAAACTTCTAGTATTTTTTTGTCATTGGTAGGTAAATGAATTAATATTTTATTGTAGAATCGAACCCACGACGTTTAGCAGTCAAGGTAAATAGCGACTAAACCAATATAGGCGCTTATAACTAACATCATGCAGGTGAAACCTCGTGCGAAAACTAGTTATTATGCGAATAGTAAATGAAATTTATACATTCATGGACCAGTGTAGGATATCATAATTTCATACCCTATTTTTCGTTTTATTATGATAGAAGTTAAAACTTTAAGCCTAAAAAGCAAGCGGAGGTTTTGAGACACAACCACCTCTTCAGTCATTTTAACTTCAATAAGATACATTATGCATCGAACAACAGTTTATAAAATAAACCCCTGTTTTCTTTCCTTACAAAACAGCTTATAACTTTGTAAATTCGGATAATTTCATTAAAACTTTACTCGTAAATTATGGAAGATTCAAATTTCTGACGCCTAACGAGAGGTCACGTGTTGATATAAGTTAACTGCAATTCTGAGGATTTACTATCACCTTTTAGAGTAGACCTGTTGCAGTGTGGAAGCAAGACGGCGTACTAAACTGTATATCAATGTCTTTCTCCCACAATGCCAAGACTCCTTGCTTTAAAGATGGTGGTAAGACCATAATCGTCGCACAGGATGCATTCAATTTGTACGGATTAATAAGATTTGATCATTCGAGAAATCAACAGTAATCTGATGTAGTGTCACTTCTTGTGATTCGTCTTTATTTAAACTTTTTACTCTAAAAACTCATTTTAAAACAACTTACGCTAGTTGTGGGAAAATTAGTGTTTAGGGTAAATGATATCTGGTCTTCTGCCTTTGTTTTATTAATGGTGAAACGCTAATTAATTCAACCCAAGTCGTGTCGTACTCCCATCGACTAAAAACACCCTGGGCTCCTTCTACTTCCTAAGCCAGAGTTACGGGATCGCGCATGCTCTGCGTGACTCGGCTGGGGCTGGTCTACCCTGAGTTCTTAAACTGTCTTGTACTAACTGTTGTCATTGTGAAAGCGACATGGCACACTACAAAACGAGTAACGTTGTATTGGTTCCACAGCGGCTGTAGTTTTCAGTAAGCTGACTATTGACCTGGGTTATGTCCTCACACTGCACGTCAGATAAGGAAGATGTCATGTGATGTAATTCGTAAGATAAGGAATAAAGCAAATATTTCTATGCATTTGTTGAAGGACTGCACTATTTTAAATTTTTACGTTTCAAATGGGTTACCTCAACGATGGAATGCAATTTAAATTTACAATGCGTTTGTACTTTACGTTATAAAGTAAGTTAATTATCAAGTTTAGCTGTCATAAAACAATTTTACAAACTCTAAGGTCGAAAAATCATCTGCTAACTGGAAGAACTTTGAAAACCAGCCTCTCCTCTTTAGGTATACACCGTGATTTTTAGGTCGTTTTAAAAAAGTCGTCCACACAATGTATCCGTCATAAAATACCTCTAGGCGCGAATATAATTTTTTTATCATTAATTAAAATAATATGCATGAAAAAAATAAATAATACATTGGAAATATGAAACATCCTGTTAAAAATATTTACGTATCAAACTGTTGAAGATACATGCTACATACTTACTGCGAACATTATGATTGCAATAGTAAGACAGCTGTTTTACGCTAAGGTGAATGACCTGTGATAAGACGCCGCCGCGCCGCCCGCGCGGCCCCTTTGGCACAAGGTTCGGACCGCGCTCACTACAGAGTGTTCGTAAAACTGCCTTGTGTCATAATAATGAATAATATTTTTATTCATTCAAATCTTAAAAAAAACATATTTTTTTATTATAAACGTTTACTAGTCATTGGATACATGAACTGGGCTGCTTTTTTAAAACGACCTAAAAGTCACGGTGTATAATATAATCATAAATATTTTTTTACTATTACAAATTCATTACACCAAAGCCATCAAGAATAAACTATTTAGCAGGAAAAACAAAAAAACCACTCCACATGGAGGTTTTATGTAATTCCACAAAGCTAGCCTAATTAGATCTGGTGGCTGTGACCATTTGATTCCGTGCTCCTGTCGCAGAGCCTCTAGTACAGTCTGAGTCAATTAAAGGCACCGTCGTTTGCTCTGCAGATAATTACTTTAGCTGAACTCCTAGTACATTAACTTGTTGCGTAAACAAAGGAAAAACAGAAATGGACTGCATTTTGTTTTATCTTATTCTTTTCTGACTATTATTCAGATTGTTGGTGTGATTTCAACGCAGGCAAAATACCAAAGTTATATTTAGTACTTGGTAGCCTTTTTTATTCTAATGCTCTATTTTCAAACTATGAACACTGTGGGAAAACATTAAATTTTAATAATTTAATCTGAAATCGCTCAATACGCTCAAGATACCTGTGCCCAGCATTGGCACTTATACTGGCAGGTATATACTTATGTCAGAATTTTCAGTGGTTCGTATACTATAATTAAAAAACTATGCCAACATAATAACCATAGTGATAAAATGAATTCACCCGTATTTTTAGCTTGACTTCCGTGCGCACTGATTTTCCATACAATAGATGAAAACATAAAAAAAAACAGGTTTAAATTATTCGTCATTAACCAATAATACCGATAGAGTAGTTCGATCTAATCTTTTGAATAGATACATTATGTTAACTATGGGACATACCTATATGAATTATTCATTTGTTCTGTGATTTAAACCATGACCTTCGTTTTTTCTACTGGTAACTAAAGTTATATAACGTTTATTGGCATGGCAACAAATGTTAAATTTGATTAGAATATGGGCTTGGTTTTAATAAATTTATATGGTATTGAATATTAGTCGTCGATTGAAAAAGTTTGAATTTTTTTTTTTAATTTTAATCATAATACAGTTAAATGTGTGACAGAAACTGTACTAAACTAAAAGTAATCTTGTGCTTCATTTAAAACTAAACTATAACTATAAAATAAGATACTTGCAAAAATTTTAATAAAAAAAATCGTAAAAATTTGCGGTAAATGTCTGAAATCATTCGTTATGCTTTTTCATCCTGATGTCAACTTACTTTGTATTTGTTTCTATTGTTTTCTCAGAGAAAGTCAATGTAGTAACGAGGAAAAATATCCCAGTTACGTGTTGCTCATTAGTGTGGCTCGTGTGGCCCCCATGGGGTTGACAACTTTACCCTTACTGACAACTTTACCCTACATCTTAGCCTGTTTTCGCCATCATGGCTTTCATTGACTATAACGTATTATTAAAAAAAAACTTTCATTTATAACAAAACTAGCTACGTAACTTTGTTCGTTAAAAAAAAAGAATTCAGGGATAAAAGAGTACTAGTAGATAGTAGCCGATTCTCAGAACAACTGTATGCATATACAAAATTTCAAGATCGGTTCAGTCATTACGGAGGAGTACGGTAACTAACATTGTGACACGGGAATTTTATAAAACAAAATAATATTCGAGAATTGCTATTTAAATATTTCTCTTAAACTTACTTTAACGATATACTTACAATAAAGGTATTCCTCGATTCCCGATTTCATCCGTATTTTATGTAAAGATATTGTAAATGTGATTCTGAGTTGTCTCAGTTTATAAGACTTAGTATTCATTTCATATTGCTATCTAGATTAAATCGCGTTATTTTCAAGCTAAGTCTGTACTTCGCTATCGATTGCTGCGTTATTGTAGTTTTTGTTGAGTTTCTCATTGTAATGATTGTTTCTTATTTAAATGGATGAATGAATTAAGTGCATCAAACGTGTTTTCAGTCACGATCAGTAAAAAGTTTTTAATAATTATGTTTAGGTACTTTGAGCCTACATGAAACCCTCACAGGTGCATTTAAAACACCCCTTTACATTTTAAGAATCGTTTTACGAAATAATAATCATAAAATAATAAACCAGCATATTATATACGACCCACGGCAGTTTTGAGCATTGATCTCCACGCTAGCTCACTGCGGCGAGGCGAATGGCGACTTCAATTTTCAATATTAAAATTTGAAATTCAGGTTTCCTCACAATTTCTCTCATCGTTTGTCGGTAGTGTCTTAGAATAATTAAGAAAGTTGCCTATGCTTGAGATCGAACCTGCACCTCGTGCATAAAAATCTACACAACCACAAAGCCACCACGACATTATTGTTTTATGAATGCATAGATAAATTTTCATTTTAATGTACCGTTATCTGTCTATGAATATTCCACTGCTGGACAAAAGCTTTCTTCGCATATAGGATTTCAATATCCTCTATTTCAAAATATGCATTGGCTTGTCTTTATACAAAGTTACAAAAAAAAAGACGTATCTTAGATTTCCAAATCAATAAACAGCTGTTTTATAAAAACTGCATGTTTTGTGACCTTGGTATATTGCTTCTACTACACCTTATGAACATTAATAAACCTTAATGTCGTAAACATAAGGCTTCTTTTATCTTAACGTGTGTATTTAAAACGTATGTTCGTGACCATTGATACCATTTTCTCCATTAGCCCCAACAACGCGTATGTTTGCGTAGCTGATCGATTTCATGGCTGACTTTATTATAAATTTTATACTTATTGACAATTTTATACTTGTTTTAGTATCCGATTTCCAATACTTTTATGGGGTAATTTCAAAATTTTCACACAATGCCATCTAGTCTCAAACTAAGCACTGTGAATTATAAGTACTAGGCAACTGATAAATTACAACCAGACACAGAACAAATGATCGTGCTCATCACTCAAACCTTTGTCCTGGGTGGGAATCGAACCTACGATCTCTGGTTTAGTGTCAGGGCCACGAGCCACTAGACCAACAGGCCAGTCAAATATTAAAGTATTGTTTGTAAAGATTAAAAATATGATTTATATTAATACTACAATTTCAAGAGTTATTTTAACAGTGTGTTACCATGTGTTACGCTTTTGTTAAATACGGTTAGTAATGGTACCGGTGTTTTATTGTAAAACAATGTTGTTGCTAATGGGAAAGTAGGTATTAAAGGAAGTTAATATCTATATACTTACTATTTATTCAAGCTATGATTAATGGCAACAATATCACGATAAAAAAGGACGATCTTCGTAAGGGCATGAAGTTTTAATGATAGTTAATGGTTTACGCAAATGATTTGTCAAAAAATAGTTTATCTTAAGTTTGTTTGATGAATATATCTTCTTTTGGAGGGCTCTTTTTACACTTTAATTAAAAGACTTAAAAACGATCTTCATTTATCTTCAAGAAATACGTTACGTCAATAAAATATGTAGATTATCTCGTTAAAAACAAATGGCCACTCTAAAATATTTAACACTGATGGATTATTAAATATGTGAAGTCTAAAGTCACGTGAAAAAGCAAAAAGGTAAGAGCTTAAGTTATTCATTGGTATTCTTTTGTTTTCTTGCAGATCCTGGCTGACAGGAGTTATAATGATGAGCATGTGTCGTGGGCTAATCCCGATAAAACAAAAATTGCGATGACATATGACGTCACACATTTTCTTAAGAAAATATGACATAAGAGCAGAAAGTACAAGTGAAGAACCCTCATAATTAAGTTACGTAAGACGTGAACCAACATCAGTAACTTAATAGTGATTAAGTGTTGGGACGAAGGGATAATCACTGTTAACTCGACTAACATATTTGTTACGAAAGTGTTTGTAAGTTAATTTATATACGACATGTTACTAAGGACTTGAGACATATCTATTTTCCTAAATACTAATTTGCTAATTGAGAAAGGTTGTTAATAAACCTTACTTTTTATTACTTGTGTTTTAAAAAGTCAAGATTATTTTATAAAAAGTGCGTGTCTGACTCGCGACGTGAAGGTTTTTTACAAATGAGATAAGGAAACACAAAACCGCCGAAAAAATTTTTTTTTGGTATAACTAAAAAAATACGGTTTTCGCATCAAATTCCACATTTCATTTTTTTAGTTCATGGGACGCATCCTACAGGGTTTAATTCCCTTGCAAGTAAAGCCTGATGCTTAGGTCCCGTTTTTTGTTCTCCCGAGTTTCGGAATCTTAAAAATCTATTAATTGTTGCCATGGCGACGTTAACGACCTTTTTGTAGATTTGTCTGAACAAAGTAAAATGTATTTTTAGCCATAATTCATTTCTTCAGCTACTTCAAATTACCTATAAGATATAAATTGAGGTACGTGTATATAATTAAAGGTACGCTAATTCAGTAGTCAAGTACCTACGCTGTTTCGAGAACACTAAATGCGCACGCGATTAATTGATGCAAGTAAGATTTTCTTCGAAGTACTTTAGGCTAATACACTCACTCGAAGATACAAGATTTAAATACTTTAACGGACTACTTACTTACTCTCCATACTTATCAAAATTCAAACGATATAATATTAATACAATACTAAAGAACTTCAATACGGACCTTGTATATTTATCACGTATGTAGTAACTTAGCTTCAAATATTACCTACGATAATTAGCACATTGCTAGCAAAACATGCAACGAAAACGTAAACACACACTCATAAAAATCGCATGTAATCAATTTATGACTACATAGATATTGCCTACTGCAAAACTTGTATTGCACGAAGAAAAAACGTTGTTATTTAAATACACTATATTTATTGCTAACGATAACAGTTGCCCGTGACTTAGCCCGTCCAAATGTAGGTTATAGCTGCAAAAATTGGTTAAAAAGTAACCGATATGTTAATCCGGGATGTTAACTAACTCCAGAACAAATTTCATTAAAACCGCTCCAGTCGTTTGATTGTGTAAGAGTAACAGTCATTATAATACATTAACAAACTCGCTGACAGGATATCTTCTTCTGCTAGAACTGTAACTAATAACTAACTATATAATTAAGTGAACAATCGTATCTAATTAACATAAAACAAGCGTAATTATAAACATATCTTTTATGATTATGTCAATCTAGACTCTAGATACAAGTTATCTGTATGCAGAAAATCACTAATTGCAAAGTTGTTTTTGCGTAACGATACAACAAATATACAAACACAGAGACATTGTTCGTGAACTGAATGTAAATAAATCAAAATATACGTTATCAGATGCGATATCAATAAAACAATAAAATGCCTGTCTCGCATTACTGAATGAAAACTTTTGCGAACTATAATTTAAATTCTTTTAAAGATAATTATTAAAACTTTAATTATACTGGTTAGAGGCAAACTTGAATTGTTTGAACATAAAAATATTAATTACCAAATTATAAAATTATAATTTTGATTTTACATACCTTTTTGCGTCCGCACAAAATTATCCAGAACACTAATCCAGTTAATTGATTTATCACACACGTTGAACGTAAACAATTATTTAGTACCCATGAAATCACAATTATTAAATCACACTCAATAAAATTTCACTGGGAGTAACCTTGGCCAACCAAAACTAAAATGTATTTCGTCATTGCTTAAACACGATACGTAATGCGACACGTATCGCTATGTAATGAAAAATTACCGACAATTTAGATTCCGTGCAATTTTATTTGTAATTAAATTTAGCGGTGAAATGTTTTAGGCTGCGCGAGGCGCGCGCGCGGCGTGTTGATGCGTGCGATCAGACGTAACAACTCACGGGCAACGCCAGACTCAGACACGTCACTATAAAGCCGTAGTTAAAACTTTTTTATACACTTACTCATCCTTTTTAGGGTTCAACGGGCAAGGGAACCGGATTCTTGGACATTCTCGGAACTAGTTTATGAGAGTCGAACCTTGATTGATGGAAGACTGCTCGGATGTTATGCATTTTATGTATTGCATAGTCGTGTATGAATAATAAAGAATCTTAAGTTTATTTATTACTGTGTACATAAAAATAACTTGTGATGGAGTAAAAAATAATTGGACGCAAGTCCTTACAAGTCAACTTATGAAAACATTTGATTGCTTTTATAAATTCTGAAAACATTTACTTAAGGATTATGAGGAATGAAAATAAAACAATGAACAAAGAAAATAAAGCTTCTATTCAGGAGGGAAAGAGAGAGAAACCGAGAGGTCAGAGTTCGCTAACGTTTCAAGGACAATTTGAGATTGTTAGCTATCAAAGATTATAACTTTGATTCTTGCCTTAAGGAAGATAAATGTGTTCCTTGAGTTTAGTAAATATATAAGCGTTGTGTTGACAGGCGGTTGGCAACAGTGGGCTATTATCTTATTGATCGAGGATGTAATGATGGATAATTGATTAAATTGATATCTACTACAGTAAATGGTGCAGAAGATACAACATTTTTGAAACTGATTGAGTTTGTAACATTTATAAGGTAGTCTAGGTACTGATGATTGATGTACTAAAAACAAGTGATGGTGATAGGATGTTTTTACTTAAAATTTCTTGCGATTGGATTGTTTTAAGTAAACTTAGTCGCGACGCATACTTTGTGTTTCAGTTCTGGTATATTAGATTTTACTGGCGTAGATATAATATCGGTTTGAAAACTCAATTATCTTAATTTACACCTCTTTTGTGAATTGTCTGAAACGTGTAACACAAATACAGAGTTCCTTTTGCATTTAGAATTACAATTAATACCTACTCGAAATCAATACTGTTGTCATCTGCAGTAAATATAGAACCTTCCCAACATTTTTTACATCGCAGTTAAAAAGATGTCAAAGTTGTGACCTCTGAATATTAAAAGTAAATAGATGTAGACAAGGGCAAGCAATTTAATGACAAAGCTTAAACAAAAACAGAGAAACCATCAAATAATTTAACGTGGCTGATGATATTTGTGAATATAATTGAATACCTAATTGTTTTTGCTTACGATTCGTTTTTGTCTATCTTTTGTTTATTAAAAACAATAAACATCTTGTCGCTTGCCAGTATTTAAATGCCTGGACTATTAGCTCTTGAAGGCAGACTATTGCCATTGTGTAAGCGAGATGACGTATTACATTGCGCTTATTGGCTTATCTCTCTTCGACAGATGCAAGAATTTTAGGAGAACTCCAAGAAAAATTCAGGTGAAACAACAAGCGTCACGAAGTCCACTGTAACAGTTGAATTGTTGACATTTATCTTGCATAAGGTTTTCAATCAGTGCAATCCACAATCGAAAGAATTTTACGACTTTTGTGTACATCAAACACGTATTGGTATGACGAAGAATACAAAATAAGTGTAGGAATGTGGAATCGTCAAAAAATATGTTAATCTCTTGTAAAAGAGACACATTTATCAGGGAAATGTCAACGGATACTTAATTTTAAATGTCTATCTATGGTATTATCTTTATTACCTACTAAAAATACCTTAAAATGTTATTAGTTGTGTCCGTTTTGAGGTCTGTGTCATAGAGACTCTAAAATACATTGAACATAACTTAAAATTATTAATTAACTACTATAACAATAGATGAACTAATAAAAATGAAATGCTTAGCAAATAACTTTTCAAAAAATCAGTCCTAGTTATTAGCAAAAGTCTAAAAAGTAGTAGTCGTAGTCACAAATATAGTATCCTTTCCCGTACTTCAAATGTATGGGAATTATATCAATTTTGACAAGTGGCGTGGCTATGACTTGCAGTTCAATACATTAATTTGAGCTAGTCAGACTTAGCGCTCGCCTTGCCTGTGGCGCATACAGACACGAAACTTCTTTACACGCATTTTCTTTTAATTACTCAGAATTTTACTTTAGTAAAAGCCATTGCGTTATTAATTGCACACCGAACTATAGGATAGGAAAAAAAACAGTCATCGTAAAATCCGTTTCACTCTTGACCGCAGGTCAGTGGGCACGTTTGTTTGGTTTCACATCACCCATTGTTACCTATTGTGAGAAACAGTTTGTTATCGGTGATCGGTTCCCCGTAAAGGATTATGGACGCCCAGTGTTAAGCATGATTGACCTTCGGCTATTGAGGCCTAGCTAGTTTCGAGAGCGGGTGTGATTGAAATTTGTTGCAGGAATATTTGAAAAGTTTGTAAGGTAGCCATGTAGGAGACGTTGTACACTCAAAACTCATAAAGAATAAAAATGTTTGGAAATTCTGCACTCGAATTTTCTCCGACAATTTGTGGGAGTAAATGACAATGTCAGAAAAAGTAAGTAAGTAAAGAAGTAACATAAGCTACAGAGCTAATACATTTGCGTATGTTGTGTTTTCAGTAAGTTTCCTTACTTTCCTGGCACGTACAACCCTTTCGTCGTTTCTTTCATCGTAGTTTTTATATATCCTATTTCTCATATTGACTTATATGTTTTTAGTTTTAGAACTAGGTTCTGATTAATCATTAATCTTTTTCAAAGACACGTCACACACACCTTCTAAGGCTTATAAATACGTATATATTGTACGTTCTATACGTATTCAATAAGAACCAGTAGATACCAGTAAACGAATGACTGGAGAATGACTTGCAAAAATAATCTTCCTCATCCTTAATTTTGAGCTGTGATACATAATATACTTACTGTTTAAATTGATCGTGAGTGTGTGTGTGTGTATCTGCCAAATACTAAATGGTTATCGCTTCATGTGAAACCTGTCGACTGAATCCAGTAGAATTGCCAGCTGATCTAGGGGAGTTGGCGAAAAGGCTAGAAAAGAATAAATTGCTAAGGTTTACGCAACTTTTACCCCTGGTTTCGCGAACGCTGATCAAAAAAAGTATCTTAATCGCCAATGAAATATCATGTTAAGCTCTGAGATTGGTTTGGTCTGTGAAGTTTTATGGTCAAACAACTGATCATGACGATCAGTCGATTTGACAACAGATTCTGAAATCTCTCACACTTTCCAGCTTCCAATCGTGCAAATATGAAGAAGATTCGGTAGATAATTGAGCGTTCACCGTAAATATGATTTAGATACCCATGGTAAGTTGGTGAAGAAAAAAATATTAATCCTATACTGTATGACTTTTTTTTTCGGTTTAGTGTAATAGTAACAGGCAAATATAATTTATATACAAAGTGTTCTAAGATAACTTAGTTTGGAGAACTTTGAGCCGAAACTCAGTTGTTAGAAACTTTCCCGAATCTGTTTGTGAACTTATATTGTTATTTATTGGATTTAGTTGTAAATTCAAATACTTGCCGAGCAGATATTCACACTACATCAATTATATCTGAAAACTTTGTAAATCAGAGAATATTACTACAACTTTTACATTCATACTTTTTCAATATCTTTCACGACGTCTGTGAATTCCATAAGAAAAACCGTTCAGTTTATTATGTGAAAACTTCTTTTGATAATATATTTTGATACCTATAAGGCAACATGTTAGAAACTTTTCTGAAACTAAACAATTTTTCTCCAGTCATAACCACTAATTGGTTGACGAAGTCTTTTAAAGAGGGCTTTTTAATTAATTAACTTCACTACTTTTTGCGCAGATCAGGTTGCCTGAAATTGGGTGTAAATGTAGCTACATCAAATATATTACTTAAAGTGTAAAAACGTAGAAGGAAAATTGTAAGCGTATTTACTAAAATAAGTCGTCCAAAACTTTGGTTATTTGCACAAACTTAAAACTTAACTACTTCAGTTAAGTATGAAGTTTGCCGTGCAGTACAAGGTTCCTTTTCTCCTACATCATTATTTTCTTCTAAATTATTTTTAATTTATCGTTCAAGGAGTTTGGTTCTGCTTCGTCGAGCAATAAGTTGAGGTCATGGCAGCGTATGCAATTAATTTCGTTAAGCAACGGGAGTTAAGATTACGAACCTTGATAGTACAACCTTCGGGGTTCGAACTTCAGTAAATATGTATAATGGACAGACGGGCCCAATGAAAGCCAACTCTTTTTGCAAGTATTGCAAAAAGAGTAGTTTGATTTAGATTCTTATTCGACGCGAAGCAAGACTCTGATAATGAAGGTTGTCTCCGAGGGACTACCACTCGCTCGCTGTGTAAATCCTTTTATTGCATGGACACGCAGTTATCTTGAGTGCATAGTTTGACTGTTTCACTGGTTATGTCATACAAACGCAAAGACGTTTGTAAATGCCACGTGTATTTAGTAACAAAACTCATCAGGTGTCTGAGAATGACGTTGCCTCGTTTAAGCTTTAGCAAACACCAACGCTCACTCGGGGCATGTGCCAACGAGTTTCATCATACTAACATCAAAGGGTAGAGAAAACCGACTAATCCTTTGCTCGACTAAAAACTATCATCTGATTGCAAATAGAGGCACGTTGTTGACGAACCACGACAAATCTATAGCTTCCCGATGCTTATAAGTGAGGAAATGACAAATAAGAAGAATTGTATCGTCTTTTCGTTGGAGGTTTTTAGGCCCTGTGTGTTGGTATGTAGTAATGAGCAATGCCGATGCCGGCGGCTGTGATTGCTCGAAGAGACTTGTACTTTGCGGGTAACTATTTATTCTATTACCTCATTACGTTCACGCTTATTTATTTTTCCGTATTCGTTGATGGACTAATTGGGTTTAGTTGCGGTATTTTGCTTTTGTATTTTTTCTTCCGGATGGCTAACCGACTTCAATGTAATGTTGTAATAATAGTTGTGTTTAGGTCAATAAAACAGCCTTCTGAGAAAACGTTCATTAAACGTTTTCCTCGGCTACTCTCAATTCAAATACGAAAGAAAAATCATTTAGGCAGACTATAATTAGGCAACGCTGTTTAGTAAAAAATGAACCGAAATCTGTTAAATATTTAACAATATAACTTCGATCAATTTAAGACTCGTCCAAGATAGGGCCCTCGTTTATTATGATTACGTTTTGAATACTGATAATGAGTTTTTTCAACGCTCACACGTTCTCTGAAGAGACTATTGTTTTTTATTACCCTACCTACTATTAATGCTCGTGGTGTTTTTTCTACGTACAGATTATAAGTTTTTATTGAGCAAACAGCTCGTCATACAATTCAAGGATAAACAGTGAATAAATATAATTTGTGTACACAAAGTCTTACCTTTTTCTAAAACACAAGTAGAGGTTTATTTTCGACTACTAGTACGGGTAATACATATATTTATTTATCTTAGGACGTTGTTGACTGTATTAAAGTATTATTCTTCAGAATTTGTACCTTATAATTACATTATTTTACTATCTGAAACCTTTATTTGACGCCTAATAGCAAAAAAATTAACTTGATATGATACAAGAGTTTTAAACAGCTTCATAAACATTCTGACTTTCATCACTTAGGGTCAAATTCCTTTGAAATCTTAGCTACTGAACTAAAGAACTTGAGAATCAATTAGAACTAATCAATTTTAATTTTGATTGCGTGATCAATAATTATAATCAGGCTCTAATTAATGAGGCCACAGAATTAAAAGGGATGCGATGTGGGCCTATCCGACGTGCACATGTTACACGTGGGTGCCGTAGGTAAGGTTTTGTTACATCCTACTTAATATTATAAACGCGGAAGTTTGTAAGTATGGATGTATGGATGTTTGTTACTCTTTCAAGCTCAAACGGCTAGATCAAATTTGATGAAATTTGGTATGGAGTTAACTGACACCCTAGATTAACACATAGGCTACTTTTTAACCGACTGCGTCAGAGAGGGGTTAAGCTTTTGCAGCTATAACTGATATTCACGCGGACGACGTTGCGGGCAACAGCTAGTTTTAAATAGTCTGCAGACATAATGATTCAGCAAGTCCTTGATTTGTTTTTTTAAGATTAGACATATTGCAAGGATAGTGTAAGCTGCTATAAATTGTGCAAATCACGACCTATAGGTGCTTTTTTTGGTTGTTTGTGTAACAATTGTAATACAAAAAAAAATCGTGACCATAACATCATACCAAGAAATTTTACTGATTTGTGGTCTTAACAGATACCTTCCCTTATTAATATACCCTCTAAAGGCCTACCACTGCGTCTTAAAACTATAATTGAAGCAGAATATGATGATAAATCCAGACCAAAAGATTTCATCTTTATAATTATGTCACAGTACCCTAACGTAACAAAATATCTCATCAATGAACTGATGTAATCAGTCTGAGCGCTGACGAACGGTCAGATGGCAGGCCATCCTAAATTCTTCCGCATATCTGAATCAATATTAATTGCTTCTAAAATGACCGTCTGACGAATCCGTCATTCAATTGCATTATTTAAGAAAGTCTTTAATCATCTAAAATCGAATTTAATATGAGATAATGAAATATAAATGGATATGCGTGTTCATAATAAAATTTGATCAACGCATCTTTTTACGGAAATGAACTGCTTTCTTTAGAGTAACCTTAGTTAAAACCCCAAAAAAACCTACTTATTTCTTTTTGGAGATAGTTGTTCAGGTTTTTAGACGAAGCAGCATTTCAGATATGACTTTTTTTGTGAAATCCTCACAGGCTTTCATTGCCCTGGGGAAGACGAAAGGGTTTGCCAGACACTTACTGGCTAAAACCGCCGGAATGCTTCTCCGTGCCCTATTGTCGGGGCCCACGGGAACGCTTTCGCAAACTACCGAGAAATTTCAAATATGACCTAGCATTAACATGACTTGAATCACAGTAATAATTTACACGTAGGTAAATAATGAATATGGTTGCTAGGCAACCAGATTCACAAGATTATTGTAATTATTTGTAGTGTTCACTTGTTTTTACGTCATTGTAGTTCCGATGATGTCATCAACACCTTGAGACTGATTCAGTATTTATATTGTAATCATCATCACTACATAGTTTAAGGTAAAGTACCGTGACTTCGTCAGACAGTGTTAATGATAAAAGAAGGAACTTAAAAGTAGTTGCACGTTTTAAAAAAAATATTGAACGGACTTTAAAAAAACTGGAAACGAAATCCTACTAATGAAGGACAAATCTGAGAGCAAATTTATTTGCTTCTCTGGTCTTCACTTACAACCGTAATTGCCGTAATAAGTTTAATTTTATTTAATACTAGCTGTTGCCCGCGACTTCGCTCGCGCAAATATCAGATTTAGAAGCAAAAGCATAACCCCTCTCTGACGCAGTTGGTTAAAAAGTAGCCTATGTGTTATTCCACGGCGCCAGTTAACTTCATACCAAATTTCATCAAAATTGATTTAGCCGTTTGAGCGTGAAAGAGTAACAAACATCCATACATCCATACTTACAAACTTTCACGTTTATAATATAAGTATAGATTTTCGTTCATCGGTAAAAAAAAACAAATGAATCAACATTACAGGTTTTTTGGGCTACATTATACGGTGCTCCGTTTCACATGGATTGCACATTTCACGAAGTATTTGCGTGTAATGCATCCGTTGAGGAAGCATCTTTATTTGTGTAGCAATGTGGGTACTACAATTATTATCTCTTGGGATGGGGTGAAATATTTAACAGTTCCTTGTAAAGTATTACATATCAGATTGCTAAATCAAACTAAAAATATAACTTCGAAAACTACAAACAACTTTTTGATACACATGACAATTTTGTTTCCCACAAAATCTACTTAGAAGTGATACATCACCCGCTAACAGAAAAGCTTTTACTTCGGCATATATCCGTCATCTAAATTCGATTTTTATCTGCAAAAATCGGTGACCTATTTCATATCACAGTTTCTGCATGAATACGTTCAATTACTTTCAAGCTTCATACAGATTCTGCTGAAGATGAAGGGTTTGAATGCGCTATTATCACAGTATAATAATGTATACAATATAGATTATTTCTGCATATATTACTCAAAATTCCCACAGCGCCATCTAGTTTCAAATTAAGCATACGAGAGTAAATTGTGTAACGTATACTAGACAACTGATAAACATAGTATTACTTGTATGTATACTACCACGGAACAGAAAAAACGGTTTTTTTTTTCTGTTCTGTATGTACTACTAAATACTCACGACCTCTGGAATAGCAGTCAGCTAAATAACAACTAACTAACTAGACCATAATGGGTTCGATTCCTAACCAGGACAATTAATGTTTGTGATGAGCTCGATCATTTGATCTGTGTCTGGGTGTAATTTATCTATAGTATGTAGGTATGTTTTTAGAAGTCAAAAAATATGTTTATCAGTTGTCTAGTACTCATAACACAAGCTCTGCTTAGTTGGAGACAAGATGGCGTCGTGTGAAAGAAGTCTTGGAATATTGATTTATAATTCAAGGTAAGATTTATTCACATGCTATTTCATATACGAAAAAAGCATATTGGTTACAGGCAGATTGAAATTATACGTCACATAGTTTATAGAAGTACAAAATTAAGTGAGAGTTATCTGAAATTAAGTTATCTTTGTAAATAATTTTGTTGAAGCCTTTTATAGCAAAATAGTGTGGAATGTAATGTAGGGCAATGCACTGCCAAGGGATGTGACGCTCGCATGCCTTATTGCACATCCTGTATCGGATTGTCTTGTGCAGTGTTCCGCTGTTAGACAATTATACGTACAGAAATATTTTCTTCAGAAATAGAGTTAGTTATTATACGTATTCCTAGAACATAACATTACGTGGAAATACTAAAATAGTATAACATTCATATAAACTTTTTGCTCGTTTGAAAATCCACAAACCTAAGATGTGGATTTTCCACTTACGCATTCGTATTGTTTAAAATTGTAGCGGAAAACCACAAAGTGACAAACCAATTTAGATTAATTATAGGGCAAGGTAAACTGAAATATACAACTGCTGAAATTGTGGCTTAGTTTTTGTTTTCCTTAACCACTTAATTATCGGCTCCTTGATGACTGGTCAGCATATAACAAACCTGGTTAACCCAGAAAAAGCATGAATGCGATCTATAGAATTTTAGAATTCACGCTACCATTTTCTGGGATAAAATCCGTTGCTATTCTGAAGATTTCTTCATCTTTTCGCAAGTTGATATATGTACAGCTAGGTATGCCGACCATTCGCCCCTCCATTCTTTTCCTTTACCATTTTTTGTAAATGATAAGTTAATACGCACATTAAATTGAAAAGGCATTGGTGCGTGGTGCGGTATGAACCTTTGACTTGCCAGTCCAACTATCGTACCACATGCCTCCAAATAGAATTTTAGAGACGAAAGATCTTTACATTAAATTTTCTCTAATCTAACTAACCAAATAAAACCAAAAAATAATACGAACAATTTTACTAGCCCCAATAGAACCCCGATTAAACGCCCGATCCCCTTAAAAATTAGCAGGGAAAAGCATAAAAATTACAGCAGCGGATGGAACAATTCAGGAAAAGAGTCGTTACTCGTCCAGGGCAAGTCGTCTTCGATAAGAGAGTGCCCGATATTCAGGATCCTGGTTATTAACACGCTGGATAAAGCGCCGTTTATGGTCTTGTTCTTTCTCATTTCTTCGCTATCCATTGGTAGATGGACTATTTGGAAGTTCACAGAGTGTGTCATATTACCTGTGATAAAAGAGTCCATTGTAATATTTGGCTGTGGTTTAAAGGAAATCACTGATATTGTTTTACCTGTACCTACGGCAACGGCTTTTACTTGAGCCAACTGTATTCTTAAGTTACAAAACTCATAAGTCATGGTTCTGTAACTTTTTCAGTATGGTAGTGGTAAATATGGGACAAGATTTAACTATTCTCCAAGTAATATGCGAGTGACAACTTAATCTAGAATGATTAGGGTTTACCTGCCATCGACCGATGTTCTATGTAGCAGTATGTGTAGCCGATGACAGCTCCCACAGCCACGGCTGACATGGTGATCGCAATCACAGCAACTGCTATGGTCGCGCATGTCACCCAACGAGGCTTTGTCGAACTGCAAAAATATGTGATAAACTTTTTATAGGAAGATTGTTCTTTTTTGGTGATATGAGCTTAGCAGCTGACGAGCTCAGGCACCACCATCGTTTCAGGAGTGCGGGCCCCAGTTGGCTCAATATCAGGAATTTATATCAGTTAATATGTACTTGCAACAGCAAAGCCATTACAAGTATCATCATTAACTGCCGTATTCAATTCCAAAAGTTTATTATAGTTATATTATATTAAAGCAAATGTTTCGCGGAAACTTCGAGGCGATTCCCAGAATTAGTAATAGCCTTCTACAAAATGAGAGCCAAATATTTAATCTAAGATTTTTATAATATGTACTACTATCAGTTACCTGGTGAAAAACACGTGTATTTTTTTCACCGTGTCGACGAATATTGAACCCATTGATTGCAATTGATGTATTGGACTTACTTCGATGTTAAACGTCGAGAAAACTGCTTATAAATAATAGAAGTAGGTACTAACCATTTTACAACTTCTTGTTCATGATCCACCTCCAAAACAGTGTAGCCCATATTATCGAGCCGATGTATAAATGTAAAAATCAATATAAAAATATAAATTACATAACACAGAACGATGACAATTCTGAAATAGAAAACTGTATTCTGGCCAGTATTCCTCGAAAAAGTTATTCGTTTACAATTCTACTACCTTTTTTAAAGGATTTTAGCAAATAGGTGGGCAAGCAAGATCTTATTCTTTTATAGAATTCTGGATTCTCTATTATGTCGAATCACAAGTTTCTAGGATGTAACAATGGGTGATAGAAACTATACTATACTGAACATATATTATCTGCATTTAAATCTAAACTTTTATAACTACGAAATAACATAATTATTTACAAAGCATCATAAAACATCTTCTTTGAATTTCGGAAAACATGCCGGCTCTACCATGTTGAATAGCAATGTTAATTCTTTGTGCAAAATACAGCCCAGCCTTCTGATCACGGGGGAGTCGACCAATCGCTTAGCGAGTTATATAGTACAATGTGCACCCGGCCCCATGTCTCGAGCGTTTCAACCCCAAACGGCTAGTGATCTTTACAAACCAGTAGTAAAGTAATCATATAAGTTACTAACTTCACCTGCGGGAACATTCAGCAAAACCTAACAGGACAGATGATGCCGTCATAAAAACCACAGAACTTTCGACCTAACTTTGTAGTACTTTGCACGTTTTACCTTCTTAGATAATAAATGGCCAAAATCCTTCCTTTCTAAGTCTAAGTGGTCCTTTCTTACCCTTACAGTTTAGGCCCTACGTTTTCATGTCAGTTAGAGAGTTAGTTTCTTCTTTAACATATCTATCTTTCTATTCTTGCTCTTGTAAAATTGTTTAATATTTTAATACCTCCAGTATCGTTATTGCAATTAACATCTTCGGACCTCTTGGCGTCACTTGTATCAATCCTTTTTAATCAAGAACTTCACAATATTTTGACATTTATGATACTCTGTATTTTATGAAGCCTTTACATTTCACATTATTCATGTTTGTTATTCTATTGAGTTTTACATTTTTTTAGGATTTTTTCAATATTTTTTTATTTTTATATACATTTTTGTTGGAACAGAAGTTATATGATAATCATTCAAGATGTGTTGTTCAGGCTGTTGTTCTGGGTGTGGAGAATGCACTGGAAATCTTGTATATATTATGGAAAAGTAAGGACAGTATTTTATTTGTTTAGTAACAGTGATGGAGCTGGATGTGAGTGCCTTAAACAGACCACAGTGGCGTGCACTTAGAGAGGTCTATGCCCAGCTGTGGACTGCGATAGGATGATGATAATGATAAAAAACAGTGATAAAGTAGCTAAAATTGTCGTTTTTTTTTTAATCTGCACTTCAAAGTAAGAGTAGGTATTGTCTTCGCAGTGATATCGTGTTCATTAATAAATATTTTTTTGGTCTTATATTACCGTGGAATCCTTATATAATAAAACAGCACATGGCAAGATATCTTTGTGTCCACTTTCCAAATTTTTATATCTTCTTTATTTCATTAACTATCACATTCCGTAAGAATAGGGGCGGACATTCGGGCGTACTCCAGGAGAGGCCTATATCCAGCTTTAAACTGCAACGATCACGGATCATGATCATTTAATATTACAGGTTTCATCTTCACTTCTGTAGTATCTGTAGTTTTTTCGGGCTATTTCAGGCTGGCGTCCTTTGCGGCGTTGACAGCGGTGGTGATATGCGTCATGCTCACTATAGCCGTGACGCTGGGCCTTGGCATCGGCCTTGGCTACAACCACTGCTTCGTCGACCTCAGGGTTAAGTCAGGTACGTTTTTATTTTCCTCTTTCAAGGGTAGCGGTAGTTTGTGAAAGCGTTCCCGCCTGGCCCCTGGCAATAGGGAACGGAGAAGCACTCCGGTGTTTCTGGCCGGTAGAAGTCTGACACACCCCTCCACACCCCTCCGTCTCCTCCCCACAGCGGAAGAAGTCCATGAAGTATTTCCTCTGGATACCAAAAAAAAAAGTACGTTTTTGGCTAAAGTGGTTGCTACCGACATCGTGCTTCAACAGCAAAATTCCAAGTAGGCCTTTGTAAGTACGATCGAAACGTTAATTTATTGATTTTGCTAGCGAGTTTCCAAAGTGTCATTGTTATGGACAAGAACCTACCAGAAACTCCGTAAGTTACTCTTCTAACAATATTCTACGCATAATAGCAATTCTAAGCAGTAAGCGTATTCGACAGCATTCTTTCTCTTACCATTTGGCATACGCCTTTTCAAAAAGACCTCTAATTGGCACAGTCTATACGGCACCCAACAAAGGCAGGGAAAAGACTCCTTGGTTTACGAGGTGAGAGTTACATTAACATCATGTGTGGGTCAGAACAATGTATTAGTATTACTTGGACTTCTACCTGCTCAGATATACGCACAATAATTTAAGGTTCTAAAAAGTATAGTTAAAAAGCCACGGGAATCACCGTAAGATTCAGCTAGTTCTAAAAACAATATGAATGTATGTTTTACTTTTCAGATGATAGTCCAGGTCCTTCGAATTCTTTGAGAGAGGCCCTCAGAGATGGAGAGGACTTACGAAAGCACAGTGAAAAGCTTCGGAGACAGAACGAAATACCAAAAAGAACGACAACTTTGTCTCCACGAAGGACCTTCCCACTGCCGGCCATCAAGCACACGATGGCTATCCCGCTCAACAGGGAAATAGACTTTCCAGTATTACTCGAGAAACTACGAAACCGCAACAGAAATGTAACCTTGGAGCTAATCACGTAACTCTTAAATTTGTTTATTTTTGGATTTCTATTCATTCCAATAAAAGTCCTTATTTCTATTTCCAGTTTATTTCTAAACCACCTTTTTATGATTGTAACACACTCACGCTTTAAACAACTTGTGTATCTAAGTTGATTTCTATTACCTGCGACTGGTATGCTTCTTACTATTAATAGGCATACAACCAGTACCTGTTTCTTTACTTTTAATTCTTTGGTGTTTTGAATTCACCAATATTTAATAATTTTTAATTAAATAAAATCGACTGCATACGATATAATTACCATGGCCTCTATACGATGGCTCAAATATGCAATGTCACAACCGGTTGTAGGCAAGTTAAGATATAATCGCTTTTAAATAAAATAATCAATTTCTCCTAATCCTCCTTTCGGGAGCTTCGAGCTAATGAATGGCGAGAAACTGCCCAGGATCGACACAAGTGGCGCTCTCTCGTATCGGAGGCCAAGACTCATTTTGGGTCGCTGAGCCAACGGAGTAAGTAATTTCTCCTAATCAGCCGAAGAGCAGAAAACTCCATGCTTTCAACTCCGGTTTTTCAGAAACGATAAAGAAAAGCAAACAAACGTCAGTATGACATTGTTAATTATCTAGTCACATATTATTTTCTGACCTGTGACGGTTTCCACAAATAATTAATTTATTTTATTCCCTAAAGAGAAAACAAAAACTCCGCCAAAATGGGGATGGCAATAAGTTGTTTTTCCAATATGATGTACCTATCTGAAAAGTAAGTTACAACTCTGTTAATTTCTCATGAAAACTTCTGCTTTTGTCTCCTTGCTTAATCTGTTTGAAAATATACTTATATTTTAACTGCAATTTTTGTACAAAGAAAGATTTTTACGCCATGCGCCACGCCGATGCATCAGAAGAAGGGGGTGCGCCAAAAAGGAAGCTGCTGTGGGGAACTCTTATGATTTTAGACTATTAAATAAATACGCACTTTGCAAAATTTTAGACATGCTTAACATGTATAATTGTATATAATGTAAAAAGGCTTTACTCTGTGATCAATGCGGGCCGCAGAATTCAGGATAAGCAAGCGCACGTTAAGAAGATGTTGCAAAGCTTGTTGGGAATACCTCGATGAGGGTGGCGCTAGGTGGGAAAAAAAGTGTCAGGAAAGGAGAGGCCAGCAGTGATTTTGTGCTGATTTGATTGATTTATAAAACTTGTATTTCGTTTTCAGGATGGTACTATGTGTCACTTGCGTTTTGTTGATTTCTTGTATTGTGCTCATGTTTGTTATTACCCTGGGAATGGGCATCGGTTTGGGATACAACTACTGCTTTGTCGATCTGAAAACGAAATACAAACGCGGTACCTATTTTGTTTTACAAATTAATTATTCATGTGCATAATTTATATCATATTGGTTTGATGATCATATTTCATGTCAGAAATTTCTAGATTAGCTACATTTTATGTTGCATTTATTACCTAGCGGGATTTTTCTTATTAGAACACTTATCGTAAAACTGAACCACTTTTGCTAACGCTGCTGGTAGAGATTTGTACATCTTCATGCTGTTTTTCTTTGAGAATTTCTTAAAAAATTGTAATGACTAATCCCTAACTTGGTAGAAAAAGCAAACATAGAGTACAAGTGTTTAAAATCTATATATTTTCCAGTGCCCAGTCATATCATTTACCCTGGCCATCCCCGCTGGCCGAAAACAGCTGGTTTGCGTGAGGAGGATACCGAAATGCTAACAGAAACAGATAATCCCATTGATGCACAACTCAGAGAAAATCCGTCCATTGATTTCCCTCCTGACGAGTTACCAAGAAAGACGTTCGATGATTCAGCAGGGAATAGTAGTATTAACGGTACAAGTATCAATAATGATACAGTCCATGATTTAGTTGAGAAACTAGGTTTAAGTGATAACGATACTCATGTGGAGTATGAAGATGACGATGAAGAGGAAACAACAACCAGTAATGTGACAACAACAGACGTTACTCTTATTCCTACAACTGCTTCAAAGGCCGCTACAGAATATGTTCCAGATAATGAACCAGTAAAGGAAGTAGAAATGGAACCAGTAGTGGAACCAGAAATTAAAACAGGAAGGAGACATGAAATGGGATCAGAACTTTGGATTACTTCCCAAATAACTTCTGAAATCTCTTCACAAACTGTCCCAGAATCAACAACTGAATATAAAAGTACATATCGTTATTTTGACGAAGTCGAAAAGAGTGCCGAAATCCATGATTTTAATGATCCTGCAGAGAGGCGCAAAGTTCACGATCCATATTCTGATGACGTCACTGAACCTCCCGTTGTGGACATTGACGTAGACAGCCCAGATGTATCGGGAGGCAAGAGAGTTAAGAAAGTAGTTATACCGATTAGTGGTCTAGACTTAATAAGCTTGCTATCGAAATTGAAAACCGAAAACAGAAATTATTCCCTACAGATAGTTACAACTTGATAAGCGTTGTAAGCTATTTAGATGTGTTTTGATTTTAGATTTCTTTATACGTTATTTATAATAGATGTTTTATTTTAAGCTATTTTTATTTTACTTTAAATATACGCATATTTCAAATAAAATTTTGATTTTCTTGAAATAAATGCTCTCTCATCTTTAAGCTAGCCAGTAACGGGCAATCCCCGATCTCATTCCTCTACGAATTTAATTGTATGCTTAAATAATTCGCCTATCCCTATTAATATTGTCGGATGTGAAAATTGGCAACTTTACAGGAGAGCGTAGCAAAGTTTGAATTGTTGATTTTTTTTTAAATATATAATCGAGCTAGGTTAACAAAAATTAAATGACATTTAATATATATTTGAGAGTTTAATCACATGGTAATGAAGTAGGTACTGTTATTATTTCACTAAGTGTGTAAAAAAAGAGAAATACCTTTTATCAAATCGATTGTGATTAGTCGGATCTGCCACTTACGACAATGTTACGTGTACAGACTAATTGACTATATGTTAGAAGTGCCATATACTAAACTTTTGTCATTATTAACTGTCGGTCGTAACATATCCGACAATATTAACGTGGCTATTTTGAAAATTATCCATAGAAAATATTTTTTTGTTGCTAATACTAAAAGAAGGACTTTTTACGAATGATTAGTTAAATAAAAAGGAAATGGCAAAAATGCATATCCGACAATGTTAATAGGGACCGACGACTGTTATTCTTGTTATTAGTAATTAATTACCGATAATTATTTATCAGGTTTTACACTAATATAATATGGTACTAGAAAAACTTTTTTTGTTGTTTATCTATCTAATTAATTTATCTTTTTAACATACTTGAACCAACAACGACCATCTTTAAGTAGTAAATACAATATTTTGTAACGCCTTAAGTACAAATTCAAGTAGTTTTAGTTCCTGAACGAGGTACACATTTAACTCTGATATGAAGTAATAAAATCGGCCAAGTGCGAGTTGGACTCGCGCACAAAGGGTTCCATACTATCACCTATACACAGCGAAAATTTGAAACGTCTACCTGTTACTGTTTTTAATATTGAGCAAAAAAATACGAGAAACACGTTTATTGTTTTTAGACCCCACTTTCATTTTTTTAGGTTTTAGTATTGGTGGTTATAGCGGTAACGGAAATACATGATTTGTGAAAGTTTCAGCTTTCTAGCTATCACAGTTTATGAGATACAGCCTGGAGACAGACAGACAGACAGCGGAGGCTTAGTAGTGGTAATAGGGTTCTGTTTAATAGACCTTCTTACGTATTCATAATAAATCCTCTTTAGTTCAAGATCTGAAGGATGACAGCTGTTAACTGGAACTGTCATGAAGATATCTTCTTAAGACTTCATAAAACCCAAATATTTAGGATTTTAACATTTTTAGAATGCCTTTTAATACATTTGTGTTCAGCTTCTATGAGTTGTGGTTTAGCCGGAGATAGTATGATAGCGGAGCCTGCAAATACATTCTCTGTGTTTCTTATAACTATAAGATTATGTGGTAAGTTTGTATTTCTAAGAAAGAAAAATACTTCTATCATCAATATGTTGTTGCGTAAAAGAGTTACATTTAGGCAAAGTCGGTATACTTAACGTGAGTCGTACCTCAAACGTTTACAAATACTTATGTACCTTGGGTTAAGAAAAACAAATTTTATTGCTACTATAAACATCTCATAACACCAAATAGTACCACAATTGTGTCTTTTTTCCCGTTTATAAATCTCCTCTTCACAAAAATTATTATTATAATGAAGGTCAATCTAATTAGGAAAGCATTATCTTCTATATATTTCCCATGTAACCGTTTGAACAAGAATCTTAGATGATAACAATAACACTTAGTTGCGGAAGACCTACCACCGCCTTTTAAAGCAGTATTAGTGTAGTTGTGGAAGAAGGACGCCATTCTATGACGTGTAGTGCGCTATCACGCTTCCGCAACTGCATATTACTTTAAGAAATGGTAGTAGGAAGGCTTCGAAAGAGGTTGTTAAGTTGAACCACGTCGTGAAGTCAGCGATAAAATGAAAATTTTATAATCATTACCTAATATGAAAGTTTAACCCGGAAGAATCCTTTGTAATGTTGCTTTATAGGATTTGCTAAGAAAATGAAAAGACTTAATGTTTATTAGGCAAGTAATGTTGTGGGATATGAGTGGTACGTAGAGAATTAATGTAGATACGATTGTTTTTTCTCACTGCTTTACAGCTCTAATGTAAGTGGATGTCGGTTATAGCTGCAAAACATTGACTACTTTTAATACAGCCGTTTAGAAGTTCGTTTAATCCAGTGTGTCAGTAAACTCCATACCAAATTTCATCCAAATTAGTTTAGCCTTAAGCGTGAAAGAGTAACATTCATCCAACCACACTCACAAACTGTCGCGTTTATAATATTAGTAGGATATGTGGGGAAACCGCCATGTGTCGGATGCCATTTAAAAGTAGTTATACCTAATTACGATTTTATCGTAATCTTATTGGTGCTCTTAGTACAGGACATATTTAAATAAATCTATTTTACTATAGTAAGTTATAGAGGTGTACATGCGTAATACGTTCCTAAACGATACAATAACCTACAAGATTTACAAAGAAATTTGGAAAATCATCTTCCTACCATTATCCCACTTTACCTGGGGTCGGCGCAACATGTTTTTTTCTTCCATTCCCCTTATCAGACGTCACAGTATCAGTAAATTTAGACCATCGAATAAAAGTAAAATACCTTCAAAAATTCAGATTTTTAGATCTCAAACAACTCGGACTTATACACGGAATGTTTAAACAGTAAACCAGAATACTGTGTTAGATACAAGCTGCTAGCTTCAAATGCACAACAAAGGGAAGCATTTTTACCTACATTCGAAGATGTAGACAGCTATAGCTACACTTATACCAAGAATTTCTTATTTCCTTTTGCCGCGAGTTCCGCAGGAGATGTGAATCTGGATTTTATATCGCACGAGTTGTATAGGTTTAAAAAAAGTCTTACAGTAAGAAGCGGAATATTCTTTTCATCCATCTCCTTAATATTATGATTGGATTTCCAGACAGAAAATATTTCGTTTACATCTATTAGAATTATTGTAATACCTACTGTTTAAAACAATGGTCATTTTTTTTACATTTTACATGGTTTTATTTTTACTTTCTCGCCTTAAGCTTTTACTAGAGCTTATTGCTTTCAAAAAGTTTGCTAAATTCTTATTGTTAGTGACGTTTGAGAAAAAAATCAACATTCACATCACGCTATCTAGTTTTAAGTTAAGCATACTAAGTAGCTTGTTTAAGAGTACTCGACAACCGATAAACATACTTATATGTATCTGAATACATACATAATTATAGATAAATTACACCCAGACACAGAACAAAATGATCGTGCTCATCACACAAACATTTGTCCTGAGCGGGAATCGAACCCACAACCTCCGTTTAGTATTCAGGGTCACTAACCACTAGACCAACAGGCCAGAAACCATCCCATACAGTGTTTAGTTTTAGGTTTACTACGTCTGATTTATCCAAACATTGTAACATTTATTAAGTTGAATCAAGATTTTAGTACATTTGCGAGTAATATGACTATCTTAGGAGAAATAGTAGGTATTAGGTAGCTACTTAATTTTTTATGAACAAACTTTCAATTAGCGTGGTAACTTTAGAACTTCATTTTCTTTAATACAGTATTTAAAATGTAATATAAAACTAAGTTTCTAAATAGAGATTCGCCACCCCTGGTGCCAGACTTAAAATACTTCTGAATATGACCGGTAGCCGTAGGAGTAGCCGTAACGGTCCATCCATTTTTTCAGAGGGGCATGTCATGTAGTTTCCTGAGAATCCAAAGCAAATAGTCCAGTTCTGATAAGAAAACAATATCGTAGTAGCATCTGGTATCGAGTTTTCGCGAAATCCCTGCTAAATGTAAAATTATAAACACTTTGGTAGATATCTAGAGAATGTACTACCCTGCCTAGTCAAACTAAGAAGATTATCGTGAGAAAAAAGTATCATCATCATCTTCCTGCCCTTATCCCATTTCACTTGGGGTTTTGGCTATGGTTTTATAGTCGGCCGCCTGCCTGACACTAACCCTCTTTGGGAATGCGATTGTTGGTTTTTTTCCCGCCACCATTCGGGTAACCCAAGGTGCTTAGTACAGTGCACTGGGTCTTAAGGTCCATTAGTCGCCTTTTACGACACCCAGTGGAGGATATGGGGTGGTGCTATTCTTTATATCCAGACACCACATGGAATAAAGAATAGCACTACCCCAAGAAAAAAGGATATTGATGTTTAATTACAATTTTATTTTCTAGTTTCCGGAACATAATAATAGGGGGTGGAGGCGGCGGCGATTTCTGTATCCCCCTCCCCAACCCGTGCGCGTGCTGCAGCCGGTGCTGTGCCAACCTGGTCTGCAAGTGTGTCTGCTACCTCATCATGCTACTGGCCGTCGCCGTCGGCATCTTCATGTTATTAGATGCAGTATTTTGTAAGCTCTTGCTTAGTGACTCAATGTTTTCCACATTTTTCTCCAAGCCTATTGAGCTACTTGGAGATTTTTTGGAAAATACAATTTTAGTTCAGATGACTTAAAAGATGGTTCCTTCGTCCATGATGCGACGCGACGTGTGTCTTCGATATTTCGAACGACTTTAGGACAAAGATGGCAAACCTTAACGTACTTAACGTGATTAACGTGCCTCTGGATTAAAAAAAGAGCTTGCGCAGGGCAAAGAGGCCTTTTTACATAGCTTCTTTACGCATTTTTCTTAGTGCATGATGTAGTGAACAGTGATGAGCCCAAAATATTGTTCCGCGTGCCATAAGTGAGAGGCTTGTCATTGGTTTGCTAGCCCTGGTCTAGAGTGACGGGTGTTTATGTATGAATCTTTATTTCTTTGTATAGTCATTGCCGCTTGGAAACGGACAATCATTACATAGTATTTTAAAAACATAACTTGGTAATAATTTAACTAGAACTCACATAGCAACAGCTAACGGACCGCATCTATATTTATATCTAGAAAAGTCTAAAAGTAAACTTGTTTCCAGATTTAGACCGTTTTCATAATGTATGAGCCTTCTCTGAGGCTCAATTATTCGACGCTCAACACCAAAGTACTATCAACCTCAAGGGAAAAAATGTTTTAATAAAAATTCTGTCGTTACAAGGTTTATTTTCAGCATTCGGAAAATTAACAAAGATATTTTGTCTACAGGCCCGATGGATGAGAAGCCGGATAAGAGTGCCACAACGATAAGTATAACGACAACGACGGTGCCACCTAACTTGATTCGATACAAACTCGTGTAAGGTATCCGTTGAATCTGACAGGACACGTAAGTAAACCGTTCTCAGCAGAAAAAATAAAAGCGTCTGTCAAATTATCAATGTCACCGAAAATGACCTGTTGCAAAATTTTCGACAATGTAATTCTTTCATTATTTGGTTATGTGGTATGTAATTTAAATGTTTGTATTATATAAATATACTTAGCAGCGCATTTGCGCTACACGTGTTGGTTCTTTAAAGTGAATGTTTTTATAGTACCTAACCTTGTTTGGAGACGTGAATAAACTTATCAATTAGACTAAATTAAGTAGGATTATAATTATAGGAAAAGGTTCTTCCTCTCTCCTACAAGTATGCTGTGCAACCATACAACAGGATCCCTTAATATATTTTCTATTTCTAACCTACCAACTGTTAAAGTATACATTATGAAAGCAATCAATATTGAACTTTGGAAGTCTAAACATTTTGTATAGGGTTGCTCTGTGCGTAAAAGATTAGAAAGATATCGTACCATACGAATTGAACAGACACCGTTAAGTTACCTCAGACTTTTCCAAATTTTCTTGAATTTAGTGCCGTTGAATGAAAAAGTTGACGTTTTCTGAAATTCTGAATTACGAGCCATCCGTTATTTACTCGAAACACTTTTCTACACTCAGTATCCATTATCGGCCAGGGAAAGTATTAGAGTATCAACGTGTAGAAGACTTATATGGCTTAGATTTATGTATTCCACTTTTATCTTAATATGAACTTTATTTTGAAGATTTTAAGATATATTTTGTTTTACAGCTGGCGTAATGTTTACGTGAGCACAGATGCAATAAACATCATTGGTCAGGTTGTCATCTGGATGGTTTGTAGTGTAGTCATCTTCGTCGTCCTGCTATTATTGCTTGTTGCAGGCGTTATATGTGAGTACAGCTTTTATCTTATCATTTTAAGGAGAGTAAAAAATAGTTTTCTCTTTAAGATAGCATTGATATTTATTGGAGGTGCTCTAAGGCATCCAATGATTTTTGGTTTGATTTCTCAAGTATTCGCGGAATATTGTAGATAGGATATGATTTTATGTAGCACAGTTTTTCTAAAATCTTATTATAATTCATTATAATAGGTACATACTGTTTTAATATTAGTTTTATT
Organism: Chrysodeixis includens; assembly: GCA_941860345.1. Taxonomy (NCBI): domain Eukaryota; kingdom Metazoa; phylum Arthropoda; class Insecta; order Lepidoptera; family Noctuidae; genus Chrysodeixis; species Chrysodeixis includens. The sequence continues at coordinate 8,839,203 of OW796103.1, forward strand.
TTGACACGTTTTAATTTACGCCGCAATAAAAGTTGATGTTGCATAACAGAAGTTATCTTTCAATTTTGAACTAGAAAAAGTACTTGAAACTTTACAACGTACTATCCCTAACTTTTATGTTTCCTACAACATCAAATATTAACAAAACTTGTATAGAGTTCGTGAAACTGATGATAGTGAGAAAAAAACCATAAATATTAGATGGTGTGTAAAAGCTTCGGAAGGTATATTTCGAGGGTTGAATTCATTTAATTAAGGAAACTTCTTTTTCGTGTTCTACGTGTGCTGACATAAGCAGTAGTTACTAATTAATTTTGTGCGTAGTTGTATGTGGATGACATTGTATAATTGTTACCCTTAGACCTTCGGGTGGCCTATCACCACCTTTTAAGACAGACGTCATAGAATGGCGTCACACTTCAACTGTTCCGCTCCATTAGCAACCTTCTGTTACTGTTAGAACCTTTAGAAGTTACTTAGATTAGGTAATACGAGAGGTATTTTTTCCTCGATAAAACCTTTTGAATTTCTGAATGAATTTTGAATGTATGAGATAGTCATTAAAAAATCGTCTATTTTACCTTTCAGAAAAACATGGCTGTCAGAAAAAAAGAGGATACTAAGTTTCAAGAACATCAGAATATGGGAAAATTGGAAAGAAAAGAAGAAGAGAAGAATGTTTGTGAATTGTGTAACAGTCTTATCAAAATGTCGACTAGTCCTGTAAACTGTGTCGTCACATATTGTGCATTGTTCGAACATAGTGATTTACTATTTACCATATTAAATCAATTTTTGCAACAGAGTTCTCAAAGTGTTTTTCATTTATTGTTTTATTCAATCTATTTGGGGGAAATTCTAAAATCTTTTTTATGGCCTTTGAGTAGATACCGCAATCATTGAATACAAGTAGCAGAATTGTATACTTTACGCTTGAAACTGCTGTGTTAATATACTTTGTTTACGGCTAGCATTAGAGCCAAATAAATCTAAACCAATTTATTAATTAAATTCTACTTCAAGGAGTGGTAAGTTAGTGCGAGCCTTCACAGGAGACAAAACAGCCTTGTATGTTTTACTTGACTTGTCGGCGTACATTTCTTGTAGGTATTAGACAGTTTTTATTCAAGCGTGACTACGTGCGCATGCCTTCATATATTTCGTAAAAGTAGAATACAGACAAAATAAGTATGATGTCTTAAATGAGCCCACACCCCATCAGGCAAAATCTAAAATAAACAGTTTTGTCTATTAGAAACCATAGCGTATTTATGTATTTATATTTTTTTGTCAATGGTAGTTTGACAGCATCTTACAGGTATAATAAAGTAAATATCTCGAAAGTTAGAGGTGAATCAAAATAACCTCACAAAATAATGTGGCAACGATTGTGAACTCTCAACTTTAATAACGAAAGATACTATATTTAACCATAGAGCGATGCTGATTCAAGAACCAATACTGTAAGTGGGTGACATCATCATCATCAGTGGCCTCTAACATCTATGACAGATGATTGAAACAGCAGCCGTGTGACAATAATAAGTGAATTATGAGTATGAGAGAGAGTTTTACCAGCAGAAAAGACTGCTCTATCAAATTGCGATTCGATCAGGGATACTTGACAAAGATATCATCAGTTTTTTAAATTAAATTAATAGTTACTTATTTAATAACAGCCTGTGTATATCAACTATCAACATACTATGCAGGCACTATGAGTTCTTGGGATTCACATAAAATTTTGCTTGGACAGTTTTACTATACCTGTGTAAATTAAGTAAATAAAACGATTCTATTGATTTCTAAATAACTTATCCCTCAATACACTTACCTGGTCGCAAAGTGATCGTCTTTTCCGTTTGTTCATTTCGGCAAAAAAATTAAAAGGTCAAATCTAATTTTCTTTAAATCTAATTCAAATAACAATATTTCAGTTTATTGTATAACTGTTGCAAGTGTTTCTGCGTAATACTGCCATTTGCCCTAGCCGTGAGGATCGGCTTCTGGGTCCACGAAAACCTGCAGGATTATATGAAGTGGCCATAGTGACATGAATGTGAGTCAGCTGTAATGTAATACAGAATAGTTCTTTTAGAGACCCCCCACACTAGCGTCTTTCGAGCGTCGTTGTTAGGTGGACGTCGCACGGACGCTGGCACGACGACGACTCTTGATAGACGCTAGTGTGGGGGGTCTCTTAGTTTCCATTATGATCTCGGGAAGTTAAACATTTATGGGTCTTGAAATGTATTTTTGACTGTTTACTCATGCATTGCCTGACTAGTTTGAGACTCGAGTTCTTTATAATGAGCAGACTTGGCGATGATATTGAAAACAAAATGTTCGCGATTTTTTTGTGCTTGATTCCCCAATCTTTCCCATGAACATACTGAAACATTTGTAACCACTGATTCTTGACGAGATTCGTCGAAATTGAGTGACTTGGCAGATCTAACCCGATTAGTTTTGGTATATCAAAATTAGAAACAGGGAAAGAGGAGGCATATAAACTTTCGAGACTTGTTCACATATTTTAGACAACAAACGGGTCTTATCCGCGATATAATTTAATATATCTGTCCACCTGTGACCACAGTCAGTGCAAGAAATATCGAATTATATCGCGAATAAGACCCGTTTGTTGTCAGTTAAGGAGTCTTCCACAGTTACTGTTTACGTGATAAAAGGTCGAAAATATCAAGCGTTTGACGCTTTCTTTCTCTACATACTCTACGAAAGGATAATTACCCGTTCATGACTCAGCGCTTGAATAGTTTACTAGACGTGTACAGTATCGAAATAAGTAGATTAAGTTGAATAACTTATGATTGAGTTGATAAACTTAGTTATTTCGGAGAGTGGTTTTGTGCTCCGTCTCTCTACATTTCGGTACAATATTCATCCGGAATTAGATAATTATTAATTAAACCAGAATCTTCTAGTCACTAAATATAATAATTATTATTGAACTTAAAAATCAAAGAGTGCAGTCTCGCTTTCATAATGCAATAATCCTATTTCTTTCGTGGTACTGTCTGGTTTACCACCATCTCGCAAAGTAATAATATACACGTACTTATGTGAAAGTGTGACAGCGCTCTACATGACATAGAGCGGCGTCTCTCTTCCACATCTGCAATAACACAAATGAAACTGAATATTCTTAACACTTCAATACACAAATCCCAAATCGTTCGCTTTTCATTCGTTCTTTATCTATACTAATATTATAAAGCTGAAGAGTTTGTTTGTTTGTTTGTTTGAACGCGCTAATCTCAGGAACTACTGGTTCGAATCGAAAAATTCTTTTTGTGTTGAATAGACCATTTATCGAGGAAGGCTTTAGGCTATATAATATCACGTTGCAACTATTAGGAGCGAAGAAATAATGGTAAATGTGTAAAAAAACAGGGAAAATTTTTCATCCTTGAGGGCTTCTGTTGCGTGCGCTGCGAAAACGGTTCAAGATACACACAATATATGTATGTAAGAATTATTCCTATTAAAATGATCTAAAAAAATGTCCGCGACAGTATATGTCTATCTTTTAAGATTAACTTACTAGAACCGTTTTTATGGTAATCAAATTCGATCGAAATTAATGCATCAATGCACAGCCCAAACTACTAGACGGATCGGGCTGAAATTTGGCATGCAGGTAGATGTTATGACGTAGGTATCCGCTAAGAAAGGATTTTGATAAATTCTACCCCCAAGGGGATAAAATAGGGGATGAAATTTTTTATGAAACTTTGTCAAAATTAAACCGATCGGGCTGAGACTTTACATACACATAGGTACTATAATACAGGCATCCGCTAAGAAAGATTTTGATAAATTCCACACCTAAGGGGATGAAATAGGGGATGTTTGTAGAAATCTTCTTAGATTTTTGACTAGCCATGACTATAAACAAGTCTCAGGGGCAAACTCTCAATTTTGCGGGTATTGACTTGAGAGAACATTGCTTCTCTCATGGGCAGTTCTATGTTGCTTGCTCACGAGTAAGTTCTCCCAGTAGCTTGATAGGTTTAGCGCCAAATGACAAATTAGTTAAGGATATTGTGTACAAGGAAGTTTTATAGGCCCTAATTTTTACACTAACTTGCTAAACAATAATACTTCTTAACGCGTGCGAAGCCGCGGGCAAAAGCTAGTTGAACCATAAAGTGAATGAAAGTCGGTTGGATGACCAGCTGTTATATTCTGCATGGCCTTCGCAATTTACATGGAAATTAGGTGTTTGTAATACGGATAGCATCACACAGGCATGATGCAGCTTCGTATTTGAATGACAAAGTCCTTTGTTGCCGACTTCCCGTAATAGTTACCCACTGGGGAACCAATTGCAAATACATTTCCCAAAAAAAAAAAGTGAAAATACCTTGAAAATGAATATAAAAATGGATAGCATTATTGAGGGAATATTGAATCTTTTGTTTTTTGGCTTTACATGACTGGTTTTGCATCACTTGTATCTGGCAAATTGTACCTTTTAACTCAACTTTACCTACTAGGACCCTAGCAGGACCCCAATTTGGGTAGCGTTTTTACTCTGCACCTGAACTCTTCTTCTGATCTTTTGACTTCCATTCTATAAATTCTAACTTTATTTCAGAGGCTTTGAATAATTATGGATGATCATAAACAGAAAATTACGATGGGAATCTTTCTGTCTGATGTAAATGTTACTGTTATTTGTGAAGACAACAACATAAGTGCTGGTGTTATATACGTTTTGATAAGTAGTTGAATTTATTTTTTATTATTTTGTACTTTGTATTGGATATTGTTTAATAAGTTGAATTTTCTAAATATATATTATTTTAGCAAGAACATGATTTCTTGATATGGTTGTTTTCTTTGTATTCGCTTTGTCCTAATCCCCGTTTTTTTGCATTGATGCTAGAATAACCACCCAATAACTAACTAGTATTGACAAAAAGGCTTTATTTAATACGTCCTAATTCATAGCTCTCTCATTTGTGTTAAGTAAATGCAAAAAACAACCTTACGAAAATGTTGGATGGCAGGCCAGTTAGTCTCTAGTGGTTTGTGGCCCTGAGTGCTATACCGGAGGGTTTGATTCCCATCTTGGACAAATCCTTGTGTGATGAGCACGATCAATTTGCTTTGTGCCGGGGTGTAATTTGTCTATATTATTATGTATGTGTTTAGAAATATATAGTATGTTTATCATTTGTCTTGTACTCATTTTATAACACAAGTTACTCTCGTATACTTAATTTGAGACTAGATGGCGATGTGGGAACGTTGAGGAATATAAACTTTACTCAAAGGTTTTTTTGCATCGTAATGTACTTAGTTCCTTAGTAATATAAACAGTTACGTAGGCTGTTACTGATTCACCACCGTTCAATCTTAATTACTACGTGAAATGATCTACTCTACAAGTGTAATCACTTTTTCTATCATCTAGTACTCTAATCTCATTGTAATCTGACTTCAATTACCACTTATCATTATCTCATAAACTATTTCATCATCACAGGTTATCAGAAAATTAATTACGAGAATGCCGTAACAGATATCGACGCCTATCACAACAGCTTGTCATGTGACGACATTAGATCGAGTTGATAGATCATTACGTAATGGAGCCACGGAATCTGCTATAAAATGGCGAAGGCCGGCTCTAAACTGCCTAATATAATTATAGGTACAGTATTCCTTGTAATCGATACTTAATGCACGAACGTATGTTACGTGTTGCTACACTAGCAGGATAGCCGATTTATGATTTTGTACGTACTATAGAGTTGCCCTTCGTTTTGTCGACAGTAATTGGATGTTCTGTTATAGGATCGTAATTTGTGATAAGTTTTGCAGTATTATTCCAACTTTATAAAATGAACACGAATAAAGTGTTTGGAAAAAAAAATAATCTCAAGTGGGATTCGAACCTGTGACTTCATGTTCGCATGTACGCAGTAGCTCTTTGTCTACAAAGCTACCGAATTACAATCAGACTTAGAAATTCGTGACATTAACACAATATATTCGTCCTAATCGTGAACTAAATCTGTATCTCGCACAGTTAGTAGGTATATAGCTATGATACGAATCTACGAGAATATTGTAACACACTCTTTTTCCTAAAGTTAAAAATGACAAAAATATGAAAGTCTACCATTTGTAAATCCGACTCATTGTTTCACCTTTTTCATTAAGCTGATCTTAACAATTATATCTTTAAAAGGTTTTTACTTAAATCCAGAGTAGGTCACACTTTACAAATATTAATATTTGATGTGAAATGCTTTTATTTTTCAGGCAGTTGCCTTTTATAAAAAGAGATTTAAATGAAGGTAAATGTAATGGAGGTGTATTGTGCGTTTTTTCTGCTTTTTAATATTGTTCTTTAAATTTCACTGTAGATATTTTTTGAAACCACGCATTATAGTAGTAACGTTTTAAAAGTGCCTAAGAAGGCCTAATCAAAATAAAAATCTTTTTTAATTTTAAGGCTGTACGCACAAATCGAACTATGTAAAGATAATTAAAGGAACCACAAATTATAGACGGATTTGAAGTAACAGGCAATTAACGCTTTTTCACCTGCACTGGACTATTTTGTAAAATGTAGATCAAATGATGCTATTCAATCGCGTCGATTGAAAAATCACCTGATTCACTAGACATCAAAGTAGACGTTTATCAAAGACTTTAGATAAGGTCATAGCATAGATTAATTAAACTATGTTTAAATATTAAAGCTATCCAAGCATAAGTACAGAAATGAAACACAATTTTAGAGATTTTAGATATCATACGAACCTACTAATTTAAAATTAACGAAGTTATAAAATTTTAACAAAGTTTATAATTAGGCGTGCTAAGGAAGGCGTCTCCTAATAAATTAAAATGCCATTTTCGACATAATTCCTTTGAACTTGGGACATAATTGGTTAATGAATTGGCAAATAATTGACATTGTTGCTGGATTTTATTTGAATGGTTGATCTTTATTTTAAGTATTAGACCTAGTACCCAAATTGATATACCTATCAGTTATATTATATATTGCAAGTTGCATTTTGGTACCATAATTTAGTATAGTTTTTTTTATTTCATTAAAACAATTTCCATAATTTATCATAGTTAAACATCATCATTAAAACAATTTTACACAATTATTATAAACATTATAGCTAAAAAGTATAAATGAAATATTAAAAAAAACTTCAAAGTAAGAGAAAACATTATGTTTTGCTCATAATTACTAAACCACTTACATCATAGGTTCAAGTTTCCCAACATTTCTTAGTATAACTAAGTTATTACAGCACTACTACTAGAGTTCTAGAACTAATTATAATTTTTAAAGTGCTTAAAGTTTTAGAAGATGCTTTGCTTGCAAATTTTTCATAAAGGTACACACGACACTATTTACGACAAACAAAAAAGTTTATGACTATTATGTTCTGATTCAATTTACCTTAATTCCAAAAGGGATGATGACAGGGAAGTAAAAAAACTAATTATTCCGTTAGATAATTAATTAAACAATACTCACGTATTTCTGCATTTATCCAACCAATGAAAACTACAAAGATACACTGCTTTAAAATTTAGGAGAGGGGGCTTGTGACGCAACGACTACTCAGTATTTATACCAAGAAGTAACGTCACGTGGAAGTTTAATTGACTGTACTTTGGTCAATTTTTATTTGCAGAACAAAATAATAAATACGTCCCTATCCAATATTTTTTAATTATACTATATGACGGACATTAAAAAAAAGTTGTCATCATCCCTATTACTCTGAAAAACTATTCATTTCTAAATTTTCATTACAAAAAAGTTAAAAGAAGATTCAAGAAATTAATAACTAGAATCATAACAATAAGTATAAATAACAAAAACAGAGGAATGCACTTTGCAGTACGTGATACCACAGAACTTATGTAACGAGAATTCACTTCACGACTCACTGGATTCTATCTACGTCACTAATACCTACCTTTTCAACACTGATAGACGCTTGGATTAAGTTTTTTTTTTTTTATCTGGAAAAGGATAGTTATTTAAAGGAGGTCGTCTCGTTTGCGTTTAACAGATCTTTGTTTAATTTAACAATATAATAACCTATGAAGTCATCAACTTCTTCAGCGATATTTTGGAAAAGTTTAAGGATGAATTTTGGACGTAAATTAAAAATATAAGATGTGGTAGGAAAGCTAACAGTTAACAGTGTTTACCTAAACCTTATTGGAGATGAGGTCTTTATAATTGCAGTCAAAAATAGATGCAGACAAAATACATCATAGTTTTTAACGTTTTCGTGCTACGTTTCAGTGGAATGTTGTAGTTTACTTAACATTGCTACACAGCTAGAAAGCCTGTGAAAAAGAAACTGTTATAACCCGGGCAGCATACGTATGTAACATAATGTCTCATGGGAAAAATACTTTTACTCTTGAGTGACATTTACACCACCTGATTGATTGATGATAGTGGCTTAGCATCTTTTCTGTATTATTTATATGACCGGAAAATAAAAAGATCCGTATGTCTATCAATTTACTAGGAAGCTTATAAACTTAGGTACGTAAGATTCCAAACGGGTCATAAATAATGTGGGTGAACTTAGCAGATCAATATCCAGCAGATAAAAAAAAGAGAGTTCTATTCGCATGCAGCTGAGTTCTATAGTTCCTGATAGTTTTTAAAAATATTTCTGCTGTTTTTACCCCAAAAAATTAAATTGATGAAATGCTCTGCTAACTTCCCGTAGCAGATCAATTTGCAGCAGATCAAAAAAAAAGTGTGTTCCTTTCGCATGCAGGTAAGTTCTAAAGTTCCTGATAGTTTTCAAAAATAGTTCTGACGTTTTTGTCCCAAAAACAGACAATTTAAAAAATGGCCTGCTAACTTCTCGTAGCAGATCGAAAACTCGAAAATATCATTTTCATTGCCTTATAATATATTCCCACAGCATAGAACTCTTTTGTTTTAGACAGAACTATAGCAGAACTGCAATGCACAATTCGATTCGAGTCCAGAACTCACGTCCCAGTGCCAGCAGAGCATGTGAGAATGTTTAAAAACTCAAGAAATATCATTTTTATCACTTGTAAAATTGCTCACAGCCTAGAACTCTTTTGTTTTAGACAGAACTATAGCAGGACTGCAATGCACAATTCGATTCCAGTCCAGAACTCACGTCCTGGTGCCCGCAGAGCATGTGCGAAAACTTGAAAACTCGAAAAATATCATTTTTATCATTTGTGAAATTGCTCACAGGCTAGAACTCTTTTGTTTTAGACAGAACTATAGCAGAACTGCAATGCACAATTCGATTCGAGTCCAGAACTCACGTCCCAGTGCCAGCAGAGCATGTAAGAATGTTTCAAAACTCAAAAAATATCATTTTTATCACTTGTAAAATTGCTCACTGGCTAGAACTCTTTTGCGATCCGCCCACATCTGCAACAGTGGGCGGAGAGGCGGTACGGAAAACTGACGTACCGCCTCACGCAGGTGTTGACCGGACACGGGGCCTTCGGGTACTACTTGTGCCGGGTGGCCCGCAGAGAGGCCACCACAGCGTGTCACCAGTGCGGTGATCCCGACGACACCGCACTGCACACACTGGCCCTGTGTCCGGCCTTCGATGGGCCTCGCGCTGTCCTCGTGTCTGCGCTGGGCGGAGTAGACGTCTCCGCGCTGAACGAGACCGTTATGTCACAGAAGGAGGCCGCAGAGTGCGTCCGGGAAAACGATCCGGACGCGCCCCAAATACGCCGTCGTCGGGTGGGGCGGCGAAGGGCCGCTTATGAGCGCGCCCTCCCGCCCTAACCAGGGTCCGGGCGGTGGCACGGGGGTGCCACCGTCTCTAGTAGAGGACCCACGACGGGGGCCACATTCGATGCTATGGGTGTGGTCCCAGTATCAGGCGAGGAGGCCGACGCCCTTTACACGTCGGCCTCCAACATATTTTGCGAAAGAGCAACCCGCTGGCCGAAAAACGAGGCCAGCGGAATGCATGAAGTAATGCTATGCGCTGCCATGCACCGACACCAAAACGCGGATGACGTAGCACAGCGGTTCAGGTTTAGTCAGTAAGAGTCTGACTGTCAGTCTGGTCGCGGGTGTCCATGAGGATTCCCCCGCTTTACCAAAACAAAAAAAAAGGGTTAGGTTAGGTTTTGAGTTAGGTTAGGTTAGGTTTGGTTTTTAGATAGGTTAGGTTAGGTTCGGTTTTTAGTAAGGTTAGGTTAGGTTCGGTTTTTACTTAGGTTAGGTTAGGTTCGGTTTTTAGTTAGGTTAGGTTAGGTTCGGTTTTTAGTTAGGTTAGGTTAGGTTTGGTTTTTAGTTAGGTTAGGTTAGGTTTGGTTTTTAGTTAGGTAAGGTTAGGTTTGGTTTTAATTTAGGTTAGGTTAGGTTTGGTTTTTAGTTAGGTTAGGTTAGGTTCGGTTTTTAGTTAGGTTATTTTAGGTTCGGTTTTTAGTTAGGTTAGGTTAGGTTCGGTTTTTAGTTAAGTGAGTTTTGGTTTTTAGTTAGGTTAGGTTAGGTTTGGTTTTTAGTTAGGTTAGGTTAGGTTTGGTTTTTAGTTAGGTTAGGTTAGGTTCGGTTATTAGTTAGGTTAGGTTAGGTTTGGTTTTTAGTTAGGTAAGGTTAGGTTCGGTTTTTAGTTAGGTTAGGTTAGGTTTGGTTTTTAGTTAGGTTAGGTTGGGTTCGGTTTTTAGTTAGGTTAGGTTAGGTTCGGTTTTTAGTTAGGTTAGGTTAGGTTTGGTTTTTAGTTAGGTTAGGTTAGGTTTGGTTTTTAGTTAGGTTAGGTTAGGTTCGGTTTTTAGTTAGTTTAGGTTAGGTTTGGTTTTTAGTTAGGTTAGGTTAACTCTATCCTTAGGGAACTCTATCCCTTGGGATCTCTATCCCGGCTATCCCTAGGGAACTCTATCCCGGCTATCCCTCGGGAACTCTACAGCGGCTATCCCTAGGGAACCCTATCCCAGCTGACCCTCGGGAACTCTATCCCAGCTATCCCTAGGGAACTCTATCCCAGCTATCCCTCGGGAACTCTATCCCAGCTATCCCTAGGGAACTCTATCCCGGCTATCCCGGCTATCCCTAGGGAACTCTATCCCAGCTATCCCTAGGGAACTCTATCCCAACTATCCCTAGGGAACTCTATCCTAGCTATCCCGGCTATCCCTAAGGAACTATCCCAGCTATCCCTCGGGAACTCTATACCAGCTATCCCGGCTATCCCTAGGGAACTTTATCCCGGCTATCCCGGCTATCCCTAGGTAAACCTAAAAACCTAACCTGTGATAGCTCAGTAGTAAATTGACCGATTTTTGTGCTGTTTTCAGCTATAATCATCTAATTTTGACTACTAATTACTAGGCATATCGCATTAGACCTAGTTTGCTGGAATTTTCAAACTACCTCCAAAAACATATATTTTTCAAAATTTTCACTTTTTATTAACGATTTCTCGAAATTTTTCCGGGAAATTGTCGCTTTTAAATATTTCTAAATTTACTTACCTGCCGTACCCGCACTCCGCGCCGCACCCCGCGACCAGGACTGTTGGGAAACCTGCAAAAATAACTCAAAATATTAAATTTTTTATATAAAAAATTGGGTTTTTTGCCCTTTTTTCAAAATTTTTGTTAGTGACATATATTATATTATTCGACCGTTGGACAGCTCTCGTCGAGACGCGTGTCGTGACACCTCAAACGTTGAAATCGGAGCTGAAAAATTTTCAATTTCTCGCCCGCCCACCCACCCACCCAGGGGTGTTTGGCCAGGTGGATTTTGAGTTTCGGCAAAATTTTCGAAATCGGTTTTTTGACCCAGAATGCTGCTCTGACGCATTTGGCATCGTCTGGGTGTATCTGTAAGCCTTAAATTCGACTCATAAGAGAGCTATCGCAGCCTTTTAAAAATCTTTTTGACCTTAAATTGACCAAAACCGACTTTATCCCCCGTTTACAGGGATAGAACTTAAAATTTTAATTATTTTATTGATACACTGGTCCCCCCTTTACAGGGATCAGTTATTTTAATCACTATTATTGACAATTCTTTTTAATAATTCAATATATTTATCGCATTCTTATCAATTTTAATCTATTAATTTATTACGTAGAAATTATTTTAACTTTTTTATTATTTATTGAATTATAAAAATCGTAACTTTAGACACCTGCCTCCAACATGATGTCTGGAATCAGGACTCCGCCCACTAAAAGATCAACTGAGCCCACCGCAAATCCAAAGGCGGTAATAACAGAGAGGCGTAGCATAGGGGAGAGGATTGGCGACTGGGAAGCAGCAAAAGCAAGTACCAGTACCAGCCCCTCCCTTATAAAACCAGCTAAAAAGGCCGTTCCCGCCGAAAAGAAGACCAAGTTGCCCCAGGTCGAGGATCTGGAAACGCTCAGACCACTCTCAAGCACAGACCGAACAGCGGAAGCCAGGGAGTGCTTGAGACGCGCCAAGGAGCAACTCGACATGTCTGGTAACATTCGGCGGGACATCAAAAACGCGGTCATCGCCATTCTCAATAGGCTGTACCAAATAGTCAAGGAAGGGGAAGCCGAAAATAAAAAAACGGGCACAAGAGGGTGCGGGAGCACAGGAGGGCCAAACACTTGCGCAAGAAAACCCACTATCGGGGATAGAACCTGCAGTGACTTTGCATACTGCCCAAATTGGAGAGCATGCGAAGTTGCTGCAGGAGAATAGCAAGATGATGGGTGAACTGAGAGAGACGATTGAAAGGCATAAGAGTATGATAGAGGAAGCGACGGTGGCAGCTACCTATGCCAGTGTGACCGCCAACCAAAATGCGGCACACGCTAAGGCAGGCCCAACGCGGGAAACGCTGCATTCGGTAGTTGTCACCGCCAAGGATGAACTAGAAACGGGTGAAAGAGTATTAGAAAGGATAAGAGAGGTTGTGGATGCAAAAGAGGGATGGATAAAAGTGATGAATGTGAGGAAAGCGAAAGATAGGAAGGTTATAATAGGATTAAGTACCAAGGCAGATAGGGACAGGCTGAAGGAGAGGCTTAAAACCGGGACGGAGCACTTGCACGTACAAGAGGTGCAAAACAAGGACCCTCTCTTTGTTCTGAAGGGAGTTCTCAGCGTTCACACCAACGAAGAACTGCTGAAGGCCCTGAGAACCCAGAACAAAGAGACGTTCCTTAATCTTGAGGATGGAGACGACAGGGTTCACGTCCGTTACCGGAAAAAAGCCCGGAACCCCCACACATGCCATGTTGTCTTCGGCGCTTCTCCGGTAATCTGGCAGAGGGTGATCGCGGCGAGAGAGGTCCGCATTGACCTGCAGCGACTTCAAGCTGAGGACCAGTCCCCGCTGGTTCAGTGCACACGCTGCCTGGGCTATGGCCACGGCAAACGCTTCTGCACTGAACCGGCGGATCTGTGCAGCCACTGCAGCGGGCCACATTTAAAGGCGGACTGTGCGGACTTCCTTGCCGGATCGCCGCCAAAGTGCCGGAACTGCGTCGAAGCGCAGCTTGAAAGTGTGCATAACACGTTCGACTCGGCCTGTCCCATAAGGAAGAAGTGGGATGCCCTAGCTCGCTCAACAGTAGCGTATTGCTAAAGTTCAAAACCTCGTTAATCCAGCAGCAGGTAAAGCAGCCCCGTGGTGATTAACCCGCAACTGAAGATGATTCAGCACATCGTGTTAATCACCACCAACAAAAGGCGCGCTAAAAACCAAAACGGAAACGAAACTGCTAACGAAGACTAAACAAGAAAAGACTATGATGCCCAAATATTTTTGAATATTTCAAGGAACACCATAGGTCAATCAAATCTTTGTTTAGAAATTGGCAATTAGCAAAAGCGCAAAGCGAGCTACATAGGCATCCCACCCCCTTGGTACAATAAAAGATGATGTATGAATGTAAGAATGTATGAAAGTATGAAAGAGAAGAGTGCGTGAATATGAAAGGATAAATAAAGAATTAAGTATGAAAAAAGGAAAGCGTGACGAGTGTATGAAAGAGAAGGCGTGAAAAATCTAGATAGTGGGTACGAAAAGTATCATTGTATATAATAAATACATACGCAAAAATATTAAATAGTATAATAAAATAGTATATAAATAATTATAAGAGTAAAATGGAAAAGTATAATATATAAGAATATAATAAAATAGTAAAATAAATAAAAGTAAATATAGAAAATTTTTTAAGCATATAATACAGAAGAAAATAATATATGAATAATAGTAAAATCAGAAAAATTAAAATGGTACTAAATGATCAACAGCGCAAAAACAGGCTCCGATAATGTTGGAGGTACACGAAACAGGAGTGTGGTTTTAGCCGGTAAGAGTCCGGCACTACCCACACGGCCTCCTCGGGGGTCGTGTGGGTGTCCATGAGGATTTCCACACTCCTGCACAAAAAAAAAAAAAAAAAAAAAAAAAAACCTAACCTAACTTAACCTAACTAAAAACCAAACCTAACCTAACCAAACTACAAACCGAACCTAACCTAACCTAACTAAGAACCAAACCTAACCTAACCTAACTAAAAACCAAACCTAACCTAACCTAACTAAAAACCAAACCTAACCTAACCTAACTAAAAACCAAACCTAACCTAACCTAACTAAAAACCGAACCTAACCTAACCTAAGTAAAAACCGAACCTAACCTAACCTAACTAAAAACCAAACCTAACCTAACCTAACTAAAAACCGAACCTAACCTAACTAAAAACCAATCCTAACCTAACCTAACTAAAAACCGAACCTAACCTAACTAAAAACCAAACCTAACCTAACCTAACTAAAAACCAAACCTAACCTAACCTAACTCAAAACCAAACCTAACCTAACCTAACTAAAAACCGAACCTAACCTAACCTAACTCAAAACCAAACCTAACCTAACCTAACTAAAAACCGAACCTAACCTAACCTAACTAAAAACCGAACCTAACCTAACCTAACTAAAAACCTAACCTAACCTAACCTAACTAAAAACTGAACCTAACCTAACCTAACTAAAAACCAAACCTAACCTAACCTAACTAAAAACCAAACCTAACCTAACCTAACTAAGAACCAAACCTAACCTAACCTAACTAAAAACCAAACCTAACCTAACCTAACTAAAAACCAAACCTAACCTAACCTAACTAAAAACCAAACCTAACCTAACCTTACTAAAAACCGAACCTAACCTAACCTAAGTAAAAACCGAACCTAACCTAACCTAACTAAAAACCGAACCTAACCTAACTAAAAACCGAACCTAACCTAACTAAAAACCAATCCTAACCTAACCTAACTAAAAACCAAACCTAACCTAACCTAACTAAAAACCAAACCTAACCTAACCTAACAAAAAACCAAACCTAACCTAACCTAACTAAAAACCAAACCTAACCTAACCTAACTCAAAACCAAACCTAACCTAACCTAACTAAAAACCGAACCTAACCTAACCTAACTAAAAACCGAACCTAACCTAACCTAACTAAAAACCAAACCTAACCTAACCTAACTAAAAACCAAACCTAACCTAACCTAACTAAAAACCAAAACTTACTTAACTAAAAACCGAACCTAACCTAACCTAACTAAAAACCAAACCTAACCTAACCTAACTAAAAACCAAACCTAACCTAACCTAACTAAAAACCAAACCTAACCTAACTTAAAACTAAACCTAACCTAACCTAACTAAAAACCAAACCTAACCTAACTAAAAACCGAACCTAACCTAACCTAACTAAAAACCAAACCTAACCTAACCTAACTAAAAACCTAACCTAACCTAACCTAACTAAAAACTGAACCTAACCTAACCTAACTAAAAACCAAACCTAACCTAACCTAACTAAAAACCAAACCTAACCTAACCTAACTAAAAACCAAACCTAACCTAACTAAAAACCGAACCTAACCTAACTAAAAACCGAACCTAACCTAACCTAACTAAAAACCAAACCTAACCTAACCTAACTAAAAACCAAACCTAACCTAACCTAACTCAAAACCAAACCTAACCTAACCTAACTAAAAACCGAACCTAACCTAACCTAACTAAAAACCGAACCTAACTTAACCTAACTAAAAACCAAACCTAACCTAACCTAACTAAAAACCAAACCTAACCTAACCTAACTAAAAACCGAACCTAACCTAACCTAATCCTCATGGACACCCGCGACCCCGGGGGAAGCCGCGAGTAGTGTCAGACTCTTACTGACTAAACCCAACCGCTGTGCTACGTCATCCGCGTTTTTGTGTCGGTGCATGGCAGCGCATAGTGTACTACCTACTTCATGCACTGACCACGGGCGTCCGCCTCCGTGCCACCGCCCGGACCCTGGTTAGGGCGGGAGGGCGCGCTCATAAGCGGCCCTTCGCCGCCCCACCCGACGACGGCGTATTTGGGGCGCGTCCGGATCGTTTTCCCGGACGCACTCTGCGGCCTCCTTCTGTGACATAACGGTCTCGCAGAAGGAGGCCAGTGCGTCCCACGCTGCGCGGCTGCTGAGCGCGACTGCGACAACAGCCGACAGCGCGGAGACGTCTACTCCGCCCAGCGCAGACACGAGGACGGCGCGAGGCCCCATCGAAGGCCGGACACAGGGCCAGCGTGTGCAGTGCGGTGTCGTCAGGGTCACCGCACTGGTGACACGCTGTGGTGGCCTCTCTGCGGGCCACCCGGCACAAGTAGTACCCGAAGGCCCCGTGTCCGGTCAACACCTGCATGAGGCGGTACGTCAGTTTTCCGTACCGCCTCTCCGCCCACTGTTGCAGATGTGGGCGGATCGCAAAAGAGTTCTAGCCTGTGAGCAATTTTACAAGTGATAAAAATGATATTTTTTAAGTTTTGAAACATTCTCACATGCTCTGCTGGCACCAGGACGTGAGTTCTGGACTCGAATCGAATGTGCATTGCAGTTCTGCTATAGTTCTGTCTAAAACAAAAGAGTTCTAGGCTGTGGGAATATATTATAAGGCAATGAAAATGATATTTTCGAGTTTTCGATCTGCTACGAGAAGTTAGCAGACCATTTTTTAAATTGTCTGTTTTTGGGACAAAAACGTCAGAACTATTTTTGAAAACTATCAGGAACTTTAGAACTTACCTGCATGCGAAAGGAACACACATTTTTTTTGATCTGCTGCAAATTGATCTGCTACGGGAAGTTAGCAGAGCATTTCATTAATTTAATTTTTTGGGGTAAAAACAGCAGAACTATTTCTAAAAACTATCAGAAACTATAGAACTCAGCTGCATGCGAATAGAACTCCCTTTTTTTTTTGATCTGCTGGACATTGATCTGCTAAGTTCACCCACATTCATAAATAGTATTATTTTACGCCTTCATTTTCGTAAATTAATAAACTTATTGAACTGAATCGTAAAATAATAAGTAATCAATAACCAGATGCTGATTGTATCAAAATCTATGGACACTAGAATTGTCACTATGAACATTGACCAATCAAACAGCAGTGTGTTATTTTACGTATTTCAAAGATGCGTATATTTTAAAGAGCTCCTGTGATTGGTTGAACGGTTGAACCATATAATATAAAATCTTACAAATAGATCCGTCAGTTTATTAATTTACCAAGGAAATTGATAAATTTACAAAAAAGTAGGCGTAAAATAATACAATTTATCTCACTTTTAGAATCTTACGAAAGTTTATGAACTTCCTAGTAAATTGATAAACTTACGGATCTTGTTATTTTCCGATGACATTTACGCTCTCTGCGAGTCTATCACCAACTTAAAGTAATATTTTTGCGGATGTGAAAGCCAGATAGCGTGCTATATGATGTAGAACGGCGTCTCTCTTGCTCCTTCTGACGTAGGGCCTCTGTATTATTAACATTTATTTGTATGATGAATATTTAGTTATTGCATAAGTCAAACTCTGTCTTCAGTCTCATTTCCCTAACATTAAAACGTATCTTCTGCATGCTAAATTTCTACCGCTAAAGAGCTGTTATTGCAATTTTTATAATACAGATATACTCGTAGGTATTCAAAGAGTTATGCCTTAGTCATAATGACAAAGGGATTAATCTTCGTGCCGTCGTAAGGAATGCAGAAGGGTAGGAATGCTGGCCGCGTCTAATGGCTAATGATGGGCTCTGAAGTACACACGAATGGCAAAGAGTCCAGAAATGCCTGCGTGTTATGGGTGTCGCGTAATGTAGGCAAATTGTTGACCCCGTTGTTGCTAGGTCAAGTATTTCGAGGTTCTGCGTAATGTGAGTTAATTTTAGTTCTTTAGTGGTAAAGGGAGAAAAATGTGCCTTGATTAAAAATATTTTTGATTCATATTTACATGATCACTTATCTTCTTATACTATATTTTCGTGACACGCTGTTCGTTCCCGTACTCTTCCAAAACGTCTTGACCTTGACTCTTGAAATTTTGTGAGCGTATTGAGCAAGTCTGAGAATCGGTCAACACCTTTTTTATCCCCGAATTATTATTTTTTGTTAATTTTTTTCGTGGGATTATGCTTACGAAGTCGCTGGCAACAGCTAGTATATGTATATTATGTCTTATCCCTTCGGGGTCAGTTTCCAATCAGGTAACTTCTAATCGACGTCTAATTAAAAAAATATATATAAGTAATATAATATTGAAAACATTTTCGTACTTCTTACCTAACTACTAATATTATAAAAGATTTCAACATTCATGATTTTCAAAGGCTTCTTTCCAATATCACTTCGGAATCGAAATAAAAATTCTCCATATGAACCTAGCGGGGTCAACGCACTTGATCTACAGTTCTACACACGACATATCAAAACAATTTTTATGTAAATCATTTTTATTGCAGACTTTTATTTTGTTTCGTTCATTGTTCTAAGTATTTTTGTATTGGCTTTGTAAGACTATAAGATACTTGATGTATTAGATGAGTCTATTGCGTGATTCCATAGTTATTTGACGACAATTTTATTTCGCTATTCAGATCTAACCTTGATTAATTAATGATTTGGGGATCATAATTTATAGTAATAAAAGCTGAGAAGTACGTACTTGTGGTATAAAAGTTATGTAAGATACCTTTTTTTGACGGGCCTGTTGATCTAGTGATTAGTTGCCGTGACTGCTATACCAGAGGCCGTGGGTCACGATCATTTGTTCTGTGTATGGGAGTAATTTCTCTATAATATGTAAGCATTTACTGTATTTAGAAATATAAAAGTACGTTACACAGTTGTCTAGTCACGAGCAAGCAAGCTAAATATAATCTTTTTGTTTTCTTCCCAATGACAAAATAACCTTATTCTCTAAGATGTGGATTCTTTTTCAAGAGTAGAGAATACAGTTTTAAAGTGAAGGGCTCTTGGTGTTAAGTGGACAGCTTAGAGCGTCAAGTGGGGAAATCCGTCTCCAACGGGCAGATAATACCTGTAGCTTTATAGGAGCTAAAAGTAGCTGAAATTTTAAGTTTATTAGGATTTTTTTGTGGTTATAAATGAACTTGGCCGTGACGTTGTTTAGATAGAAGAATTAAAGGCTTGAGTATGGCGATGAGTTGATTTAATCTCGATCAAATGATCGATGATTTGATGACGAGATTTCAAGAAGCCTTTGATTTATTTGCGCCTTTATCTTTGACCCTCGATCTTCGACCTAAACACAAAGGCGCAAAGAAATCGACTTCGATTTTGTCTTTCAATATTCTATACAAATTCTCACATTCTATGGTTTAATGGATCTTCCTCATATCTTGATGACTGAGGGCTGAAACTACATGAGCTCGTTACATTCTACCAGTGCTGCTTGCAAGATGATAACTGCTTCCAATATTAAAAGTACAACGAAAATGAACGGATCCTAGTCATATTTGATATACTGATACTATACATTCGTAAATGCATAAAAAGTTGCTTTTACCGTACAAAATTGAGTTCAGCCTATCAAATTACATATATTACATATAAGGACATTTAAAAAGAAGACTTTCGACTCGATCTTCGGCTTCATGAGGAAAATTATTAATAATATTTATGTAAACAAAATTATGTATTAACATTCTCGTAGGCATGTTGCCTACGAGAATGTTAATACATAATCTCACGTTGTAAACATAACCCTACATCGTTGAAAAACCTCCTTGCTTCGTCTGAAAACGGATAAAAACTACCGTGACATAAAATGGAAAGGAAGTCTAGTATTTCATCGTATAGGTCCCGTGCGATGTCACTCGAGATATCGAGGGCACCGCTTCCTATTGCTGTCTGCACTGTACATTATTTATTGATTGGGATTGAATTCTCACCGGATTAATGGGTAGCTTAAAACTGTTCATTTTAGTAGTGAAATAGAGTAATTCATTTCACTGTTCATTTGTTATTAGATTGGGTATTTGAAGCTAGATACTCAAAAGCGTGAGAATTGTACAAGATCGCACTTCTGGACAAAGAATGTTTATTTATTCTTGCGAATTACTCTTGTGCTTTTAATTTTGGCGATATTATTTGTCTGTAAAATATCCAGCTTACCTGGCTGTTATAAGTCAAAAAAAAAAAGTTATAGTTTAAAAATAAGTCACTAAGTTATTTGTATCGTAAAATTATAAGACGTAAGAAAAACATTCATAACTTGAGTTTTTACAAAAGTAGTCTCGGATAATCGAAGTCGTATTTTTAGAACTAAACTTTCAGATTATTTATATCAAATATGTTACATATCAAAATCTTGAAATATGCTGACAAAAATAGATAATCCCTTATTCTAAGATAAATATAGACAGAAGTTATTGCGTTGTCAGCGACACGTCTTTAGGCAGATGGTATAAGCTGTCATAGGCAGATAGTATTTTATTTAAAACTACGTGTCGCCCGCGACTTTGCCCGCGCGAATGTCGGTTATAGCCGTAAAAACATTACCCACTTCTGACCTTTTCTGACATTACCCAATTCTTCCATCGTTATATTTTAGCCAATGCTTATAAAAAATACAAATTATATAGGTACTAAAACCTTCCTCGAAAACCACTCTATACATTGGGGAAAATAGCATGAAAATTGGTGCAGTGGTTTTTTAATTTATCGCGAACAGGTAGACACGACGGAGGACTTTATTTTTAATATGTAGTGAAGAATAAAGAAAACACACTGCTCTAATAATACATATTCCACAAAACGTCAATAGGTATCCACTGGGATCGATCAGTTTTAGAAATTCAAGATTTTATCGCGGTTTAGGTATTACCTACGTCCTGAAATAGAAGAAATTGTTTCGCAACTCATTTTCTGGCTCATTGAAATTGCTTTACTACAATTAAATAAGTACCTACTGTTAGGCATAGAAAACCGTATTATTTCATTTAAAACAAAAATTGATATACGATGCTAGCTAACTGGATCATCATTGATCATGACTTATCTCAAAATCAAAAACGTTTTTATTTCAAGGTAAAATTTAGGTACACTCTAGTGGCGCAAGTCCAAATCCTATAATATCTAATCCATTAAGACCGAAAACGTAATACACATTTTCATTAATTCATACCAACGTGATTTTTTGTCTTCTTTATACTAACAATCGTGCAATACCATAATACTTGTATGTGTAAAACACTTGAACATCACCTGCAAATGGTACGCGTAGGAAATAGCAGCAGTATTTTCTGCGGTTTGAAATATGGGATGCATTATATCAAAAGCTATTTGTTTTCCGCTTATAAATAAAATGAAACCACCATTTCAATCGATAGGATCAATATTTTATTTCTTTTTGTAAGCGCTATGGAAAGTAGATGTATGGAAGTATGGAAGTATGGAAGGAAGTATGGAAAGTACAGTCACGAGCAAAAACTTGTATACACGACCAAACAATCAAAGTTTAAGTCGTAGTCAAATGATTTATGAAATCGTGAAATTTTCTTTCAAATTAAGCATTTTAAGTTTAGCTTGCAATATCAGAAATATTCAGAAAATTCAGAAATTTCGCATAAGAAATCTACTGCAACTATTTGGTCTGTACCTATTCCTTTGGGTCTAAAAATATTTTTTTATTCTTTTTTTGTGTAACGCATTTAATTTTGTGTGATTAGGTATGACACACTTTTTATTGTATGTTCTGCAGGTAAAAGGTAGATGAATTATGCTCTGTATAAGAAGAGTTACACGCGTGCTATTATGTAAAGACAGTTTGTCAAGCAGATTATGTTACTTGTAACACGAATCAAGCCAATTTGTCGGCCTCAAATTATGCCAGCCGTGTTCAGCGTGATACGTAACATACCTATTTTACGGTATAGGTAATATTTAATATGTAATATTTTCTTAGACGTGTCAATTATAAATCTTTAAACACTACTGCTAATTTTGGCTAATCCTTTTCTCCCCCGTTCCATCGAAACTTCTTGGAAAAAGTCTCAACTAATTTCTCAGAATTGCAATTTTATTCGATAAACGGCTTAACAAAACACGCGTTTGTATTAATAAAGGAAGTTTTAAGCTCAATCCTCTTAATTAAATTCTAAGTTAATCTCTAGTGATAGGATTATAAAGATATCCTATAAATGGGGGTCGTTTCGATGGAATTTCTGTCTAAGCAATGTTGTCGAGCAAGACGGCATATACGGCGTAGAGCGGCGTCTCTCTTCCACAATTGCTGCGATGATAATCGTAGGCTCTCAATGCAACAGTGGAGATCTGGAAATTTGCTTTGACATATTAGGTATTATGTTGCTTTGACGTTTACAAGCACAGAATTTCATGCTCGAAATTACTGCTATGGGGCCTTTGGCTTGGTACTCACTAATTGCTGAAATACTGAACATTGAACACGTTGTTTACTCGATATTGCCATTTTCCTTGTTGTTAGAACGTACTTTTTTCAGGTTGGTATAGAAAAATAAAATTAAGGTGCGAGCGAGTTTACACTCATACCTTTCAAAGGTTCTACACCTAGAAAATACCAAAGATACCAAGTTCATTTCAAAAAATGTCATGTCATATGAAATTCATACAAACAACATGTAGTGTCCCATTTCGTCACTACCTATACGTAGGTACGTGACATTTCCCAAAAGTTCAAGGACCCGTCATTCCCACACACAGTACTAGGTGATTTATCAGATATCTACAAGGGCAAATTATTGTCGAAATGTTTTCCAGGCCAGGGCCGAAACACCAGGTTCATTTAACTCGATGTTGACATGAGCACAATGAAATTTGAACCTCGTTATAGGGAAGTGTTCGGTTCGCGTCGATCATTAGTCAATCTGAGGACCTACTATCGAGTCTTAGAGTAAGAATATTGCAGTTGTGAGAAAGACGACGCGCCATACAGCGTAGAGCGGCGTCTTTGTTCCACAAGTGAACCAGTCTTGCTTTAAGAGTTAGTGGTAGCACCTCAGATGGTCTAAATTGAAGGCATGACAGGTATTGTCAGGAACTCCTGTAGCAACATCTTTCTTTATTATGCCTTTTATATTTGTGTTATTATTGTTGAGTGTTTCAAGGGGCTGATAGACACTTATACTCTCATAATATGATGTATTAATAGATACATTGCTCTTTGAAGTATTCATATTCATATTCATATTCATATTCATTTATTTGCATTCCATAATGTGTGTTACAGATGGTATACAAGGCTTAAAGCTTCAGTACAATTATGGACCCTGTTAGGGCACAGCAACATAGTTTAAAACAACATAGTAATAAAAAGAAAAAGAACAAAAGAAGTTTACAATAAAATATACTTATAGGAAACATTTAGAATAAAAATTACAGACAATAATTACATTTTATAATCATATATTCTTACTGTGTAATGAGATCATTTTTAAATCAATAAAGTAATATTTGTTTATGCTTATTATTTTATCTATACATATTAATCTTATAAATATTTTAGTTGTATTTTTACTCTGACGAGTCCTAAGTATGGTTATTATGTATGTAGATTAGCTTAACATTATTTGGTAGAATAGATATCTCAATTTACTTATTACTAATTAATTATTATTATTATTTTATTTATAAAGTATTTAGTTATATTTTATCCATTATGTATTCATTTATGCTATAGTATGCTTTATTTATTAAGAATAATTTTAATTTGTTAATAAAAGTATTATCTCTATTTATATTCTTAATTTCATCTGGGAGTTTATTATAAAGTTTTATGGACCTGACGTATGTACTTGAGGAGTGCATTTTTAGTCGCGAAGATGGGAGGTTCAGTCTGTTTTTGTGTCTTAAATCATATCTACATTGTATGTCCTCTCTTTTAGTATAGAATTCCGGGTATTTACGAACAAATTTACAAATTTCAAATATGTAAAGGCAGGGTAGGGTTAATATTTTTAAATCCTTGAAGTAGGGTTTGCAACTTTCTGTATCTTCGATGTTTACTAAAATGCGAATAAGCTTTTTCTGTAGTGTTAGCAGTGTGGGTACGTCTGTGCTATTTCCCCATAGAATCACGCCGTATTTGAGCCACGCATAGGCATACGCATAATAGCTTACTAGCGCAGTATTTGGGTCTGTGGTCTTTTTTATCTCTCTCAGAGCATACGAGAATTTAGATAGCTTCGCACTTATTTTTTGTATATGTGATTTCCAATCAATATGCTTATCAATGTCAATGCCTAGTAGGGTGAACTTGTTAACTGCTTCTAATTTTATATTGTTGAAACTAAAGTTTAAGTCTATTTGTTGTTTTTGGTGGGGGTGGAACATCATTATTTTGGTCTTGTTAAAATTTATTTCTAAATTATGTTCTGTCATCCAAGCTGTCGTAGTGTTTAGTACATTTGTCAGTTTTTCATTAAGATTTGTGTTAGGGTCACAAGAAGAAATTATGGAGATGTCATCAGCAAATAAGACGCAAGATTCATTGATATTATTAGGAAGGTCGTTAATGTACACAAGGAAGAGGAAGCAACCGATTACGCTTCCCTGTGGGATAGAAGCTGTGATTGGTATGCTGTTTGACCGGAATAGTTCTATTTCATTGGATTTCTCATTAAAAAACTCTATTTCGACTAATTGTTCTCTATTTTGTAGATATGAAGAAAACCAATCATGACATTTTCCGCGGATTCCAATGTTAGATAATTTATTTAGTAATATTTGAAATTGGACTTTGTCCTGATTTTGAAGTATTTGAAGACCTTCACTTGATCTGACTGTCAACTATGAGACGTGTCTGGTTTGAGCGTCAGGAAGATTGAGAATGCAGGTGTCAACATCAGGCGTGGTCATCAGGTGTGAGCGACAGATGAGAATATTGAGCATAAGCTTCGGGCGTGAAAGCCAAGCGTGTGGGTCAGGCGTTAGCGAGTTAAGGACAGGCGTGAGTGATCATAATATTTCTCTGAGAGTGACAACACTTTGACAGGCGTGTTGGTCTAGTAGTGCCTCTGGCTGCTATACCAGAGGTCGTGAGTTCGATCCCCACCTAGAACAAAGGTTTGTGTGCACGATCATTTGTCTTGTGTCTGGCTGTAAATTATCTATAGTATGTATGTGTTTAGATGTATGTAAGAAAGTTTATCAGTTGTCTAGTACGCATAATACAAACTCTGCTTGCAAACTAAGCAGAGCTGTTAGCTAAGCAGTTTGAGACTAGATGGCGTTATGTCAAAGGCGTGGAAGAAAAAAAAGGTATATGTTTTTTCTCACCCTAAAAATATCAAATGAAAGCCAGTGAAAAGAACTTAAAAAAAAATGTTGTCATTTCTACCAGAAAAGCTTAAGTTACCAAGTTCTGCCGTCGGGTTTTGTGCTTATTCATGATTTTACTTTTGTTATTTGTTACTTAGATGAAGAATTCAGTTTATTCTTATTACTGTTCTGGGTTTAGATTCTGAATTTATTTAATGGCTTAGGTTAACCTGATAAATGTATAAACCTAGATGGCTAAACTTGGCAACAGTTTCAGTAACTCACACTGGCCAAAAACAACAATTTAAACCACAAAATAGAACAATCCTTTGTTAGAAATAAAAAAAGGTTAGTGTGTCATTCGTTTTGTATTCCAATGTGGAATAATAAATAACATTTGTGGTTGTTTCCGGAAAGCATTGCACAATAGTTTTTTATATTTATTTGATTCGACCGCGAACGCAATTGTCAAATAATGAACTAGGTGCGTTAATTTTATTATCACATAGAAAAGACAATATAAAAGCTCTAAAAATGAAACGGAACAAGTCTAACTAACGTTTGGTCTATTGCTACACCATACCGATTTTGGATCAGATAATGTGAAAACGTACTTAGAGTAGCAAAGTAATAATAAGTCTCATCTAAGATTAAGCTGAGTGATATTTGAATATTCGATGTTTAGCTACATATAAATTCGTTGTCTCAGAAAGTTTACTAAGCACACACATAAATTGACTGACTCATTATAAGGCCATATTATTATTGTCTCACAACTGGACAACCGCCCCCTTATATTGCAAATTCTCTTTTTCGAAGGCAGGTATAGCCTATTCCTTCAAGCAACAGTCAAGGTCATCACGCCATCTGCACGTGGGTCTACCACTTACTGACTTACTCTATTTCCCAACAACGAAACGTGTTACCATCACGCCTATCAGCTAATATTTCCGATTCCCTACGGATATGTTCCATTCCGAGTAAAACTCCCAATGTTACATGAACTCATTTCACATCCCGTTAAAAAAACAAGCAAAAATTTCCCTCTCCTATTAATACACGCCAGTATCCATAATATTTTATAGGAAAACGGAACACGTTCGCTATGATTAAAAACCGTACGATGAAAATTCCGTTTTAGTAGAATCTAAATGCTGTAACACATTGTGTTTGCCCATTTGTCATGTTTATATTTGCCATACATGGTTCCTTCGAATAGGCTTTTTAGGTCAGCGTAGCACGGTCAAATATAGTTACTGTTTCCGCGTATTGTTGCTTTGAACTGGGATAATCTGTAGCTATATCAGGCGTGAATTATCGTATGAATGAACCAATATACTGCTATAATGACTATGAGGTTTGTGTGTAAGATTGAGTAATTGACCGTTTTCCGATGTTACCCAAAACATTTTTGGTAATTGCTCTTAATTTTGCACTTTGAAGACAACTTTACTGCACTGTGATTTTCCCAAAAAAAAAATCAGTCCTTTATTTATTTACCTACTCAATACTTTACAAAAATATAGAAAAGTCATCATAAAGCACTACAGAATCACTGTGTCATCGGAATCACTACAGAAAAAAATGCTCAAGAAAAAAAAATCTTATTTCTTTCTTCCATAAATGTGGTTTTGCTGCTACATTATCACTACAGATATTTAGCAAGAGAACCTGAGCTCATCTGGTAAGATACCTACTACGTGACAGCACTCTAAGTCCAGGGTTTAGCACTATGTATGATTTTCCGTGTGCTTTTCCCATCCCCGTCGCAGGAGGTCACTGGAGATCGATAAGTTAAACTGTTACACGTTCGGTTACTCGAGCAAGTGCCTACAGCTGTCGGTATGTATGTACATCAAGACGACTAAATTTCCTGTGAAGGAAGGTAGAGTCGGTCAGTAATATTGAGATGTTCACTTGCCTACATACGTTTTCATGTAAGCTTGGTACCTGCTGAAAAATCTTACCTATACTTAAAATTCCAGTGTCACAATGTTGTGAAACGGCTAGACCGATTGAAATTTTGTATAATTATGCATTCAGTAGGTCTAAGAATCGGCTAACATCTTTTTTTCACCCTTATTTTTTCGCGAACGAAGTCGCGGGCAACAACTACTTAGTATATTTAATTTTATAGCTTTTGGGAAAATAACATTTCCATATTTTTAACCCTGATAAAGATGAGGAACTCGATTATCTGTTAAAATAGATGATAGAAACCCAATCTAGTTATTTACTACTCCATACCTTTACTATACAAATCATCCCGTGCGTCAAAACGCAAATTACCAGAAATATTGCATATTGGCATGTAATAAGGTCGGTTTTATGAACACATGAGTGGTTGACTGTACCGTGGTCGGCAGACGTTACTAATTTACATGTTAACTTAGCAAACGTGGCGAACTCGGCCTCAATATGAGATGGAATTCTGTTCACTTCAGCCAGACATTTTGGCAGACTGATTCAGTACACAGCTACAGAGTATATCATACTTATTCGGTTGGATACACACGAAAATAGACGTTCCTGGTTTGGAATAAACTCTATTTTTCGTTGGTTAAAGACAGCGGATTTAGCTTGCCGGATTCGTATGCAAAGGGGTGAATTGGGACATG
The DNA here is from genome assembly GCA_941860345.1 of Chrysodeixis includens. NCBI lineage: Eukaryota > Metazoa > Arthropoda > Insecta > Lepidoptera > Noctuidae > Chrysodeixis > Chrysodeixis includens. Next base: position 8,867,472 of record OW796103.1, read on the forward strand.
GTGTATGTGTAAATGTTACAATTTTGAATGGGTGCATATTAATCGCATAGAATTAATGTTTGATATCTTTGTTTAAAATACTAAAAGTCGTTTTTGCTACAATTTATACCAAATAGGCTGTTTTCCGCCACTTCACCTGCAGAAATGTCGGTTATAGCTACAAAAACATTACCTCCTTCTCACGCAGTTGGGTTAAAAAGTAGCCCATGTTTTTATCCAGGGTGTAAGCGAACTCCATACCGACTTTCAAGAAAATTGATCCAGCCATCAAGCATGAAAGCGTAACAAACATCCTTCCATCCATTCGTACTCACAAACTTTCGCTTTTATACCTATATGAATAGGAAGTAGAAAAGCGACATCGCCACATACCATTCTTTTTTAGTTGTAAACCTCAACAAACTAAAAAATTAAACCAAAGTAAGGTCAAAGTCAAAGAAAGTTTCTCGAAAGAGTTCGCTTTTGCATACCGATATTAAATTGGTATTAAATTGCATCAAAGCTCGCTGGGGAATAGTAAAAGGCTTTTCCGATTAAGTTTCATATTTTAAAGAAAAATACGATATTCCAACGAAGCAGTGAATTTGTGGAACTCGAGCGCCGTCGAAGTAATTTCACTAAACCTTTTCTGTGAATATGGAACTCTGTGGAAACTCTTTTGATCACAGCTTTTCACGTGGTCGCTGTGGACGAGACTCTTATGCAAGGAACTGTTTATGTACTAAAAGTATAGACTAAATAATTTTCTTTGTACGTTTGTTATTTTGAATTTATGAGTAAGTAATACCTTTTATAATAACATGTTACTAGCTTTTCCCGCTGCTTTACCCTCGTAGGTGTTGGTTATAGCTGCTAAAAAACTTTCTTGTTTGTAGTAGGGTAAGAAGTAACCTTTTTGTCAATCCACGCTGTCAGCTAACTCCATACTAAATCTTATGCTAATTGGTTTAGCCGTTCAAGAGTGAAACAGTTACAAATATCCATAATTACAAACTTTTGCGTTAATAATGTTAGTAGGACAGGTAACACACAAGCAGAGGAATTACGGATATGATTGAGTCAGCATTAAAACCGGCTTTCGGTTGGTAACAAGTATCAAATCAGAAAGAAAACCATCTTTATATGAAATAAGGACGTCCGTAATAAGAAGTCAACAAGGAAAACATATACCGTTACATCGGCACTTAATTGGGAACAAAGAGATAGAAAGGACCTTGCACTATAAAACTAAAATGTCAATACATCGCAATTCTTAACAATACAATAAAAACACTTATAAATAACAGGTAATAAACCAGCCGATATACGTCCCACTGCTGGGCACAGTTCTCTTCCTATATAGGGAAAAGTTGAACATTGATCACCATGTTAGCTCACTGCGCGGTGGCGATTTTAAATTCCAATTTTTGAACCCCAATTTTTCTCACTATGATGAACCTTGTGTACAAAACACTGCAAAACAAAAGAACTTCAAAGTGTATAAATAACTTAACAATAACTGTAGATATTTATTTTTAAATCCCTTTGTAAACAGAAATAGAGTTGAAACTACAAGTACAGTTCGACGCGATTCAGTTTCCATTGTAATGGCGCGACACTCATGAATATTACATGGAAAAACCTTTTTGGATTCAAACTCACGCTTTCATTACTACCGACAAACGTACAGAACATTTGTGTAGTTTTTTATTAGTTTTCTATTAGTTCTCGTTGAATATTGTAGGTTTTCATTAGTTGGTTATGTGAGTAACAAAAAAAATCGATGTGCTGGAATAGTTTTGAATAAGATTGCGTTAAAATTGAATGCAGTTGTAAAATAAATCTAGTATGATGTTTTTCATGTAAAAATGTTACTAAAATAAAATAATAACTTCGAACAATATTGAATCGGTGAATTGCGACGACTGTATCGTTAGGTAAAATAGATTGAAACCTTCTATAATTCTAGTTCTAATTTCAGTTAAGTTCAGCAATAATCAAAATTATATTTTACTTCACGACTTCAATTTTACAAAATAAATTGTTCCTAATCAAAGGTTCGTTTATTTTCTACGTATATTGCGTATTTCAAAACGCTTTAAAAGCATTTTAACTATAAAATATCTATTTAGTATCTAATCAAACATTTCAACAACAAAATGAAGTAATTAATCTTTTCTAAGAATAAACGATGAAAATGTCAATGACATTAAAGATATGCAACTCTTTATAGCAATTATTTTTCGCTCACAAAATAGTTTGGAATTAAAATGGATATTTTATTCAGATTGAGTTTCACATTTAAATTCAAATTGCTATGATTTCAAGAGGCTGCAGTTACTTTGGAAAGGACATTAAAAATTCAATAAAAGAGTAATGTTGTATGTTGAACAAAACACTTAAATAATTTCTGAAAATCTGAATGAAATGAATATAAAATGAAATGCAAAAGTTACATCTACAAACTTTTAAAAAGTTTATAGGCGTGTGTTTCATATGTATCATTTTAGCGAAACAGGTGATAAGACATTGAAATAAAAAAAAAACAGAATAGTTTGTATAAAAATGTAATTACACTTACATATTTTTTTAAACAAATCCAATGCATGGCAGACTGAACACGAACTCCCACTCTTGTTACAACTACTGCAATAGGTACCGACTTTTACTAAACTTTTTATTTACATACGCCTTCGCATTTTTATTTGCATACGGCAGTTCATTTTTATTCGTACTGGGAGTAATGTATTACTTTCAATTCACATTTATAAGCGGGGAACCAACAAACGGACCTGTCAATTGATTTTGACAGGACGCCATTAAGCGAATTTGCGCGGGAAGCGTCTTACGTACCGTGGCGCCTACCGTAATTCTTATAGCAAGATGTAACCACCAACTTTTAAAGATGTACGTGCGGAAATGAGACGGCGCTCTATGCAAGTCGTAATTTAGTGTTTTGTCTCGCTTACACAACTGCTATAGTTATCTTTAAAAGATGGTGGTACGTTATCAGGTAATAAAACTGTTTTACGACGTTATCGTAGGAAACCCGCCAATTGGGCCACAATTGGGATAATTTATGAGTTAAACAGTTGGATTTATTGTTGACCAATTCATTTGGTGGATAATCAAGTATCTGCGTTTGTAGTTCATGATGATTGTTAATTGAAATTATTCTAGACGTATTCGTTTGTATAGCGACGTAAAATGTAATTATTATGTTGACAACTGTTATTTTTCTAATAACCAATTTAACTTTTTAGTACCTAAGTACCCACCTCTTCCTACTCTTCTTCAGTATTTTCAGTCGAATTTATAGGCTTATGAGTAGGTTGTTTCTTTAAAACAATTAATAGATTCTCTAACTAGATGAACAATAAAACTTCAATATTTCTTACATGTGTCATTTAATTAATCTCTAATACATAATTTAAATTAACACAGACATAAAACAACAGCTCATTGACTAGAATAACAATTCGTAATTACTTTATTTAAACATTTATCATCGAACAACGACATTTAAATCTTTGTTTATAAATAAATCTATTTCTAACTACATAGAGTACTACATCACGTTCCTAGTAAAACATTGCAAAGACAAAATGTTGTCATCTTCTAAGTAAACATGAAACTTAAGGATTTCTGCGAATCAATAATGTCAAATGAATTTCACAATTATTCAAGCAATTTCATTATTATGATCTACATTTTAAATTCATTTGGTTCAAATAAATATTTTATTTAAATAAGCTTTATAAAATAGCGCTCTTCGGTTTGTTAAGAAAAGTAGAGTTTCTCTGAAAACTAATTGTACCTATCTGTAACTAATGTTGAAGGGTTTATTATATTCATAGAAAAAGGGCAACACAAATGTTCTAATGTTTTATGATACTTTGAGGACTAACTACAGAATCACCGTACTATATTCGAAATTGAAATTAAGAGTGACAGCACTCTACGTTCCGCATATAAACATCTTACAATTGCAACAGTCCTGTAATTAGCTTAGCTTAGATTAGCTTGTGGTAAGCGAACAGTGTAGTCAAAAACAGTTGAATTTATATTATAGTTTCAACCTTAGATAGCCGCGTTGATTGGTGAATGACACAGGTGAATGACAATCGAATAAAGAATTTAATCATCTGATTTCAGCACAGCGTTCATTGTTACTTGATAATAATAGCAAAATTATTATTTATTTTATATGTATACCTACATTTGTGTTGCCCTCAATCATAAAGATGCGATTAAATTAGACAATACTCTTGAAGTTCTTTTAGAACAGCTTTAGAATTAATACACATTGTAATATAAACGATTTAATCCTTCCTATGGGTAAATTCAACAGTGCTAATAACATTTCAAAAATACTTATTATTTCTTAGTTTTTATAACACTTCGAAAATTTTAATTGGCCTCAAATTTTATTAAGCGTTTTTATTTAGCGTGTGAACGGTTATAAATAAAAACAGATGTTATTAAATACAAATATTATTTAACTAAGTAGGTTATGTATACACGGTAAAAAATAATTTATCGAGGGGTACATTGTCAGTAAAAATGCAAAAATGGATCAAATCAAGCGCGTGTTATGACGTCATAAAACCATGATGGTGTCAAAGAAAAGAGATGGTTTCTGACTCAGATAGCGCCATTCTTTTATAAAGAAATAGTGATGGTTTTAATGCTTTAATACTATAATTTGTGAACAAGTAAGCTGCTTTAGTATGTAGTAATACAGGTAGGTTTATACGAAGAAATGAGTACATATTTCTGGATTATAATCTCTTTAGTTTAGGCCCTTGAGGGTTACAGGTAAATTTGATAAAATAATATAGAATATCGCCAAAAATAAATAACGATTTCGGGGAAACAAAATTTCTCTGTAACAGTAAGGATTGATTCCACCAAACATAAATCGCGTTGTGGTTTTAGATTTTCTATTTATTTACAAATATCGTCTATGCCTTATTTTGATTTTATTTTCACAACGCTCTGAATACGAAATGCTTTATTTAAACAGATTTTGTCGACTTAAACGTTCACTATATATAACTTGCATATTTTATATGTTTTATTATTGTATGTTAATGTTGTAAATAAACCACAAAGTCAATTAAAGTTTGGTGGGATCTGCCGTAAGCGTTTTGCGCTACACAAGTCACAGGGGTTCCCAACTTGGACGGCAGCGATGCGTACAAGCGTTGCGTTTGTTAACTATCTATTACATAACAAACTTATGTGCACAAACAACTTATATAGACCATGTTTGTAGGCCCTAGGGACTGGCAAACGACCTGTACTTTAGCAGTTAGACAGCCAAAGCACACGCCGTCTGCCAAACACCGTTATATAAACAACACATCTACTATATCAACCTCAAGCTTTGCCCTTTATATATAAATCCATCCCTAACAACTATAATATCATTATTATATAAATATAATTTCAATGTTTTATTCATATTGTGACATCATGTGACCTAAATCTACGTTATGCCGGCAGAAACGCAACAATGAACTCGGTTCATCGATAAATACTTTACAAACTATAACTGCCGAGTAATAAATCCATAACACGTGGCCGAACGTACTGCAATCAATTATATTGAGAGTTAAGCAGACTATCAAAATATATTTGGCTTCGTTCGCGTTACCTATGTAACGATTGGTACAACAGTTTAACACTAATTGTTACTTAAAAGCTTCATAAATTAAATAATTAAAGTAAACAGTTATAAAAAATAAGACAACAAAAATCTCATATCACTCTAAACCTATGGAATATTTCGGAAATTATCTTTACGATACACTAAAGTAATACTTCAGTAGGTAAAGCTAACGATATGGAGGAACCCTGTAGGAGAAATCGTAACGCCTACGATACAGTTGTAAATAGTAATAGGAAACTTCTTAGTTGGTCACCGTCCGGGGAGGTCGAGAGAGACGGGTGGACGAAGCAATAAAAAATAACATCTCAAAACCCCGAAGCTGCCTCGACTTCGTTTCGCACACATAGTTATTGTCTTTTAACACGCACATACATCAGCGACTACTCTAAGCTTAATACCCGTTTTATAAAGCGTCGTGTTTCTCGTGGCCGTTGCCCTGCGGCCAGGTGAGCAGCAGCTGCTCGTCGGCGTGGCTGTCCAGGTGCACGTGCTCGGAGATGGCGGGCGAGTACGGCACGCCGCCGAGCAATGCGCCGCTCGAGCGCGACTGCTGCCGGCACAGCGGCCGCCGCGTGGGCGACTCGCTCTCGTCCGACATGGCGCGCGTCACCGTTATGCGGGGCGACTGCCGCCGCCGCCTGTCACGCCCGCCCATCTCCTCCAGTCCTAATGCGCGACCTAGTACCACGTGGGGTGGCGCTCGAATTATTGGAATGGCAGACGTCCGCGGCCGCGGTGCTTCCTCTTCTTGTGAGTCCTGCAGCATGTTGCAGGACGCTGCCCGTTGAGCTGGTCGTTCTGACCCCCGCGAGCCCATTGCTGCGGCGTCAGATAACCTCCTTGTAGTTGGAGGTCGAATGCATCCTGATCCTGCTGATAGGGAGGGTCGCCGTGACCCGCATGCACTGGGCGTTCGTGCCTGTATTTCTTGTGTTACTTCGCTTTTGGTCATTCGTTTCCTCCTGTAATTCCGTAGTGAGTCTCGTAGTGCTCGACTTCGAATGCCGTAGAGAATACTATTGACTGGTGGTGCGGCCGCCAGCAGAGCCGCTGACAGCGCGGCCACTGTTTGTGGTGGTACTGCTATAGCCGGCCATATCAACACACAGTAGTATGGGAAATACAAAATGGCCAGCGACCCTAGAGGTTGCAGTACTGCCGAGAGAGCTCGTCGGCGAGGTGGCGGCGGTGGGGAGAAGGGATTTCTTTGATGTGTAACTGTTACTTGGGCCGATAAGGTTACTTCGTATATGGCAGCCGCGATCCTGTGCCGGTGGTACCGTGCAATTCGTAGGATCTTGAGGCTGCACAGGAGCACCAGTGCTGCAGGTAGCAGTAACGTGAGCAGTGCGTACACGAGGCAGAAACTGAGTGCAGTAGGACCGGCGCTGCAGTCGGGGGCACAGCCGCCGAGGCCGGCGCTGTACGCTAGCGGTGGCTGGGCAGCTGCTAGAGGAGCTAGTAGGGCTGCTGTCGCCACCCAACCACTTGCTACGCAAATCATCACCTGAGAACGAAGGAAAAGATGGGTAAGTGTCGCACCAGCAGTTTGCGAATTTAACGGGCCCTTTGGATTTGATTCCCAGCTCCCATTTTGGGCAAATGTTTATGAGATGAGCACTATCATATTATTTAGAAACATAAGAATGTTTATCAATTGTCTCGTACTCATAACACAATTTACTCTCGATTAACAATGTTCTGAATTGGAGACTAGATGGCGTTATGTGCATGTTGAACAAAAAAAAATGATTTTCCACTAACCTTCTTAGCGGAGACAATAGCAGCATAGTGGAGGGGCGCAGCGATGGCAGCGGCGCGGTCAGCATGCAGGCCACAGACGGTCCACAGCTGCAGCGGGTGCAGGGCGTGCAGAAGCGCGCTACAGGCGCACGCGCCGCCGCCGCCGCACAGCGCCGCGCCGCTGGCCAGCGCGCCCACCGCGCCCAGGTGCACCAGCAACACTGACGATGCTGATGCTGGCTGGAAATACAATTTAATTAGACATTGTTTTTTTAGGTCACTTTTCTTTTCATGGAATTTATCCAATATTTTTATTTTGTCTAGCTTGCCCTACATAATCAACCGCTCTCCTTTTTATTGTCCGACAAACAACCTACACCGATAACATCGACAACATTAAATGATAATAGGTAAGTAAACAGGAATTAGTAGGAATAAGATAAGATCGTGTAGGAAAACAAAACACTACCACGGAATCGTTGTTATACCTGTTTAACGAACGTTCTTTCACATAGGAATCTTTTGATTGCCTCTCCTTTTCAAGTCAACGTGGCAGGAAGATAACAAAGGTAAACAGACATAAACATCCAAACAATACTTCCCAATTTCGGTAACATTCATTGGTAATATAACCTTAACCTTTGGTTCATAAGGATTATATTGGAAAAGCAGGTAGAAAACCCAGTGTATTTTTAATAAAGGAGTACGTGATTTTTTCCACCGCGTATGCGTGTTTCCCGTATCGCGGAGTTAATTCTCGTAACTCAGTGCGAACAATGTTTCTCATTTATGCTGCTGTATGTACGGTTACTTTATGGTGGTGACACACTAGAGCATTTCCTCGAGCGTGTCCTTGAAATTGAACGTTCATGTTCAAGGTTGATATTCTGTTCGGTACATTGTACACATTGAGTGACCTGTAACAATCATTTTTTTTGTGAGATGGCGAGATGACCTGGATTCATTTCTACCGAACTGGTCACACGTGATTCTTGAGAGGGACAAGTGGAAGAAGAGTAGGAAGGTCTTCGCCCAACAGTAGGATATCTCAAGTTAGTAATAATAATAATCATGTTTTTTACGTTGGAATATCGAAACCTCGTACTTCATCGCCCTTGTTCATGGAAAAACTCGAAGAAATGCTAAATCAAAGCGCTCGACATGCGATTCGCGAAAAGATGAAACATTCAAACAATTCAGCGAGCGGCTCGTCGTTCCGTTACAAGTACTCTACTGTATCATCACCATTAGGTATTTTGCAGTAAAGTGCACTATTCCTAACAGAGTCTCGTACAATATGAAGTAGGTGTATGGAATGGATGCTACAATGACGCCTGAGAGTGGAACATGAATACCCACTTATTCTTCGCTCGTCTAACGAAACCTTACTCTCTTTTGTTCAGATCTTTTATAATTCCCTGTAATGCTTAGCGCCTGAAAAACTGAGCATACTTGAAAGTAAATACTCTCTGGAGTGTATTAATAGCAGTAAGGAATTATGTAGCTATGAGTAAAATAATTTTATTACGTTTCAAATGCTGACTGTAACCAATAAGAAGATAGTCTTACTTTAAAACGTACTAAGACGTGCAATTTAGGTGCCTCAAAATAATGTAATTACCTACAATATAAATTCTCATTTACTAAAGTAAATGTTCTGTTCGTTCTCAATAATTATAATTATTTATTGAGAACGAACAGAAAGGACGACAATATATTATTATTTATTAACTGTTGTTATTTCATTGTATATGAGAATCGGAAAACAAACTCTTCTATAATGAATGTTTCCAGTAATTGGTTTCGGTTGAAACAGCTGTTTCATATGTATGGGTTCCGCACGTACGGTAGGCACAACAGGAACTTTACGGGTCACGAGTAGGTCCTACACAACTTGCATGGTTGCTAGACTTTCCTTGTTATTAAATTAAGTTACAAGAATTGATAAGGGTTAAAAATAATATAACATCATGTTAAAATTACAAAGGTGAAAGTTTGTGAGAGAAATTGTTACAATCAAATAAAAAAAAAACTCTTCAAAAACCACAGCTCTAAATACCTACTTAAAATTTTATATATTTTCCTATAAGCTAGGTACTCGCTGGAAAAGGTGCCTCCTACTTTTTTAGGTTGGTCAGTAGAGGTAGCTGACTCTTTCCCTTCACTTTTAACTTAACTTTTAGTGCAATGAAGTTGCTATCATCGCTGAACGCTGCTATCATGCCATCATCATGACACCTTAAAAGCATTATTTTCTCCAGAACATTTAGTCAGAACAGTAAAGTAAATTTTAGTAAGCCCTGTCATCGTATACTCTACCACACCACTTATAATTAACTTAAAATTCGCTGTACTTTAGTTCAAATGACTGTTATAAACAATCTAGAACATAAATCTCCAAGTTTAGAACATAAACATGTCGCGAAAACCTCAATTTAGCAGCCCTAGCGGTCAGCCTGGTGGGTCTGAGTACCTTTGCCTATAAAATATTAAGAGAACGTCTAGTGGCGCCCTCTACAATAATATAACAAGTAGAACACAATAAAATACCACGACTCAAGTGCTTTGCTTTGTACGTTTATAAAAGGCTGTGGGTTACCGTCTATTGGCTTGGAAATATGTTGTTTTATTCGGATTTCGAATTTGACCACACACAAATTGTGGCCTTAGAAATAAAGTATGCTCTACTTAGAATTGAAGCATTTAGACCACATACTCGTATTGCTAGAGCTTAGTCGTTGTCTACAAAAATTATTGCACTGCAGTTTATTCATGCCTATTTCTAAGGTTTGAACAGAAAAAAATAATTTTATATGACGCGGTAGCAGTGACTTGCGTGTCAGAAAAGTTAGTTTAATTAAAAAAATATATGTCTTCTATAAAATTATTACCACTGGTCGTAAGATGTATGATGAGCCCATTCTTTTTAAATACTTTCTGGTTATCAAAAAAAAAAACCGACCTTGAGTTTTTTAAGTTACAGTCATATCTCTTTTTTTTCATCTCACAGTATCTACATATTTTATATGTCAAGCATACTTCAGGCTCACTTCCTGCAGGTACAATAAGTCATTCAGTGGGTCGCGTCGAGTCGTTTCTTCCATTAGCACTTGTTGCCGCACCCGGACGCGCCCGCCCGACCGACCCGGATACTACCCACGCCATCCGGCACAAGCTTTATTATTGGTACATAATTAATGGTATTTATTAAGAGCACTTATACTGCTTTAAGGGGTAATAATAATATTACATGTTTCAGATTCTATTGGATTATTTTACAAGCGGCTTTGGAGATAATTTGGAATTAAGTATGTTGTATGTGTTACTGAATACTAATTCCTTGCCTTTTGTTCTTTGTTTGCACAGAAGCTTATAATATTTTTTTTGTTTAATTATTAACATTTTAAGCATTCGCACTGACAGATCTAGGGCGCAAATAGATTGAGAAGGAACGCTGTATGGATCTTATGGATATGCTAATCAATTTTGCTCAGCTGTGTGTGTGGGGTTATAAAAAAAACATACGTACTATACACGATTTAACATGATGCTTTATATCGTGAGGTTAAATGTGAAAAGTGGCTTGTGATAATTGGGACTAAAAATTAGGTGCTAAAATTAAGTGACGTTACTAGTCCCCACTTCCTTACGATTCACCATCTTTCATGCGTTATTTCTTGGTACTTTCATTTATTTGATACAGAAAAAAACACTTGTTTTGAATCTGGGTGTGTTTGTGCATGTGAAACCTTCCCTAGACCTCCACAAACATTTCAAGACCAAAATGAGATAAATCCGTTCAGCCGTTCTTGAGTTTTAGCGAGACTAACGAACAGCAATTGATTTTTATATATAAGACTAGCTGACTCGGCAGACTTCGTACTGTCCCAATCGATAAATAAAAGATAAACTTTTAGGAAAAAAAAAAGATTTCAATTATTCAGTTTTTACTTACCTTTTAAACCTTCCCTAGACCTCCACGAACAATTCAAGACCAAGATGAGATAAATCCGTTCAGCCGTTCTCGAGTTTTAGCGAGACTAACACGAACAGCAATTGATTTTTATATATAAGAGACTAGCTGACCAGGCAGACTTCGTACTGCCCCAACGATAAATAAAAAAAAAGTCGCACCTTTTAAACCTTCCCTAGATCTCCACGAACAATTCAAGACCAAGATGAGATAAATCCGTTCAGCCGTTCTCGAGTTTTAGCGAGACTAACACGAACAGCAATTGATTTTTATATATAAGACTAGCTGACTCGGCAGACTTCGTACTGCCCCAACGATAAATAAAAAAAAAGTCGCACCTTTTAAACCTTCCCTAGGCCTCCACGAACAATTCAAGACCAAGATGAGATAAATCCGTTCAGCCGTTCTCGAGCTTTAGCGAGACTAACGAACAGCAATTGATTTTTATATATAAGAAGATATAGAAGATAAAGATAAAGATAAAGATATTTTTTTTTGTGAAAACATGGGTGTATGTTTACAAAAAAAAAATGCAACATAAGATGTAAAATAATAAAAGTAAAACCCATACATGTTTTGCCTAGTACCTACAGGCGTACAAAAAAGTGTATACAAATTAAATTGGAAACGTCATAAAGTCAGGTATCATTTAAGTACTCATTAATATTATAAAAACATTTGGCAACAAGAAATCTTTTAAATTGTAATTTAAACCTATTTAAGGGGAGCTGCTTTATTGATTTAGGTACTTTGTTGTATATGACAGATGCCAAGCAAAATACACTTTTGTGCATTAGTGCAGTATTGCATGGCACGATGCACAGTTGATCTTTATTCCTACGGCTGCGACTGCTTACATCTGCAAGGCGACTAAACAATTTTGGGTTGGTTTTTACAAAAACTGCTACCTCATATATAAATAGGGATGGTAAAGTGAGTATTTTGAATTTAATAAAATATTGTTTACAGCTGTCAGTAATTTCAAGACCAAACATTGCCCTAATGCATCTCTTTTGAGACTTAAAAACAAGATAGAGATTAATATCATTTCGGTATTTAGTACTAAATTTGATGAAACACACGTTGTTCCTAATTAAAATCTTACCTACTTATTATTTTAGTATCTATAAAAGCAATCCGTTTTGGGCATCAGCACCGGCGGGTGAATTAATATCTGTGGCCTACCCAACTAACCCTTTTGGACGTAGGTTTCCGTACGCACCATCTGATGGGTACAAGCGAACCTCTAATAGAGCGTGTACCATCCAATTTACTATCTACATTGTCCACTAATAACTGTTTACAAATTGTGATATGAATTATTTCTAATATTAAATATTGTGTACACCTAATATTTTTTTTTAACATTCAAACAACGCCATCTTGTTTCGAATAAGGTATACTAAGGTAGCTTGTGTTATGAGTACTAGCAGCAGATAAACATTCTGAAAGATTTCTAAATATATTAATCCTCTAGATATATTACACCTAGGCGCAGAAGATATGATGTGCCCATCACAGAATATGTATACACAGCAGATAGGCTAGCTTCACAGAAAGATTTGTCTTGGTTGGGAATCGAACCCACGACCTTCGGTATAGCAATCAGGGCCACTAACCTCTAGACCAACAGGCCTGTATGGATGATTCTAAGGCTACAAGTTATAACTCAGTACACCAATTGCAGTATAATCTAAACATTCTTCGAGTGATTTAATTATTTGCGGGAATCCGCCCTTTTAGAGCGAAACTCGTTTCATAAATAAAATTATAAAAAGATATTGGAAGTGGGTTTATACACGTGGGAAAAAAAGTAATATGTTTTGTGATATTTCGTCGTAAATAACATGTAATAATTGTGTAATAACATCATATAAATCTACTCTATGAGGAAAATCATGTTGTAAAGGTAAAGGTAAAAAAATATTAAAATGCCAATCATTTTGGGTACAAAATAATTTTGTTTTTCGTTACTGTAAGATACTGAGGATAACCGATTTGCGGCTCATTCCGTATTCAAGAACTAACTAGACCTTTTTTATTTCTTATTCAGATGTTCTGAGCACGTTTTGCCAATCTACAATCAGAGTCTAGAGTAATATTATTTTAGAAAATGTAATCCTTGGCTTTATTGCAACGAAATGGATATAGAGCTATTTTAGTTTCATATAAATATTCAGCCGTATGTTCTTGAGTAAGTTTAGTTACAGTCGAATTCGATTTGTGCTGTCTTTTATTGTGACGATTGAGTTTACCAACATCTAAATATCTCTTCAGAGGTTTACTGAACAAACAAAAATGCACAGTTATACAATTAAATAATATGTAACTACTTGCTCATATTTCATAAGTGTTCGTTGTGACTTCTTTTAGACATAATATGACTTTTAAGTTTTATTTTAAATGTGTTGATATTATCACAGTCTTTTATCTTAAAGCGATATTATAACGGGTGTAAATGAGACGCCTAACTACGCCGTGTAGTGCGCTGTCACACTTCCACACCCGCTATGATATTGCTTTAATAGCTGAAGGTAGATTCTCTGATTACTCAAGTATAATAATCAGAACAATTTTATCTTCTACATAATCAACATGATGTTCAATTGCTTAGGCTAGCATGAAGGACAAACAGATGATTTTATATCCATAGATGAAAATATCAAAACCTCTTTGCAACAAACGTTTCTATACAGAGTTTGGAAACATGATGGTATAGCACTGACAGGTCTTGTCATTCAAAATTTATGGCACGCCAATACATGGTCCAGACTTCCAGAAATTAATTTAGTAATATGACCAGAAGGATCAAAATCAAAGGAATGAGGAGGGAGACGACGTAAACGCAATCAACTCTTCCCAATAAACGTATTCTAAATTGTGAGTATGTTGTAATACATGAGATAGGAACAGGTAAGGTGCTTCTTGTTTTAGGAAGTGCACCTACTGCATTATTTTGCCTATAGAATTTTGCTACGGATTTGTGATGTAATCGTTGCACAGTTATTGAAAAGTCCGCTACCAGTCGTTTCAGATGCGTCTAAATATTCACTGTTACCTACATAATAAAAAAAAACTGCAAAGTAACCTGGTAATAACTAACGCATCCCTGAAATTGTTTCATATTATACATTTAGTATACCTTTTAGGATCAATACTGAAGAGTTACCCTTTAAAAACACTGCGAGTGGTTTAAAATATAGAAAATGGTTGTTTTAGGTGTCGTGTTAGTCCAAATGGGAATAAAAATAATCTATCACAATGTGTTGCATGTTTACTTGTTGCGGTTGGGCGATCGATCTTGTTCAAAGGTAAAGTTTAAGAAGTCCTTAACTTAGAAAGAACTTACATATGTCATTAATGTAAAGAATTATATCAAAGTATAAAAAAGAAACTAAACGCATATGAAAGTATAACCGTTACCCCCTAAGTCCGCACCTAATTTGAACGTTTCAAAAATGCCTACAAAAGGCCTTCTATAAAAAAGCTTTTTGATCTTGTACCTACCAAAAAATTTGCTCATTCCTTGGCTGTAAAAATAAAAATAAACTATAGTGATGTGATAATAAAACACAATTTAGAATAAAGACATAACATTGTACAGATTTTGGACGTTCATGATGTCTTTCTGCATCAGCTCCGCGGTCTGCTGCGCGATGATCATGGCCTCCATGTCCGGCATCGCCTTAGGTTACAACTACTCGCTTGCTGAGTACATGGACTTGAAAGGTGAGACCTTGGCCCGCTGTTCTTTAATATAAGACTGTGGAAGAGAGACACTGCCTTACACCGTGTAGTGCGTCATCTCGCTTCCACAACTGCAACATCCTTATTTTAAAGATGATGGCTGGTTATTATACTATCCTTACAGGATCCCAAATTTAGTCGCTCCTGAATTACAAAAAGCATGGTCGTTTTCAATCTTTTTAAATTTGAAAAAACAATTGTAATTAAAGCCTCTAGTTCGGAAACTAAATTAAGTACGTTTTAGAGAATAAATGGATTTCATTTTATTATTCAATCCGACTATGATGCCAGAAAGACTACATAATACGTTACGCTATCCAGTACGTTTTCCCGAATATAAACATAATCGATAGCATGATAAAAGTTAATGGTTTATCCATTAAGATTTATCGCGCCATCAAATTGGTAATATGCCATTCAGAGGAGAAGCAATAGAACACTGTTGAAGCGGAATATTTCTTTGAAAGTTATATTTTTTGGGTATGAACTCGTTTCTGTTTTGTTTCCAGAGACGAACGTGTCTGTCTATATAAAGCGAGGTGTGTTCGATGACGATGTTATGGATGATTTGGACTTTAGGAGATCTGGGCGCATGCCGGTCGCCGGACATCTTAAATCAGATAACCGTAAGCTGCTTACATAACACTAAAATTAGAAATAGTTTTGACCGAAAATAAGCAATGCCTTACTAAATGACAAAGTTTTATGGTTATAATTGAAAAGAATAAATGATTCTAAAGTCGTCATCATAAAGTTGTATTTGTTAATGAATGCTATTTTTACAACTTTTAATAAAAACTCAATTTAAAAATGCTTAACATAAAAAGCCTGAAATGATTTTTTATTTTGGTCCATAATTACCAATATTTCAGTAATGACGGGGGCTCCAGAAGATGAATCACTTAGTCAAAGATCTGGCCGAAGATTGGATGATTCAGTATTCGAAGCAGACGATCAGAACAAATACGAAGGGTCCCTGATGAAGCTCACAGCCAGGCCTGAGGTCATCCACTCTAACCCACCTGCTTTTGCCACCGATGACGTAGAAATGGGTGATGTAAGCCAAATAATTATGAAAAATCATTATTATTAACAACATTCATGGAATTTTTGTCAGTTGATAAAGTCAAAAATGACTGTTGGATAACATAATATGAACTAACACAAAGATAAAAAAGAAAAATAAATTTACTTAACGAAAATATTCAACTCAAGATGTGCACAATACACAAAAGAGAAAACTGTTAAAATAGTTTAAACAAAATAATAGTTTTAATTAATTCAAATATAAAATGAAAAACACCATTATCTCAATTCCTTAATTTTTTCAGGCATATAGTAAGTATCCTGTTGGATCTGTGGATCATTTTAAGGCAGTACAAAGCCTGATTGACGCGAGAAGAAACATGGCATCTGCAGGAACTACAGTTTCACCCGTGGTAAACACTAAATTGATTTTAATTAAAAGAATTATTTATTGTTGCTCAAAATAATAAGAATTAAATATATAATAATTTTACAGGCAACATATAATATAAATAACCGAAATTTCCCCATGTATCTCGACCCAAGTTTGCCTAACGCCAGACGAATGATGGGAAATGGACCCCTAAAGGCTATAGACGTACAACCAGCACGTAAAGCCGTGCCAGATGAAGGTTTCGGATCCCGTGGCAACTGGGTTTTGCCGAGACAACCTCATCTTTTCAATAGAAACCAGTTCCCTGACTATGGCCAATATCCACCAACGTATCCATCACCTATAACCTTGAACTTAGGACCTAAAAGGACTTCGATAACAACCACCACCGTGGATATACTACCGATTAGTTTTGCGACAAGAACTACTGGTATGGAGGTAATGCAACAGCCGACCAGGCCAAGACTCATTGAAAACTTAGATAGAGATTCACTCTTGATGAATGATAGGTACTTAATGGAAGGCGCACCACCAATGTAAGAATTGTATCTATGTTTTTAGCTCTCTTTAGTAGAAAACTCTAATTCGTTAGCTTACGTACCAAATAAGTCACTACATTTTCGCACCTCCGATAAAATAGGGTTACAGCTCGTAAAACCTGAATTCTTAGAAAAGCGAAAAAAACTTTGGGATTTGTTTATCTTTATTCTCGCAATATTATAATTAATTGATACAAATTATACCTACTGCAAAAGCTATTCTATTCTTTCAAAAAATGAATTTAAGACATAAATTCAATTTTAACGTTTATATAGTTACATCGAGCGTAAGAATGACTTCAAGAATGTAAAAAGTAATGTGACTGTATGCTTTTTATTTTTGTTTCAGTAAAAGTGAGTTTAAAGATATGTTCAAAATGGCACCAAAGCCAACAGAAGAAGAATATGAAGATGAAATAAAAGGCCTTCCTGTTCGTAGGCGACGAGGTGTAATATACGACCCACTTGCTAGTAACTCTGAAGTTACTAAAGAATTAAACGCTACAGATATTAAAACGCAGGATAATTCAACCGAAATTGAAAATAATGATCGTAATGGTACTACAGTAGAAGACATCATTAGTACAAATAAGTTCATGACTAGTTCCATTGTATATAAAGATATGTACAATGAAGACATGGATATTGTTAAAGGATCTAATCACGAAAGGGATATTGACGAAAATATCGATCCCTCAAGTTTATTAAAATTAAGTGATTCTATAATTTATTCTGATGTACCTAAATACGCTTTAGCTATGACTATACAAGAAACTAATGATGAAGCACCAGGTGTAGATCCGAATAAAGCTAGTAACACATTACTGGATCGTTTGATAACCGCAACAAAAGATAAAGCCTTGTCTCTAACACAAGATGCAACACACAAAGCAAATCCCTCACCCAAAAATATCAAATTTATTACGAAGAGAAAACCTTTTGAACATGTAATAGTTTCAAGTAAATACGTGAGTAATAAGCCCAAGGTGCTTAATGCTAGACAGACAACGCTTGGCACTGCAGAATTATTAAACAGCATCAGCGTCAGTTTAAATGAAGCCGGTCTATTAACGAACCCAGCATCTTCGAATTTTGTCAAATTGTTACAATCTACGTTAACGTGAATTTTGTCTTTATTTGTTTCTTGTATTTTTTTTGTCAACTGTAACAATGTCTTATTAAGTTTCGTCTTTGTGATATGTATTAAAATGGTTTAATCAATTTTAAAATTGTGATGTTAGTTGTTTTTTTTTCTGCTATTGATTTATTCTAAATTGAGGCTTTTTAAGATAATGACATATTAAACAACTCATAGAATAAAAAAAGCCCAAGTGTTTTGGAATTTTGATAGTAATTTCTACCATAGTACTAAATATTTTAGCATGAAATCCTTAACCGCTTTCACTTGACCTTTTCAGGTCATTAGTCTTTCGGTTATCGATCTTATGTTAAAACAATAAAGTCAATAATCCCATAGTAAATGACAATCTACTGAGCATTTCTTAACATTCCAATCTGTTTCGCAATGTCCATTAATCGTGTTATCGCACGAATAACATTCGAAATGGTATTAGTATTAGCGGGTTCTATTTGCACGAACGTTACCGTTGCGTGTGTGTTCATGTGTAGCGTCGGTAAATAAACTCTGTTGCACATTTTAGATTGCTTTGTTAACAGTCCCAGCGTTTTGTTAGTATTTCTATCTTGTGCGTGGTGTTGTGCAAACGTTCAGTGTTTGTGGTGAACGTAAAATTGAAAACTAATGTTAGCAGAGCCACGTCTAATCAATATTGCCTCGTTATTGTCGGATCAAAGCGTGATTTTCTCGTTCAATTTCAAGGGAAACTGCATGTTTGAAATCGGTTTCTGTACACCCCTTTTGCCTGATCAAGTATTTAAAACCTTGCGTTACCTACCTATTATTTGCATTTTTTCTCTTATTATGTTGCTAAGCAAACTTTTTTTTGTTAATTATTAAGTCATATTCTCACAAACAACTGCATAATTGCCAACAAAACTTTTGAAAGTGATTTTTTATAAAGAAAATCGTCAAAACTTCCTCCTAATTAAAGCAAAAAAAACCTTTATGTTAAACATACGGATTCAAATGGATGTAACATTGGTAATAGCTGAATAAATATAAGGTTTTACAGCTGGAAACATATGCAATGGAGTTCCGTGCGACAGAATTTAGTAAGGCGATAAATTACCGCTCATAAACTTGTATCCATGAAAAGCTTATTACACGGAACCCTTGAATAGTACCGTGGCTCATGAAGATATATGGCTGGTACATATTTGTATAGAAGGTTATAGTAGGTAGGTACCTGAAGTTTATACATTTTTATGCACAATATTCTAGGAGACAGGTATACTATTTTCATAGTTCTTTGTCGTCTTCAATATAGCATAAACTGGTTGAATTTGATGTGGATTATGAATATAGTAAAATTGTGCTTTGCATAAGGGCAAATTTTACGAGCGCCTCCTGATTGATATATCATGATTATGGTTCTTCTAATCAAACTTTTTAAGCTCTCTTTAATTATATACGAACCTACTCCTGTACTTTAGAGTTTAATTCGTGTGTAGACAATTTCAGGCATTGAATTATTATTGAAGCAAAACTCTACGTCCCTTTGTACCCACATCGCTTTTAGTGGTTATCGGTGCAGTGCCCTTTGTCTGTATATCTATGCACTCATACACCTGACAGGTACATGGTAAAAGTCCTCCCTTCCTAAAAACTGAAAACAGCCAAGTTCATACCATCAAGCCATACAAGTAGACAAATATATTGAAGACAGGAGTCGCGGTATACCAAATAAACATCTTTATCGCCAAATTCCAAAGCAATCTACCGAAAAATATTTGTTCCATTACAAATTTAAGGAACATCAGTGTTGCGAAAAGGGGAATGTAATTATCTCGGAGAACGATAATAGCGTTATGTATAATTTGTCTAAATTCCGCCTTATATTTGAATTTAAACGGAATAGATAATTGTTAACGGCTGGAAGGATAGATCCTTTTGTGCCTTAAATTATTTCGCGGAAGACGGAGTAAAAAGTTAATTACATTCTCTAGGTGTTGACAGAAAGTTTAATTTTTTTGTAAAATAATTTTAAATTATCTTAGTAATTTAGTGAGACTTGATGATTTTTTTTTGTAGTTACCTAAACATGCTGTAATAAGTTTATTTTAAGTGGATAAGTTTTATAATTATAATATTGTTGAGAATGAGGCTCATTTCCTATTTTTGGTTTGGAACAGGTCTATGATTTATGCGAGGTATTTATATGACACATATCCACATATCTATGTTTGCATCATTCCTATCGATTGCAATAAAGGTTTCTAGACTATTTTCATACAATCACGACCTTTGCAATTTGTTTGTAGAACGTCGCTTCCAGTCCACTGGCTTCAGAGAAAAGGCAACGTACAATAAATACAAGTACTTGTTTAATGAAAGTATTGAGAACGGAGTTCATTGTTTTAAGACTCTTTCCTTTTTCATTAAAAACTTTTTTTTATATTTGAAATAACTAGAGTAGTAGAGTGCAGTCCTTTCGCTGCAATCTGATTTAGACTTAACTGTTAAAAAAGCAAAATATTTTTTAATTAAAATTAAAATAATATTTACCGGTTAAACTATTAATAGTCATTTAAGCTCCGCGCATTTATTTAGGTAGACAACATTTTACATGCTTCTGGCAACATTATGATGATCCCGTGCTGGTCATATGAGTTTCCCAAATTGTACCATGGAACACAGTCATCCACCTTTTTGCAGGCATCCTAACTACAGTTTTTATCCAGGTGGCGTAAAAGTAATTACTTTTTATCCCTTCGCAATTCCTGTTGCATCTATAATTGTTTGTTTTTTGACTACTGCTTCCAATATATTGCGAAACTGTCACAAAGTTCCGCGAACTTAAATCGTTAATCATTACGGTCGGAATTTGAAGAGGCCTCGAAACAAACTCTGATGGAGTTTGTTTAGGCGTTTCCTCTTACTAAATGAAAGCAATTGTGGTCCGTATAAAGGCAATAAACGTTAAAAAAAGGTTTACGAAAAAGTAAAATAGCAGTAACTTTTAATTCTTGGTTAATTACGTTTGTATAATTTGATATTATGTTTTACTAGCTGTAGCCCGCGACTTTCCTTGTGCGAATATTAGTTATAACTGTAAAAATATTATCTCCGTCTGACGCTGTCAGTTAAAAAGTAGCCTGTTAATCCAGGGGGTCAACTAACTCCATAGCAAATTTCGTCAGAATTGCTCCATTTGAGCGTGAAGGAGTCACAAACATATAGGTATGTTTATATCCACAATAAGAAACTTTCGCGTATAAAGTTAGTTGGATTTTTCTGTGTAAATGACATACAAATAAATTTTCCTCAAAAATTAGGTACTCTTTAATATAAAAGAAAATTGTTAAAATACCAAACTTAACTCATCAGCGATATAAATAGAACAAATTATACCGTTTAATACCTTTACTTTACTTAGTACTATAGTAGTAGTACCCGTTAAAAAGGTGATCAAGTGTATATATAAAAAAAAACGTTAAAACAGAACAAATTACATAAATCCTTTTCATTAACTCAATAAAACGTTATCTAAATTCTGAACACCCACTAAGCGTACTATGAAGTGCAAACGACGTCTCCAGTAATTACGGGGTTAGGCTTATCTCGTGGCGGCACCTGACCTCGTATCGACATCCCGACATCTCAAGCTAAGGTATCTCAGGCTTCTGAAGTAACTGCTGACGTCACGGTAAAAGCAGCAAATTGGAGTCGATTTTCTTTAAATTGTTATTTTAAAGTTGGAAGTTTAACTGTTAGAGGTGAGTTCCTTGACAGTGTTGATCGGCATTTGTTTCTTTCATTAATAGATGATATTGTTATTGTATGCCTGCATAGTTAAAGAATGTTTTTTACCCACTAAACATGTATACTCGTAAGTGAATGTAGCATTAGTTAGAGTTAAATATCTTTTTTTTTGTTGTGTTATGTAGAGGGGAGAGCGAAATGTAGAGCTACACAGAATTATGATAGAATATTGCGGCTTTTGTTTGAAAATGATTTCCTAGTTCAAACTAATTATTTTGAAATTTCACTTTGTATTACATAGAGTAATTAATACTCTTCAATTATGTTTCCTAGAATTTAAATTACTATAGTAAATTTCCAAAAATCGTAACCAAAGCTCAAAAGATTATCTCTTTACGCAATACTGCAATGTTAGTGTAAACCCTCGCCATCTTCGTCAGAGTAAGCACTCAAAAGTGTTTAAATGGACTCTTCACGTTGTAAAACACTTAAAAGTTTCACAAGTTTGTAAAGCCCGTAGCTACCCGGTGCTACGCTACGCCGGTATGTATAAAACTGAGGCCCAGTGACAAGGCGATTAGAGTTCCCCGAAATCCAAGAACCGCAAATTCTTGTTACAGAACTTTAGAAATGTTCGTTTAATTTATACTCTATGTCGTTTCATATAAGGACTATATTTAAATGGTGTGATTTTTAGGTACGTAATGTTTTGTTTATTTATTTTCAATTCGTAGCAATGTATCCCGTAGATGTTTTTTTTCGTAGCCCAATATCGTAGCAACTGGATCTGCGGTTTTTGGTAGAATTCAGTTTCAATCAGTTTTTCATATGAGTTTTTTATGTCTGTATTCAAAGTTGTAAAAACTTATAAAAGCTCTACCTTACAGAGTACATAGCGGGACCGATATACTTATTTGCGATAGCTAGAATTTACAAGCAATAAATGGGAGTTGGGAACATTATTGAGATTTCTGATAACGTAAACATTGCATGCATATTGAGGACAAATTAGGCAATATCTACTACCAAGTAGGTACCACTTTTGCTAGCTAAAAACTGTAAATAAAAAACTAGATGTTTGCTACAGAACCTCTTACAAACGTATATCGCTTACTAGGCCGTGGTGAGAGGCTGCCGAGTGGCTAGATCCCAGGTGAGAAGCCGCGATCGCGCAGATACGGCACGAGCACGGCTTATCACTACAATGGAACTCTTGAAATAGCGGCTTATTAGATATCATCCTTATTAGGTCAAACATTAAGGACGGAGAACTAGTAGTACTTAGTGTTAAGGCAAATATTCGATTCCAGAACACAAGTCTTGAAGATGGCGGGAAAAACTTGATTTACTAGATCGCGAGTTAAATATAATAATACCAGCGTATAAACGTCCCACTGCTGGGCACTGGCCTCTTCCCATGAATGGTGCATGGTTTGGGCATTGATCTCCACGCTAGCCCGATTTCAGATTCCTATATTTGGAAACCAGGTGTTTTCATTTTCTTCACCAGGGATCGAACCTGCACCTTATGCATACATAGAACCAGGGCTTGAAAACGTTACCAATTCACATTAAAAGTAGCGTTAAGTATCGTTATTTCCATAGAGATACCTGCATATCGGTATGAATTGGTAGCGATACTTAGTAACATAACATTATAATAACGTTACAAATTACGTTAAAAATTAACGGTATTTTTAATGTTATTTCAAAAGTAGTGGTAAATAGGTAACGATATTTTTTGGTTATTTTATGCAACGTTGCCGTTTTCACCGGCACCCTTCAAAGGCCTCAAAATTTTCAAACTGTCGCGCTGTCCGGCGCTGTTGCCATTTCGTTTGTTGTGTTCTCAACTTGCACGCGCTAACAGAACACGCTTGCGAATTTTACGAAACATTAAGATGGGGCGTAGGAAAATAAATGTAGTGTATAGATATCTATACTTATAATTTAATAAATCTGTAGATACTCCAATTTTATACACGAATTATATTTAAAAAGTAACTATTACTGGGTGATTAGTGATCGAAACTAATGCCAAAAATGCAATTAGGAAATTTTTTGTCTGTCTGTCTGTATATTATTCGTTATAGAAACAAAAACTACTCGACAGATTTTAACGAAACTTGGTATAATAAAATTATTCTTCACTAGCTGCTGCCCGCGACTTCGTCTGCGTGGTATTCAAGATGTGTAGTGCTGTACAAAAAGTAAAGCTAAATAATGTTTAATGCCAGCTCCCTAATCCTGTTCCGTTCCAAACTACCTAATTTCTTAACTTCCTAATCCTAACCTCTAGTCTTACAAACATATTTGACTGTTAGTTAACACTGCTAGTTTTTTGCTGTGGCCACTATCTTGCACTGATTTGACAATTTGGATTGAATGACTTGAGAACGGGCGATGGTAAAGAAGTGTGCTGGTCTCTTACTGGCCTAAGCCGCCGGAGTGCTTCACCGTATTCTATTGTCGGGGGCCACGGGAACGCTTTCGCAATCTACCGCAAGCCCCGACAGGAGAGCTCTTTTTAACGGGAGCTTCTTCATTAATGTGGAGCCAGCTTTTGCCAGCCCTTATTAAGAGGCGCGTGGAAGCACCACGCATTCCGTCTTTGCCTTTATCCAGTACAGTAGACTGCCCTGAGACTACTGGCGTAGGTTATTTACGGTGGTTGGAGGAGGGCAAATAAGGCCCTTCTTCTATCCTTTGCTCGTCGAACATGGATCAGGTGGTCAGATGAAGCCTGCCGTGCTTTTTCCACTTTTCCTTGAGCGTCATCACTTCTTCGCAGAACTTGGTAACGGCGCATTAACTAACCGCGGACACTTTGGCCACTCTAGGCGATGTGACATCGTCGTTACGAAGATGTCGCATTCGCACTGGGTGTGAGAGGGGTCTGTATACCCAAATTTGCCAAACTTTGTTTGCCTACCTATTTGGGTTCTGAGACGGTTGAATGCTTTCTAAACAGGCCACTGCAAGGTGGGCCAGTAGGCCGGGCGGCAGATGTTCCTGAGGTAGGACATAAGTAGTAGGTGGTAATTGTCGATCTGCCCAGATCTTGCTCCGAGCTCGAGTTAGAGTTGCAATAGTAGTCAGTGTATATCGGAAGATCTCTTTTGGCTCTTAAGTCTACACGATTTAAGTCTCTTCTAACGTCAGGTAGAGCAATGCCAACCAGGAGGAGAACTTATTGTGCGGGGTTGGTCCTTAACAGCCAGATATTATTCGACACGTTTGCACTGTGCGCTGTGGTGCGGAAAACAGCAGGAGCTGCTCCTCATTCATCTTCTATTTCGTTTTCTTTCTACCTTTGACAGATGTTTTTTTTTAAATCATGTCTTAGTGCTTACTTACATGATTATCAAAGTTCCAAGTTTCTAATTCTAGAAGTTTGAGCTGACCCGACTGAGCCTGTTAATGTTACGTACATATACAAAACAATCGCGGGAGTACGCGTGCGGGGCATACTCGTTCTCGAGATTCAATAGACATGAATGCTCGAATATCAACACACTTTCACTTATGCAACTACCCTATACCATCGCAATTGGTGCACAATTTTGTAGTGTATAGGTACTATCAAATCTTCAAAACCACGTGTCATACACAACAAAATTGCAGTCAACAACTAAGTAGTTAATTAAGTATAGTAAATCATTTACCGTCCACACAATTTTTTGTTTTGGTGTAGTTGGTTTTCTTTCATTTCATATCAACAGCTCCTCCTAAATTTGATGAGACTGTCCTAGCTTAAACAGTAAGTATCATATACCAGATACCATATAAAAGTATTTTAAAGAACAATTTTAGGTATGTTAAAAAAAATCCAAGCGCTTCTTACAATACTCTTGCACTACCAAAAACGATAGAAGAAAAAAAAATTATGCTTGACTGAGATTCGATTCGTACTCAAATATTATTAAAAAATAAATTAAAAAAATGTTTGTCGAAATGAAATTTGAACTTAGAGTAAAAAAATACGAAGCTCGTACTTTCTGAGCCCGCTATTTTAATTCCTATATTGTAAGCCAAATAGCATGTTAATATTAATGTCAAAACATAAAACCATAGCAACAGTATTTTGGTCGCTATGGTGACATTTTCAGTTACACCAGATACGTGTTCTTTAAAAATAAAGGTTTATTGCTAAGACCCCATGGTTAATAACCTGATAATAAATAGCCTATATGTTGTCTAGACATGTCCTTAATCTTCATGCAAAATTTTAATACTTATGTATATTAAGTAGTTTTTTCGTTTAGCCGGTAATTGTCATAAAATTCGTGATTGCTCACCCTCCATATGAAATAGTGCAATAATATGTAGAATTTATGTTGTCACGACCTCTAGTCATTATATTCTGAAAATTTGAAATGAAAATGAAATCTGTACATTATTTTTTTGGGTTTATCCCGGACATTTTATGTTAGTTAGTTCTTTAAACAGGTAACCGTCACAAAACGATGGGCAGAAAAGCTTAGTATTCACGTAAACAGCTTTAATTTTCATCGACTTAGCTTCAAAACAGTCGGGAGTTTCAAAAAAACGTACCTCCCCCTTTTCACCCCCGTTAAGGCAGAATTTTCAAAAATCCTTATTGCGTCATTCTTAACTTCTATCTAAATAGCCAAATATTAATTTTAATCGAATTAGCTTCAAAACTGACGGAGTTTTATACAAACTTACCCACCCTTTTTTACACCCTTAAAGAGCAAAATTCCAAAAAAAAGATAGCTTAAATGTTAGCGAGGACTAATAGCTACATAATAAAAAAAGGTTCATCAAAATCCGTCCAGTAGTTTTTGCGTGAATCGCGGACAACAAACAGACAGAATTTTTTTTTTTCATATTTTTGGCTTCTATTGTTTGTATGAAGATCCCCCATCTAAGATTTTCTTTAATATCTTTAATGTACAGACATGAGGTTTTTATAATTTTATTATATGTATAGAATAGATACTCCTGGGCAGTTATAGGATACTTTTCATCACGCTACGATCAATAGGAGCAGAGCAGTGAAGTTAAATGTTGGGAAAACGGGAGAAGTTACTCCGTATTTTAAAAAGTTTTTAGATTTATTTTGTTGTTATTTTATGAAATAGGTAATAGTTGTTTTGGTAGTGTTTAAATATACAGGGTGACTTTGAAGTCGTGGGCAATATTTTAAACTAAGACACACTATTAATGATACTAATAGCGTTAGGGCTACTTTTACGCAAAAAAAAAAGAAAAAAAAAATGGTGGAGTGTGGGGCTTAGGCCGTGAGGCGGCCCCGTACCCACTAAAACCCCCGGGTTTTCGGCGTGCGCCACCATGGAGGGGTCACGCGAAACCAAGACGATTACTTCCGCGACCCCTCCGGCGCCTGGCCGGGCGTCGGATGCCCGGCCCCGCCGGGGGGAACTAGGTAACTACCTGCATTATTATTATTTTTTTGAAGTAAAAATAGCCCTAACGCAATTAGTATCATTAATAGTGTCTTAGTTTAAAATATTGCCCACGACTTCAAAGTCATCCTGTATAAATAATTTACATTTTCTCTTTTTGTAGGTAAAGAAGTAGTAGGTAGAAATACCTACGCATAGATTTTTAGATACCGGTAGGTAAAATTTGGCTAACTTATGTCTAGTTTTTTTATTATTACGTAGATAAAAAACGAACAGTCAATCTGGGTAACTTTTAACATTTTTTACAATATTCGTGATTTTAAAACTAGTTTTATTTTTATTACCCTTATTTTTATTGAATAAATAGTGTCCTTTTGACCTAGTTTTTTAGTCTAACGCAATAAAATTTACAAGTAAAATTTATTTATTATTTTTATTATATTATTATCAAGTTCAAACATGGCTAGGCAATCAACTCATGGCTAGGGAATCCAGAAGACTGGGGTTAGAAATTGATAGAAAATACTCTGGAACCGGTTAAAACTTTACACCCACCTGCTCCGGAAAAGCTCCTCAACACAATTTTTTGCAATTGCAAAAAAGGCTGTAGTGCCAAATGTGGGTGTAAAAAAGTCGGGTAGCAGTGTTCTCCAGCGTGTACTAATTGTCAAGGTCAGTCTTGCTCAAATGCCCAGTTGAGTACAATAGAGGAAGATTTCTGTGATTTTGATGAAGAAACCAATGACTCAGTTACATTTGAAGAATTTATGAACATCCAACAAGAGGAAGAAGCAGAAATCGAAGAAGATATGATTGTTGAAGTAGACTTTCAAGAGTATGAATCGGATTAAAATATGTAAAGAAATCAAAACAGTAGTGAATCTAATAATCAATAGCAATATAAAAATATTACGGTAATATCTAGAACTTGACGGTTATTACGCCCTTCAATTATCCTATTTTTTTTTTGACTGTTAGTGGAATAGGCCTACAGGGAAAACCATGGTAAAAAAAACGCGCCTGGTGGTGTGGAAATGTGTGCATATCATGTATAATATGACTCTTAGAATCGCGATATCTCAGGAATGGTAACTGTTAGGAAAAAATCATTGATACCATTTTTGTAGATAATTACCATTTTCATTTAGACCTTTGACCTCAAATAACTTTTTAAGCACACATAGGACCGATGGGGACTTTTAACATTTGATTCGTAATGTTAAACTATAGGTCTCCACCAAAATTTGGCTTTCCGGGAATTTTTGTTATTTAACCACTTTTTTATGTCTAAATTGACCGGACTATTATGTTTTTCGAGTGTATGTATGTATCTATACTAATATTATAAAGCTGAAGAGTTTGTTTGTTTGCTTAAACGCGCTAATCTCAGGAACTACTGGGTCGAATCGAAAAATTCTTTTTGTGTTGAATAGACCATTTATTGAGGAAGGCTTTAGGCTATATAACGTCAAGTTGCAACTATTAGGAGCGAAAAAATAATGAAAAATGTAAAAAAAAACTGGGAAAATTATTCATCCTTGAGGGCTTCCGTTGCGTGCGCTGCGAAAACGGTTCAAGATACCAAAAATATATGTAGAAAAGAATTATTCCTATTGAAAGGATCTAAAAAAATGTCCGGGACAGTATATGTCTATCTTTTAAGATTAACTCACTAGAACCGTTTTTATGGTAATCAAATTCGGTCGAAATTAACGCATTTGTTAAGAGTTGTATCAACGTATCAGGCTGTGTAGAAAATTAATATGTACTTCTGCCACAAGAAAATAAAACTAAAAATATAATTTACGCAGAAGTAGGTACTTTAAAATAATTATGATCTTTTAAAAATTTAAAAACTAAATTGTCTAAAATAATAACAGAAAATGACGAGGACAAAGTCGTGGATAACAGATATAATTTATAAAGCTAAGGAGGTTGTCCGCAAAAATAAATGATGCCCAAAATAATTATTCCACGCGGACGAAGTCGCGGGCACAGCTAGTGTTTGTATAATTGTTTGGCACGCTCTGCAGCCTAAACGGCTTGATGGATTTTGGCTTGAAAGGTGTCGTTTGTATTGACTGTGAGAGTAAAAAAAAAACAAAATGGCGAAGTTTTGGCAAAGTATGGGTTTCAGCTTCAAAGGTATCGATAGAATTTTATTTTGTGAGAGTGACACCGGTTATAATTTTTTACCTATATTGTGAGGTAAGAAAAAAAAAACATCCCATCAAGTGGGGTATCAAAACGAAGGGTTTCAAATAACAAGCCCAAAAATATATGTAACTTGTCGTTTCAATTTCAAATGAGAGATATAAGCTTTAAGGAAAATAAAATATAAAAAACTTATTAACTTACAAGTTGTGAGAGGTACCTACTAGTCCAGTCATTTGGAAGAAAATAAGGGGGTTACGAGGAAAGTTTTCCGGGAGTTTTGAAAATTAACTTTGCCACCTCGTACCACCGCCGCTCGCGCCGCCGTTTTGAAAAAATGGCGCCCAAAAACCGTTTTTTGGGAATATCTCCTTTCTGAGGCATTTTACGAAAAAAATATTTTCTAAAAAATTAAACTAGAGCAAAATCCTACACTTTATGTCTTATTCACTTTTTCATAAAATTAATAGTTTTGGATGTAAGAGCGCCGCAAAGTATTACTTATTCATCTGCACCACCACGTGTTTTTCGTATATTTTTCTAAAATGTTCTATTACTACTTACTACTTTGCGGCGCTCGTACGTCCAAAACTATGGATTTTATGAAAAAGTGAATAAGACATAAAGTGTAGGAAATTTTTTCTAGTTTAATTTTGTAGAAAATATTTTTTTCGTAAAATGCGTCGGAAAGGAGATATTCCCAAAAAACTATTTTTGGGCGCCATTTTTTCAAAATGGCGGCGCGAGCGGCGGTGGTACGAGGTGGCAAAGTTAAAATTCGAAAAGAGCATATCCAAATCTATAAAATACTCAATTTTCAAAACTCCCGGAAAACTTTCCAGGTAAAACTACCAAATGACTGGACTATACCTACTTTCAGTATTCTAAACTGGGCCACTTATTTATAAAAAAAAAAACTAAAAAGTCTGAAATAAAACAATTATTAAAAAACAAAAAACCCGACCGTAAAACATAACCACTAACTAAAAAGGGAAATATAAAATAAATAAGAAAAAGCAAAGATTTTTTTTTAAACACGCAAATGGTCGTACGGCACAGTCTTGGCATCGATGCAGTCTTACATTATTTTGTGAGTGTTCGAGAGCGGCGGTAACAAAACTAACTTATAACGATAAAATTAACGGTAACATATATTTTAACGTTTTGTATATTTAACGTTTAAATGTGCCAGAAGTAACGTTAAATATGGTAACGTTATTTCTTAGTTAACGATATCAACATCAAAAGGCAGTAACGATACCAAATTTTTACCGGTATGTCAAGCCCTGCATAGAACCGCCACTACGAATGAATTGGAAATCCTTTTAAAGCTAGTATGGTGAGTCTACGTTATAATCTTATTACAAAAAGCAATATCCGTTCGAGCCATATTGTAAAATGTAAACGAATATACAGTGAAGCCGATAATCCTCACAATCCGGAGAAGTTTACCGATGCATGCTCTCATTGCCAGACAGTTTAACTCCGTAATAAGCTGCAAAGCGACTTGCGATTATCGGGTATAAAATTAAACGTTGAAGTTTAAAGGATATTAGCATATTTTTGTGATTTGAAAATAATCGAAACGAAGGTGATATTTCTATACGGAAAACTAGAAACTAAACAATATACAATTTAAGTAGATTTTATATTTTATTAAGTTTAAGTTATCTTATGTTTAAGTTTGGTTCACTTGTAATTGGCAACTGTGTTAGGCCTTTACGCGTTAAAAGTATTATTTAGTTAATTTATACACAGAAGCTGTTGGTGTTCCTTTTTGCTAATAAATAAATACTTAAAACATATAAATAATTAATCTAATAATGACAGATAAGCCGGACTTAAAATATTTGAATCTGTACTCTCCGACTCCCAATGAGCTAGCGTGACCAATGCTAAAGCCTTCCTTATATGGGAAGAGGTATGTGTTCAGCAGTGAGACATTTAGATGCTGAAATTATATTATAAATCACAGAACAAAATAGCAGTACGGTGAAATAAGTACAGCATTGGTTTTGCAGTCAGACAGGTTGAAAAAAAAAACCTTTTCTTGACTTCATAACTTTAAAATTCTCTTACCTCTTTCAAAGCAGACAGTATGGCGGTTCTTTGTTTTATAAATGTTTTATTCAGTTCTCGTAAGCTATAATAACTTTTGCAACTTTTTGTCAAAGTTAAAGCAGTTTCATTGCATCTGTCCCTCGAGTATTATAGAATTCATTTTACGTTTTGTAATATATATATATTTAGTTATACAACCTGCATGCTTTAAATTGACGTCGAAACTAACTTAGTCTTAGAAATATATAAATTCATTTTCCAACCTTCATTTTTCGACCTTTTATGACACATGTTTTCCAAAACAAGTGTCATGAAAGGTCAAAAGCGAAAGCGGTTTCAGCCAAGTTAAAGACAAAATAAAATAAAAACAAAAAAGACGATAAATTAATAACAATTAAAACCAATGCTCAACATTTTAGAAATAATAATAAAAATAGTCACATATCCGTATATCAAAAAGTTGCCTACATAATTCATTTTCAAAAACACTAATATTTACATTTGAAAAGCCTCTGCGATAAACCTCTTTGTATCAAAGCATTCAACAAGAGCTTTAGCAAGTGTAGCGAGGACGCGATACGGGATAATCCGCTCACAAATACGAGTGCAAATGTGGAAGCGAATGATATTTGCTGAAATGTTTTATACGGTACTTTTATTACTAGAGTTAGTAGGGTAAATTTAATCTTTCGACCGACTTGCTCCTTTAGAGAGCTTTTTGGTTGTATCTAAATATTAGTGCGGTTTAATCATGCTTTAACAGATTATAAGAAATGTTTAGCCGCTGTTTATGTGTCGCTACAGTTGCTCTATTGTCGGTTGGTTATTGGTGAATATGCTGAGAACTTTCATCTGACAACCTGTGTAACACCCTAGGGTGTTAATACGCAGAATAATAACATAGGGATAATGATAGAAAAAAAAACTATTTTCATTGATCATCTGAACAATAAAAAATACAAAGATAAGCTGCTTTAAAGTTTAGAGGACTTGTAACGTAACGCATTCGCAAACTATGTACGAAAAAGTAAAGTCACGTGTATCTTTAACTGACTGAAAGAAAACACGATATTTTTTTACGAATTCGAATTTATAATAGAGTTTTGCAAAGGCCAACTGTAAATTAAAGTCCCTCTATAACTCGCTTATGAGATAAAATATCAACCCGTTAGTAAATATGTAGTAAGAATTGACTGACTTAACGACTCTAATATTACGCTTTATTATATCCTTTTCCAAATTATTTTTTCATACGTCACTTGAAAGTTTTTTGTCTCCGAGCCATAATAATTTCGGGAAACAAAACGAAGCCTTTCAAAGTAGGTTTACATAAAATAAATTAGAAACAGGGATGAGCCCAGCGTACTGTAATTTTGGTATTTTATCAAACTAATTTAACTTTATAACGGTATTCTTTTAATTAAAATACTTTTTAAGGAATATTTTTATTTTTTGTTTTACGTATTATTTTTGTCATTAATCAAATTATTATTATAGTTTTATTTAAAAAAACAAACTTACTAAACTAATTACTAATCTAAGCGAAATAATATTATATAAAAAGAAGATATTAACGATAATTGACTTATTCAAGATTTTATTATACGTACCCTGAGCTGTATTGTTAACCTACACACTTTCAAAACCAAATATTCAAGCAAAATATATACAGAGCTAAATATCTAACAAATCTATCGCACCATTGGTCATTACTGTGATTGAAGCAGTTAATGAGTAATTAGCCAAATAAAATGATTTTCCGAACTGTGCGCCGCGGCGTTGCTAGCTCATTCATATAGTTTCAATGATAAAGCTAGAAACGATTCAAATATAGTCCTATATTTGAATAGTTTGAATATTCATAGGCTTTTTTTTTATTAAAAAAAAATATTGCAGAAATTAAACTATAATTTTTTTTGTTAAATTCTTTGCTGAGTTGAGCTGAGCTGCTGAGTTCTAAAAATAAGTATATGTTAAGAGCCCTAACAAATTTTAACTATGTTAAATTGAAGAAACAATACTTCACATAACTACATTGTTCAAACCTGTATTTTTGAGAACATCGAGTTAACTTTGGCCTAACTTTGATTTTTATTTCTACAACTAACACTAAAGCACTTTTCATTCCAACCTTTAAACTGGCAACGGCACTTTTAAAGAGGATAACGACATAATATTCCTAATATTCCTACTACTACCATACTAATATTCCTACGTGAAATCTTAAGCGATATTTCAGTCGAAATTTCATAACACGGTACGGTGACATCTGCTGTAGCGGTGCAGCGCCTGAATGCATTTCAATTACGAGTCCACACAAAGATTAAGGTCAGATCATACTCCATTCGTCTGCATGCTACACGGTAGACAGTTTATCATATTCAGAATTGAGTTAAACAAGAAATCGTAAGAATCGTAAAAGTTAACTCAGTATACAGGTGATGTCGAAGTCGTGGGCAATATTTAAACTAAGACACTATTAATGACGATAATTGCGTTAGGGCTACTTTTACGCAAAAAAAAAGTAAGTTGCCCACAACTTCGAAGTCACCCTGTAGATGAACATTTTTTATTTGCTTTTTTAGGATGTTTTTAAGTAGTTTTTACAAGTAATGACGATTTATAATCTAGAGGTTTTTATTTTGAGCAAGAATTAACAAATGTTATTTTTAGTTGCAGAATTTCATGAAAATAAAATTCTTTAAACTAAAGGTTATTATTAGTTTCTTTTATCAACAACTGTTAACCAATTACCTATATTTGTAGAACAAACGTTATAATTAATTTTACTGGCTCCAAAAATAAGCATATCTTTATTATTTTACTAGCATTATAAACAGTTAATCAAAGTATTCGTCGAAAACGGTTAACTTGGAAAAATATTTAATATAATTAGCTTCAGCAAATAATCATGTTATATGGACGGGTTTAATTGATTTAAGAGAGGTTTTAGCTAATTAGGTGTTGCGCTGTCTGTCTCTAAATAATTATAGTGGTTTAAATATTTACATAGTCAATTAATGATTTAGTTTCCATTATTTATGCTAAAAACATTGTTACGAATTGTTTCTCATTCATTGTAGGGAATAATCATTCCAAGCTTAAGGAAATGTGTGTTTACTTGATTGTTCCCGCTTAACTCTGAAATAGCTGAACCAATTTTGACGAGCTTTTAATCGGCAGGAAGCTGACGTAATAAGGACTAGCTTACTACTTATTACTTTTATTTTAGACCATTTTTTTATTTCAGAAAATTAATTAACTTATTTGTTAAATTCCACACGAAAAAGTTGCGGGGACGGCTAGTCTAACAAAAAAAATATTATGAGAAACAATTTCTACACCTGCAATCTTCCTTTCGTCACATCTTTACTCCATCCGTTAAACAGTGCAGTCATTCAGATCAATACAAAGGTACAGAGGTAGCTTTCCTGAATTATTCATGGCAGTGTTGACCGATCTGACCTTCGTATGTTTCCACTGAATTATTCACACGTGTGCCAATTTTGTTGCAACTTAAAGGCGATTTAACTTAAAATGTATGTACAGTAAATACTTAAGTGTGTGTTTAAGTAAAGGTTGCCTAAAGAGAGTGAGATGGAAAGCAATGCCCTCCGCACTAAATACTTTATTTCTTGTGACGCTAAAGTTTCACAAACAAGTTGCGCCAAGAACATTTATATAATTGGAATAAAAGAAAAATAAACTCATGAGAAAGAAACAATTTAGTTGCCTAAGCCAACTTTGGTCAATTATACTTTCAAAGAATAAAATAACAATTATTTTTATACAAGTATTTAGGACTAAATCACAATGACTCAAAAGCATTTTAGTAGGTAAACAAATGTTTGAAATTTCTTAATACAATCAACGAGGAAATTGTAAACTATTAGCTTTACAATATTAAACATATTAGTCTAGACCTTCTCAAATGTATGCCAACCTGTACTACACTCGAATGTACATTTTAAACAAAAGTAAGAGTTCTAATCTTGCAGTAATCTTGCAAAAGGGTACAAACATCATTTATTATTAGAGTACCATTAAACCAGCTAACGCTGAGTTAGCGCCTTAGCTCGGGCCAATAACAATATTATCTGAACCACTAGGGAATAATTAATGAGCTTTAGTCCACTATTAATAAGTGCTACTTCAATGTTACGATATTCCGAAGACTTTTCTTAGGTATTGCTAATGGATTTTAAAGCAGGCTTACCACCCACTTAAAGTGAAACTATTGCTGTGGTGGAAGCGTGATAGCGCATTACAAAATGTAGAGCGCCGTCTCTCTTTCTCTTTACAGCTACTATGTATAAATAGCTCCCAGTTATTTTGTTGTTTTCAGGCCAGAAAAGTACAAAAATGACATAAAAAAACATTGTCCTCTTTGATACTATATTCAGTATCAGATTACCATATTTTATAATGCCATAAGCCATTTTATTTCAAATATTTGTCATGCTGACAAAAATATCGAAAATACGCAGCGAGATTGGATTAACTCAGTACTTCGTATTGTACCTGCATAACCGGATTATTACTACTATTTCCACTACAAATAATACTCCTTTGACAGTCAAAGACTTAATTATACGTTTTAGTTCATATTCATTTAGTATGAATGTACACGATACAAGTAAGATGGCAGTAAACTCCGCGTTTATTTAGAAGCCTGCATCGCCAAAGTTGGCAGAACAAAGTCCATTTCGCCGTATTACAACATTTATCAAAGTGAGCTCAAGATGTTTGCTAAGGCACACGGTTTAATTAAAATCCAAGAAATTAATTAAAACTTACACAGATTGGCTTGTGCAAAGTCGTATGAGATAATACGAATACAATTAGAGTGTTCTTGTTCTGCGTTTAGAAGATTTCCCCGTTGAATAAAGATCGTTTCTAAGTCGCTTGCTAAATGAGGAAGCTTTGAATTTTACCAGTACTTTGAGCTCTTTAAAGACTGTTGGTATTGTGGAAGAGGGATGGTGCAATACACTGCACATCGCTGTGTCTCACTTTCACAAATGCAGCAGTCGCACTTTATGCGCTCCTAGTAGAGGTCATGTTTTTAAAATGCCATTTTCAAATACACGGAGCCACTCGATTTAAATCGCGATTTGGTTTCGAATGGTTTTTGTTATTTCGATACAAAACTTTTTGACGTGTACGATTGAATCCTAAAATTGAGTGAAAACATTTTCAATTACATTCATCAAAAAGTTTTTTCTAAAGCTCGTGATACTAAACATCGAATTTGTTTCTGGTAATTGTTGTATAGTCTTATTATTGCTTAAACTAAAGTCATTGTCTCAATATCATAATCATAACCACCATACGAACATGTTTATCTAAAAAGTTTTTGGGAGGCAACTACAACTTCATTTTTGAGAAGTAAATTTTTAAGCTACCTATATCTTAACAAACTTTGTCCAAAATAACTTTTTGTACCTCGTCAAGTCAAGTACCTACCTTAAGGTGAAAAGTAACGATAAAATTACCAAATTCCACGAATTGTTATCTGTTCAGAAATCGCTTTATTGTTGTTTACTTATACTTTGTTATTTAGTTCTCGATACTTTAGCAAAGTGTTATTTTAAATATCTCTGCTTAATTTTTTTTGACTACGATTAATTATCGATGAAAGGGAACCACGAACTGTTTTAATAAGTAACTCAGTATCGCATAGTGCCTAAGATTTATTTTTCGAGATATCTAAAAAAATACCTTTAATATAACTAGGTATTCAAAAACGTCAAAACAGATGACAAAATTATATCAACCGCGAAAATATCTTCAGAACTAGTAACGATAAAATAAAGTGCATTTTAGAGAATATTTTCTAAAAACTTGTTTCTCTAGCAGCTGTTATTCAGTGGCATTCAAAACAGAAACTCAATTTGTTTCAGCATTCCATTTAGACAATGTCTCCAGACGATTGACCATCGGTTAACCTAATTAATTAAAGTAAATTCCACTTTATTTGGCGGTCGGTTTATCAATTGTAAGGACAATTTAAAAACGTTAATAGCTTATGCATGTGTGTAGTGCGAAGTAAAAACGGGTGTGGTATTGACTAGCTTTATGCAAATAACGTGTTTTTTTTCTACGAGCAACGCGATTTAGACTTGTCTTCTTCATGCATATCAATTCAAAAAGCGATAAAGATTATAATTATAGAGTACCGAAATAGTAGATCCAGCGAGTTTGAAACATTTCAGACATATAAAAATGATATAAATATCCTATTAACAGAATAAGTGATTTCATTTCTTTGCCCTTCAGATAACAGTCGCATCCTGCGCTCATGCCAAAGGCAAAAGTCAAAAGATCTTTTGAAAAGTAGTAACAATCAGCACGAATTTCAGGTATGTAAGACTATAAAAATAGCACCTACTGTTAAAGAGTCTGCAATAAAGTTAAAAAAACTTATCTACCCCTGGTTTCTTAAACGGTGATCAACACAAAATTTGTTAATCATCAGTCACGTCTCATGTTAGGCTCTGTGATTGGTTGCAAGTTTTATGGTCAACTCATCACAATCTGCTGTAAATCAACTGATCAGTTGATTAGATTCAATTGATCACCCTTCTAGGAATCGGGGTTATTTAAGCTTGCATAAAATAGGTATTCATTATTATTATCGCCAAATATCAAATTTTATCACAGAAAAAAAGTTTGATTTGAATTTCTTTGGACAATATTACCAGCCAACAATATTTACATGAAGATGAAAGGAAACTTTGTTTAGCACGTCTCACGTTAATAAGTCACGTATTATTTTACAAGTAAGTTTGAAGAGTATTTTACGGTTCAACAATTTTATTGCATCGAAGTTTACACGATATTGGCTTCAAGTTATTAGAAGTTTTCTAACAATGAGATTGCATTTTACAAATATACTCGTTTATTTCTTTGAAAAAGTTATTTATAAAGTAATAGAATAGATGAGGGTTATAAAAATATTTTGATCAGAATCCAATTGTTTTCTACTTAATTAGGAAAGTCATAACTATACATATACTATAGAGACGAAAGTCAATAATGTAGAGAATGACGTTGTCTAATAACTAAATTGAAATTATTTATAGCCCACAACTTGCTGTAGTAAAATAAACCTAAAGAATATTCGCCATAAAGCTCATAATGATTTGATTGGAAGCCTAGTTTAATATCGTATCATGCAATATAATATGAAACCACATCCACATTTTGCACACAATATTCGTCACTTAGAGAGAATTCCTCTGAATTATATACAATGCAATTAGTGCGGAGAGTACTTATGTACTTGATGTTAATTGCTTAGCTTTCGAGTATAAGCAGTTGCTAAGCTCTCTTCAATGATTCAAGTTATAGGTAGCTCTTATTTTCATATTTCATATAGCGGTATAGATTAATATTACCTGATTATCTGAATGCGGCAAGGTAGAAAAGTGAAATAAATGTTAAACCTAAATAATCTTTCAAAGCTATTGTCATAAGCTTTAAAATACGATATAAATCGAGACGAATTTTACAAATCAAGAAGTACGTGTATCTATTTGCCTGTCACGTTTCCTCGCTTAACGTGATGTTACTTTTGTTGAATATAGAACTACAAGAAAGAACAACATCACTTTTTGCCCCACCCGACATCTACCGGTCTCAGGTGTGATAGTTAGCAAAAACAAATAATAAGATAAATAAATATAAACAAAAACGAAGAAAATAAGGGAGAGCGTTTTTGAGACTCATTAATTTATTTTGCCTTAGTCCATTTCTATACAAAATTTGTGAAGTCGCGCACAATTGAAACAAAACGTTTCACAGACAAAATTGTCTAATATAAACGTGCACACGAACTGCAAGGGCAAGTCTAGCAAAACAGGCAAAACAGTTTTATATAGATAAAATTAACAGTAACAATTAAAACAAACACACCAAATAAAAAAAAGTACGTCAAGTGACATTCTGATAGGCAAAACAATTTTATACTAGATTCATCTATAATAAGAGACAGCTCTGAAAATAAACATTAACATTTAAAACAAAAGCATAACACACTTAATAAAATAGAACGAGTTTAAATAAAATGTAACATACAACCTTCTTAGCAACGCTTGCATGTAGACCACACTAAGCTCCTGTAATTTACACCGGGCTGTTTTATGAGGAAACTCTCGTGTTCCTAAGTTTATATTCTTTACACCAAGTAAAACAAAAGTAACGTTATATAAAATGAGAGTAGGATATAAAGTTCTTTCTTATATTTTTCTCACTGAAGTTACACGGTAGAAAGGAAAATTTTGCTACATAAGATGATTATCCTATTCTAAACTGATTTAGATAAAGAAGTACTCGGCGTACAGAAAATTACCCGGAAATTCACCCTTGCGGATATCGGTTATAGCTGCAAAGACAAAACACCCCCTTTGACACAATCCGTTAAAAGTAGTTTATGTTTTCATTAAAATTGATCCAGCCATTTGAGCGTGAAAGAGAACATCCATCCATTCATCCTCAAAAACTTTCGTGTTAATAATAAATAAGTGTTGCATTGAAAAGAAGAAATATTCAGATTTTTGCCAATTTTGTCCGACCGTGTAGCAATAAAACCAACACTTGCAAGGGATTGATGGGAAAATTTTGTTAGGGTAATAAATAGCCAATCGGCTAAGACGAAGGTGAAGGTGAAGGGTCTATTCCTATAGAAAAATTACATTTTGTCGCCCAGAGGCAAGCCATAAAACCTTCACCATCAAAAGAACAAGTAGGGAAAACAGTAAATATTTTCTCAAATCGGTTTTCAGTGTATTCGCAGTGAATGAGGGAACGGAACAACTGAACGAGTTCGGTGCCTACTACCACGTGAACTAATAATTTCATTTTTTCAGGTGTCGAAACAAGATAGCGCACTACACTCCATAAAGCGGCGTCTCTCTTGCACGCTTTCAATATTTTTACTGAAGAAGTGATGGTAGGCCTCTGAACAGTCGATCTTTCTTTGTACAAGGCTTAAGCGAAGGCTTTTTACGCCTCTTACCCAATAACATATTCTGAACTAGTATGTAATCGAACATGGCTTGAATGGATAAACGAACCCGGAAACGGTTCCTGTACCTTATAAATAGGCTTTTCTTATTTCATATTTTGTGACTTTCGATAGAATATACATATAAGTAAGCGAGTACAATTCAAGGCCCTTCTTCAAATGTCTACAGATATTGGTAAAGTAGATACTGACAGTAACGTTTACTACCTAAGTATGGAGATACGGGAAAGTTTTTGCGTAATGAAACAGATGTTTCAGATAGCACGAAAGGTTTAGAAAACATTTATTGCGTTATGAAGTTCAATAAAATTCATTAAAAATATTTAGTCTAGTGTCAATTCTATGTTAAATTGTTCCCATGTGGGGTTGCAAAAATAGTATCTGTCCATTAGACTCATTGAATTATCCATGCTGTCTAGAATGAACTAGTTTCGGAATAGTCTCATGATAATGTAGTTTTCATGCAAGACGTCAACGTCCGCAATCGCGTGACGACTGACAAACTCAACCATTTGTGGAATCCCAAAATACCCAGTTAATTCCATTATAGTAGCACCAGTTGTAAATACGTCACTTCGCCGTAGATCCACGGCTAATAAGCCATTCATATCTTATTCTAGAGCCCCTATTTCTATTCGATTCTGTTATAGTTGTATGACCTTTCCAGCAAATGAGGAGTCATGAAAAATTCATGGCATTGTAGTCATTCAACATAATTGTCCACTTACGTGAGGTCACGGAAGTAATATCAGTGTCTATTGTAAAAATATCAAAGCGTTTTAGGGTTAATCTGACCGTTTTGTTGCTTATCTTTAACCTTGGGACAGATAATGTCATAATAATGGCTTGGAATAAAACACAATTTACTCACTAGTTAGTCAATCAAATCAATTGTTAGTTAAACATTTGTGTGCATATCGGACTTTGTTTTAATGGCAGCATTTTGTCTTATATAATCTTCCACAAATGATTTTGTGGACACCTTCCAGTAATTTCAAAATTTACATCCTAAATATTGCCTACAACCAGTGCACGTGACTTGAATAGAGCTAATAACAGCCTCGTGTCAGATAACATTCCCATTCCAAACAACGGCTTTACACTGCTATATCGAGGTAATGAAATGTAACTAATGGTGGGTTAGTGGATAACATGGTGTTTGAAAGTCTCAGTTTTCGGGAACGGCAAATGTAGTAGCAACAATTTCGATATTCGAAAAAATATATCGTAGAAGTTTTAAAATGGCTATTTGCTGTAATAGCTCATGTGAACACGAAAAGCTGTTACTAAGACCAGTTCCTAATAAAAAATCACTGGGTGCTACGAAACCATCATTGCCTATGATCATATTCGCATACAAGCCTAACATGTTACAGAGTAAACTGTAGGAAAGCCACAGCAGATTTCATAAATCAAAATGATTCAGAGGTAAATTACCTACTTAAAACGTTATAACGGTTTACTCACGCGTATTTATCGGGATAGCCCGACTAGTTTCGGACCCAACCGGAGTCCCTAATCATGAGCTGACGCGGCGGCGGGGTCGCGAGTCGAACGCGTGAGTAAACCGTTATAACGTTTTAAGTATGAATCATCCTCACGAAAGTTATTATAAGGTAAATTACCTGTTTAGTAATAACTATGATGAAGAGTATGTAGGCGTTGAGCAGCAGTCCGATGGCGGAGATGACGGTGACGGCAACGCTAAGCGCGAGCGCCACTGCCGCCTCCTCGGCCCGCGCTTCCGTCCCGTTCACCTCCATGAGGCAGGGCTATCTCTGTCTCGCTCTTACTTCACACTAGCCGTTCCATTCTGGCCCGATGATCGCGCGCTCCATTTTCTTTGGTGACGTCACCTCACTGCTGCTGCCGCGTTCCATAGCATCTCAGTTTGGATGATCTGAAACAAAAAAGAGAATATTTATAAACAATTCTCAAATGCTCGGTTGGTACTACTGTATCTGGTGATACTAGAAACAAATAACTGAAGCTTCCTTTAACTAAAAGGCTGTTCTTTTAGGTTTAGTTTCCTTATTTTTGGCTGGATATGTCCAAAAGCCATAACAACATGTCGTTTCATTATTTTTCGTTTCTCT
This sequence comes from Chrysodeixis includens, assembly GCA_941860345.1. Lineage (NCBI taxonomy): Eukaryota > Metazoa > Arthropoda > Insecta > Lepidoptera > Noctuidae > Chrysodeixis > Chrysodeixis includens. Next base: position 8,910,119 of record OW796103.1, read on the forward strand.
AAGATTGTTATACATATAAAGAAAACCCAAGAAGTACTCTTTAAACTTCCATTTAATTTCTTAGTAGGTAAACTGAATACCAAAACAAGGTATACAATAAACAGAGTAAACAAAACACAAATGTTCCAACTTTTTCAGAAAACCGCTTCGCAAACATTACGATACAAGATCTCTAATACCGAGAAGGCCACAGGTGCTCATTTTATAGCCATAAAAATGATTTGTGAGGATAATACGAAACAAGTACCTCCTAAGTGTTTTGGATGAAGTTCGCGTATTACATCCCACCGGCAATAAAGGGAATCTAATAAGGCAATTCATTCGGCTAAACGCAATTTAAACGGACATTGATCTGTATTAACTTGCGAAGAACTTCTTTGTTGAATTTATGCCGAAATCTATTTTGTTTTATTTACAAAGTGTACCTAACTATTTCGGCTTAAAAGCTCATAGCAGACGGAACCCAAAAAAAATACGTGCTTTTAAAGTCTCGTCCAAATCTGTTTTATGACATGAGGCATTGGAGGCTCCCAAACAATATTTATGTCCCATGCCTAAAAGGCATTATTGATGGCAAGAACTAAGATACATCAAAAGTAGTGTTTAAAGCCCTTCGATATTGCATGTCAAAGAAATAGCAGCCCCTAAATGCAATGACATTGACGAATAATAGTCCAAAAATACGATTGGAAGACACGACAGGTGGAATGCCATATTATCTGCATGTGACTTGACAGTTTAAGCACCTATTTTACATTTAGAACAAAATGGGAATCGTACGTTTACGTGCCAGTCGAGTTTTTCATATATCTACTATTTTAAAATTGATAAGAGAGATGACTATTCGATTAATTAAAGGAGACAAGAAGAATCGATTCAGAAAGAGGAAAATTGTAGACAAAATTTTGTAAGCAATTGTTATCAAAATAGTGTTACTTCTCTTATTGAATATTATTTCTTAATTAATTAAGCCAATAAAACATTGCCTGCTACGCACCAGTTAGGAAAATAAATAACCTATTCATCACTTAATTAATTTACAAACCAGCCCAAACGTCTTCAATGCTACACAGCTAATGTCTCACTTTCATAAATTATTCACGAAAAAACACTAAGCGTGATCCCATAGCAATAAGGCTATTTTCGGAAGGTATATTACTTGTATTGTATCCATCAGAAAATAAATCAATGTCCTTCGTTTTCCCATAACAATCGGTATAGTACTATTTGCGTTCAGTCGATACGACGCAAGGTCAAAAAATGACTCGGCGCAATTATCATAAAATAAAAGTCAATGAAACGTCGGTTCGTTTCTTTTAACTTGGTATCGAAGACTAGAATATCAAGATTGTTGAAAAGTTTTCTTAGATTAAGTTAATATAATAATTCTGTTAAACTGAGTGCATTAGGATATTATAAAGTAAATTGAATTTATGTAGTTGTAGTTTGAGTAGAATTTGATTAGGTACTTTAATATTTAATAAGTTTAGAATTCAAATACTACTCTTGTTTTAATTTAATTTTAATTCTACATCTTTAATTGCCATTATTAGGTAATAATAAAAATAATAACAGCCTATAAAACGTCCCACTGATGGGCACAACCATGTTCCAATATAGAGAAGGTTTAAGCATTGATATTTGGAATCTAGTTTCATCACAATATTTCTCTTCAACGTTTGTCAGTAGTGTCTTTAGATAATTAAGAAAATACAATACATATAACTTTGAAAACGTCACATTCCTATTCGTTTGCAATGGAGATAACCTGCACCTCTTGCATACAAAACCGTTTATAGAACCGCAAGGCCACCACGACATAAATAGGTATTAAAAAATATATATAAAACAAACCATTTGCCAGCCAAGTATACCAACAACCTTTCAAAAAGTCTTTAATAAAACACGTTACAACCCCGATCAAAGTACAAGTATAAATAATATATTGACTCCCAAAATTAATTCAACAACATGTAGCGTCGAAATCACTAAAGTGTACCTACATAAAGCCAAATAAGGTCGCAACACGATACGAATACGTAAAAATGTACCCTCGGGGCCCGGCAGGATTGAAAATATTCATCTACTGAAGCTCCGATAAAATCAAGACCTTATAGCAAGAACACCTTGATTTTCTGAAGGAGTTAAATTGTGTCCTTAGAGGAATATAAAATACAAATAGGTGTTGAATCAACTATTTGATGTAAATCTGGAAATTAGAAAAATATTATGTGGAATTTGTACTAAACTTCTATAAGTGTAGTGTTTTGTTTTTTATAATGACGTATTTCATAACCTGTCTTTTTAAATATACACAAATACTATCATTTACCACATTTTTCACATGTATATTTCAACAAACCTACTTTAGTGGGGGTAAAAACGAAAGTATAAATTATATCGTTTTTTCTTTATTTAATCTGTAAGATAATTATAGATTAAATAAAGAAGTCTATAAATGACTCACTGCGGGGCAAAAAGCTTTTACTCAATCAGAGAAGAATAAAACACCACGCTTTGACATAATTTTCCATAATAATCCAAACTATATACGCCTCAATTTGAGAACCTCTTTCGTTTTTTGGCTACAAACAAAGCACATCAACAAGTTGCCACAAAATTCAAGAGCCAGTGGATCACTCACTAATTGAGTGAACGCGATAACATGAAGAAACTCGTCGCGCTCAGATTTAATTATAACAAATTATTTTATAATTAAGTTACGCCTTTCCCACTTCCCGTGTTGTTGGGTCCATTTCACTTTCATAAATTATCTTGGAAATCACTTTATGAAATTACCGAGCGTTATTCCTTCGTCTTTCGTTTGTTTTGCAAGTTTGAATTAGTTTAGATTTGTCGTTTGTGACTATTTGTTTACTTTACTTTGTTACGAATTCATCTATTACTTTGCTAAACTTTTGATGGCCTTTGCAATCTTTTACAATTTTGTGCTTAATTAGAAATATCCGCTTCGCATGCGCTCTTGCATAAGAAATAATTAAAACGTAAATTAAGTTTCGACTCCAAACGTAACGATATCTTACACAAAATTATTACTATAAACAGCTTTTAACAAATTTATACTACGACCCACAGTTATTATCTCCAATTTGACCTCAGGAACAAAATAATATCATGTGTCAAAACAAACCCTTTTGGGAATTAGATTTGAAACGGTAACTTACTAAGTTAACGCAGTTGAATGCTACCTTCATTTGCAAATTGATCAAATATTCTATTTCAGACCGGCCAGCACTAATGAGCGGTAATATCAAAAACTATACTCTGGGTATGTAGTAACACTATACAATATTTTTCAGTTATTAGTAAGTTATTAATGAAGTAAAATGGGATAAGGGCAGGAAGATGATGATGATGAATGAGTTATAAATAAACCTATACGGTCATGTTCGAATATATTGTTTCTGTTGTGTGTAATTGCAAATACAAAAATGTTAAGTAAGTACAAAAATTGATTCAATAAACATAGGTGAAATTGGATATTTACATATACGGATATTTCTCGTTAGAATTTTCAGCTAAATTTCAAATCATAGATTTACCATACATAGCTCTACCATACAGCTAAATTTCAAATCATAGATTTGAAATTTAGCTGTATGGTAGAGCAAGACAATCAAAAGTAGATCGAAATACTCTTGGAAAAGTCATATTCGCGACAACTTACTTGCTACATTCCAAGCTGTATCCACATGATTACCGTAAACCTCTTGCACATCCATAATCAAACGAAAATTATCGTAAGTCTATCATAACCATCTATGGCGTTATATCTTAATTTATACAGCGTTAGTGTTATACATAAAAAACGATTTACATTTCAATTTCATGCATTTCCATTTTAATTTAATGTTTTCCTTATTACCCGGAACTTACAACATTTCCCATACAATACATTCTTGCTTATCGCACCGAAAAACAGGTGTCATAATATTTCATTCGAACTCATGATCACTCGCATCAGTGCGCAGACATTTATTATATCAGACGCCAAAATCCTCGCGAAATTCATAATAATTGCGTTTGACATAAAAACGTGACTTTCAGAATTTTTCCAACGGGTCTCTTTAGTTATAACTGTGTAGAAACAAATGGGAGCTTACCTGTAATTTTCAGCTTCCAATTAAATACGTTACGACATTGTTTTCGCTGCGTATGAGATTTTTTTAATACTTTTAACGATGTTGGCTATTAATGTGTCAGCTTTAAATAGTATTGTTTCTAAATAAATTGCAGTTATTAATGTTATTGTACCCGAAGGAATCGGGATTCGGATAGTCCAGTACCGCAGGCAACAGGATTGCGAGTAAAAATATACCATGCATCAATAACCAGTTATTACTTTATTTATTTTTAGCCAGTAATTAAAAAGAGCATGAAGTCTGATTAATTATTACTAACGTTTACACGTGCGTTTGATAAGGTAATAATAGTATTGTTGAAAAGGATCGCGATATAACCTGTGACCATAATACCAACAAAGGGGTCAACACGTGGAGAACTATAATCCAGGACTTATAAACGTTGAAATCACTTTAAAATAGTTTTATATCAAAGTCATAAAACTATTTTAGTAGTAAAAACATAAAAGTATTTTTCTTAACACTTTGCGAACTAATATTTTAAGAATATAAAATATGAGGTCATTTATTATTTGAATAACACGGAGTCTTTGACCACCTACAGTTCACATTTTTCTTAATTTGCTCAACCCTTTCCAGCAATAAAAAATATAGTAAACGTGTACTAACATACGTTCCACGTTTTATTTTATAATCAAGTTGCCCGCAGCGCCGTGCAAGCTTTAATTATTTTAACGTTTTAGTTAACCCTGCCTGCTAATATAATTTTCGGCACAATGCACCTATATTCTAGAGTAAGTGAAGCCTCTAACTACATACTCATATGAGAATTGCAAAAGATTATTTATCTGACTTTCACAGCTAAACTGTTTGATTAAACTTTCTAATAAAAAATTTTAATTTCAGAAAAGTGCATTTACGATATTTATTCGACCGACAAGCAACTTGTAACCAGTTATTTATCTAAAGCATAAAAAATATGTAATTTAGTTGTTAATTAATGTGTACTACAATCATGGTAAATATAGTTTCTATTATTATATTATACGCCCTTCGGTAGAAAATAGAGTTTGCAGTCTTTTTCCTCACACGCATAAAAGTCCTTTTAATTTTTATACACAAAACACAAATCATATTTGCAATAAAATATTTTTGGAACTGTTTCAACGATGCGTAAATAAAAACTTTTTCAAAGACTAAAATATTCTAGTGCGTCTAACCTGTTCAGATTTAGGAGAGTCGGCCTCATATTAAATATCGTTATCGACAGTCATACAGACAGCGGAAGCTTAGTAATAGTGTCCCGTTTTACCCTTTGGGTACGGAACCCTAAAAAGAGAAACTGTCTAATGTTTTGTTGAGTGTTTACTGTTTACTATCCTTAAAACTGTCAATAGCATGGTCGAGGCCGATCCCCTGCCCGAAACGATAGTCCAGAATAGCCAAATAATAAACACTTTCGGAAAAATATACGAGTAAGCCACTGTAACTGACAATTTTCGAGACGAAAATACAAATTTTCTTTATATTTAAATAAACAACTTACCTAAACTTTATCTTCATCAGTTTAGATATTCCAATAAGATTCTCCTTTGGGACGTAATCCGGCGAAATTGCCCCTAAAAATGTTTGTAAAGTCTGAAATAGTTTGCGACGACATTTCACCTATTCGGGGCGTTCATAAAATTTCATAGCCGTCTCTACCTATTATGGATTGAGCTAGGGTTACCGATAAAGTGTAATCTTTTTGCACCCCTTGGAAAAGATAAGCAGTTCTTGTAGTTAAGACTTTCTTTGGATGAAGTTTAAGGCTGTCAAATTCGTCGAAGGTGTGTTTATGCCTATTGACATCAAACTACTAAGGGATGCCTGTAATAATATAATTTCATAAAAAGTACGATGTCCTCATCCACAACTGCAGTAATATTATAGACGGTTGGCTCTCTGGTTATGCAATATGCGTGTTTAATTCTTTACCTATAATATTTAGAAAAAAAATAATCTAAGAATGACACGGTACTCATGAAGTATAAAGCCAGATATTTGTATTTTAACTTCATTAAAATGCTTGTAAAGCAGAATATTCTCGTAACTAAAGTTTGGTAGCCCTAACTTACCTTTTAATATTTGGCGATGAAGTAATACTTTTTGGAGTGGTTTGGCTATCAGATATCCGCCAATAGTTACCCACTGGCAGGATGATCGGTCAAAGTCAAACCGTTTTGTTTAGAAACTTTGTATCTACCTGGTTGATATTTTTTTTTTTATAATAACTTTCGTGAGGATAATTCATGTTTATGAGATATATATAACGGTTTACTCACGCGTATTTATCGGGATAGGCCGACTAGTTTCGGACCCAACCGGAGTCCTTAACCATGAGCTGACGCGGCGGTGGCGACCCCACCGCCGCGTCAGCTCATGATTAATACCTGGTTTATGTTGTGAAGAAGGTACCTTCTACCAAATGAAATAAAAGGTTCAAACATATTTTTAGAATCCGACGCCACGTCACCACGTCACATGTCAAAATAGGTTTACTGTCATCACATGTTGTTTTTTTGTGTGCAACAGAGAATAGTGAATGTATGAGATTGATTAGTACTGACACGCGTCGGGTGGAAAGTCGCTATGACGTGGCATCGGGTTTTAATAGTACGATTGAACCTGACAGGTTAACACGTTAATTGTCTACAGTTCAAAAGCCTACAGTAGGTATACCTATTGAATTTAAGCCTTTATCTTTTTCAAAAGTTGTTTGTTGATACAATGTTTTTGTTTTCGTTTTCCAATTAATACTGGCCAGATACCGCCGTTTACGCTCCGTATCAAAATCGATATGCAAATTTTAAAATAAAAAAAGCGATATTTGGAGGCTTTAATTTCTTTTGTTTGCATACGTTAATAGGTCTGGTCCTATGTATCTTCCAATTTTCATCGTTTCGCACACAGTATTTAAACGAATGTGGGTGTTAATACCAATGATCAAATCTAAATACGCCTGAATTGGTATAAAGTAGCGTGGTACAGGTGGTATACTCTTCTTTGTTTAAAAAAATATATATTTGTTTGAGATACACTAGGTACATAAACTACTTGACAAATACCCTCTTAAAATATTATGACCTGCACATTGCTTGAAAAAAAATTTGATTTTAGCCATCTGAACTGAGGACGTTTTTTTTTACCTAGTGGAAATCCTCATGGTCTCTTAGCGGCTAAAAAGCACTGAAGCGTCCTCATCTGCCCGTGACCAAAGTCACAGATTCGCTGTCGCATTCTTTCTGAACTGAGCAACACCACTTAAAGTGATGTTATTACAGTTGTGGAAGCATAAAAGCCTACACGGCGTAAAACGGCACTTCTCTTCCACAGTTGCAATAACATTACTTCAAAAGGAGGTGGTAGGACATCTTAAAATACTATAGGATTAAGTCCCTTGCAAGAACACCTCGAAGTTGCTTTTTTTCTGTTTTCTTATGTGATGCTCTTTTGTTTTATTACGGGCAAAAATTGGTTCTATTGCATGACGAGAGACTAAGAACTCAAAAGTGATAGTGTCTTCATAAAGCCTCAGTATAACTTTGAAGTAAATGTCTTAACTTGACGTATCGCTACACATATTACTAAATAGTTTGCAGTTTCAAACAAGAAACTTGCACTTTATGTTACAAGTAGGGAGACTCTGCCTACCCACAGAGTTAGTCGTGGGCGTTGGTAACTTACTTGTACAGTTGAAACAGATAGGAATAGTCCCATCTCTGCTCATATCCTACTAATATTATAAATGCGATAGTTTGTGGGGATGTATGAATGTTTGTTACTCTTTCACGCTCAAACGGCTGGAGCAATTTTAATAAAATTTGGTGAGGAGTTCAGTGCTACCCTAGATTAACACATAGGCTACTTTTTAACTGATTGCGGACAATGTTATGAGTATTCTTGCTTATTCCAGGCCTGAAAATGTCAATAAAATTTCAGTAGGTACGAGTTGTTACTGACATTCCAGGCAAAAATACTCTCGCTCCCAGGTTATTCAATTACGCTAAAACTAGAAAACAGATGGAAATCAAATCCGACATGCAAGTGACCTTGGAAAGGCACTAGGCCACACTACCCGGTAAATCCTTTTTATTCTATTCAGCTCCCGGAACCTAACAATAATCTCCTTTCATTCTAAAAATGAAGTAAACTTTCCGACTTAATGTTACTAAGCTGGCTTTAATTATTAACTAAGTTATTAAATGCATCGTTTGCAAGCTAACACAATGTTATGCAAATTGTTGAGAGTGTTTTAATCTATCCCTTTTTATATTAAAGTATAGTATTATTTTAAGAATATAATATGTAGTCACGAGAAAAAACATGTTTACTCGATTAAACGATTGAATTGCAAGCCCAAGTCAAATATAAGTCAAATAGTTATGATATTGTGATTTTTTCTTTCATATGAAACATTTTACGTTTAGCTTAGCTTACAACATCAGGAATACAGTTTCAGAAATTTCGCATGAGAAATCTACTGCGACTGTTTGGTCTGAACTACCGAAACTGTCGTTTAGTTGTTACATCACCACATACGATGCCCCTCATCAGTTGTAAGACTGATGTATTTGGGTATTCAAAAGCTTTGAAGGAATTTTATTTGTGATGGCTCATAATAGTTATAAATATACAATGATGTACTTTTTTCTTTTTTGCATTTCATGCCTTGTCCAGTCGGCCTGTGTGTTAAAACCCTAAACTAATAGTGCAATATTTTATTATGTAAATAACAGCAATTAAGAAAACTATGTTCACAATATAGTTGTAAACTAGAACTAAGAAATCTTTAATGACTTCTATACACGCGAGTCGTGGCTAGTGTTACTTTATTAATAAATATATTACGGAACAACATTTTCCATAACAACTTTTCTGTACCATATTCCTACAAATAAAAATTTTCTATTCTAATACTACAGTAAACAGATCCTAGTCTATTTTTAACCGACTGCGCAAGAAGAAGGGTAACATTTTCTTTTTTACCTGTACCCTTATAACTATAGTATGTGCTTAAAGACGAAATAAACTACTTATCCGTATTAAATAATGTCTACTTGTCTAGTCCGATAACGTACTTAAAGACTAAATAAACTACTAATTCATATTATATAGTGTCTAGGCAGAAAACAACATGAGTATTCTAAAACAGCAGCTGCAACTAGGTACCATCTAACGAATGGCTGGCACGTGACGTGATAGAGCTAACTGCAAGATATTGTACCACTACAGCTTGCATATAGCACAATTTGTATATTTTTATATATTTGACGTCAGATAGGAGCGTGTGGAAAAAGAAGACATGCTGCACCGACCCCCAGTAACAATTGGGATAAGGGCAGGGGAATGATGATCATGATGATGATATGACATGTGGATGTGGATATAATATTCTATTAATATTCTTCCTTCCTATTATATTATAAGATTTCTCAGATTTCCTATAATCATTCACATCACTAGTCTCAAGTTAAGCATACTAAAGTAGCTTGTGTTATGACTACAAAACAACTGATAAATATACTTAAGTTTTTTTAAATACATACTCGTACATACATATTATTGTACATAAATTACACCCAGACTCAGAACAAATGATCGCGCTCATCACACAAACATGTATCCTAGGTGAGAATCGAACCCACGACATCTGGTATAGCAGTCCGGGCCACTAACCACTAGACCAACAGGCCCGTCATAAACAGAACTCATCTTCATAAACGCTAGCCCTTCACTAAACAAAGCGTTTTAACTTGAAGTTCACTCGTAACAAACAAGAATTTCAAATTAAACAAGTTCAGGAAACTTAATTCGGAGAAATGTTTCTGAAGTAACTCGGTTGAAAAATGTATTTCCATAATTTAGGGATATTTTTTTCGTACTTTGAGTGATTTACTTTTTTAACTTTAAGAGCAATATGAATGGTTACAAATACATCATTAGGCATACTGAAGGCAGACCATTAAATTTGTAAATCAGAAAAATTGTCTATTGTGGAAAAGAGATGTAAAAATGTACACTCAGCTAGATGATAAACAATCACTCAATAAAAAAAAACGTCAACATCAAATTAACCTTTTTTTCTGAATAAATATAAAATCACCACATCAATAAATTACGATGTCAATTTTATTATTAAATCAATGTTGCCAACATAAATTCGCTCAACCTCATACCCTGCTTCCTATAACCGGATATCCGGGAGAGAGTGGTCAACAACAGTAGCTTGTAACACAATATAGTTCAAGATTGACTTTAGAAGTTGGTCAAACCATACCAATATTGGAAACTTGCACAGGAAAGGCGCTTACATACTTACTTAGGTATTGGCCCAATTTGGGAAAGTAAAGCTTCTATTATATAGGGAGCATACTGCAGCATGAAAATATTCATGACATTATTCGCCGTGTTCTTATCACTGCTGGTGTACCTGATGTTTTAGAACCCCATGATTTATACGCAATCAAAAGACCTGACGTAAAGTCTCTGCTTCATTGGTAATTTGGGCGAACTTAAGTGTGGGACACAACGTGCGTCGACACCACGTCATCCCACGATCTAAGTTCTGGTTCCCGGTCCGTCCGGGGCTACTGCTGAAGCCACCGACTCCCTTAGATGGTGAAAGTCTAATAAACCTACGGGCAATTATATTTTTGAGTCGTTTGGGTTGCTCGCTTGGCCACGGGGGCCGGGTGCACAAGTTCTATATTAGGACCACGCAAAGTGTTTAGTCGACTCATCCCGTGAACGTCGATGTGAATTCCGCCAATGACAAAGATGATGAAAAATTTTTTTTGGTGCTTAGTAAATTTTATATAACGACTTTTGTCATTTGCCATTACATTTTTATCTTACCAGTTAGTATTAGCTAACGATTTCTTCTAAGAAAACCCCTAATTCTGTAGAGGAAAACATGAACCTGAAATCGTTTCTCGGAGATGACATTTGGAGAACCCTAATCCTTTTAATGTAGAACCATGTAGATATAAATATAACGAGTAGTAACTCCGAAAGTACATTACTATTTAAGTAGTATATTTTGTTACAAAACGATAAATCTGATGCAAACTTATCTGCATCCAGAATCCGAAGAAAATCCTTTTCTTGCAAAAGGCTGTATTGTCTTCTGAACATTGTTTGTTTTATCAAAGCATTCTTGCTCACTGTCTGAAGGAATATAATATCAGTACGTATAGTCCCTTTGCCATACGACGCAGTCTTTTACTTACATAAGAGATACGGGCATTAATAAACAAAGCTGCTCTGAACGCGAACGACTTTCAAAAGGTTTTCTTTCTCAAATTCTATATAAAGGGGTTTTACATCTTTTTTATTTTACTATGTTTTTTATTCACCTGTACTATCAGATCTCAAAACTGCATTACTAACAATGTGGAAGCGAGCTAGCAAGCTACAACATTTAGCTGCGTCTCTTTTCCTCAAAAGCACCAACCTTCCTTTTAGAGTGTAATAGTTACGTAGCGCGCAATTCACAGGTGTTGGTCATTTTATTTAGATTCGGTATTTGTTTTATATGTCTGTTCAGGAACGATTCTCAAGATTGCGTTATAAAAACTCGCTCACCTTCTTGCAGTAAATATTTATTATCCTCTTTCAACCCACAACAGTTAACGCCTATGTTTACCACGGGATATATTAAACACGGATAGGAAGATTACTTTTGAATCTATTATGAAGTAACTGACCGATGTTATGTAGATAGTACTTTCATTTTATGTATTTTTGTTTATTTATTAATTGCATAACGATAAGCTATTTTCGAAAAAGATCCTCAAGAAAATGACAGTTCTACAAATGACAGTGCTAATGGAATTGCAAAAATGTGCGGAAATAGAATCTGAGCACTTTGACTTAACACATACATTGTGTTAGTTGACGGTTTCATACAGTTTAACAATATCTGTAAACGCTGTAAGAAATGACATATTTCTGAAATTTTCTAGCTTTTGCGTTGAGTTTTTCGAGCAAAATAAATTAGAGAAATGGTAAGCAAAATATTTCGTACCCATTAATTATAATACAATGGACAATAAATTGAAATTGTATAAAACATTATTTAAATTAGCCTTTATTACTCATTTATGAATTACAATAGTTGTAAAGGAAATGGGAGGTCATAATTCCGCTCTACAGTTTGGAAATTAACAATTCTTACGCAAACCATATTCAATTGGGGAATTGAAATGAAATAACTTTTTTCCCGACCTAATATTTATGGAAATATTAGTTAGGAGAAAAAGTTTTTCGTATTTTACATAATATATAACTTTATGAAATACTTTTTTTTCTGTTAACTTAATATATAGACGTGATAAATATTTAGTTTAGATGAAAAGTTCATTTTTTTTATTTATAAACGAATTATTACTACATATTTAGAGTACGGTTTTAAGATTCATGAGCAAAAGTTGTATTTTCGATCGTGTACACTCTGCGTACAGTTGCATCTATCAGCTATATCAAAATGATAGTACATTGTAGAGAAGGCTCAATCGACCTCACTATTTTGCTGACTGACTAAGCTTTTGTTGTGGCTGTGATTGCGAAGCTTATACGCACAATAACGTAACATAAGCAACACAAAACGATTAGACAAATAGGAGGATTGTTTGATGCAACTGGTTTTTAACATTTCAAATTATTTCAGAGGTTTCGACTGACGAAAACGAAAAAGGCTTTTCGTATAAATACATTCTAAAACAGTCTCAATCAGAAATCACACTATCTAGATCATGGACGATTTATATAACCTTAAACTTCCTGACCTTTTTCGAAGCTATTTCAGGCTTAGCTTCTCTCCAATCCGGTAAGGATTCACCTGTATGCAATTCTACATAGAGAGACTTAAACCTGAACCTGTGAAACCCACAATCCATATATACTTTTTTTGTAAATCGTGAATTTTTAAAACACAAAGTTTGGAAAATTTGGTTTTTTTTTTTCAAATTTCCCCTTTTTATAGGCAATTCAAACGCAAGGCTCTAAAAAGAAATCTGATAACATGAAAATGCATGCAATTTCCATTTCAACGTTTCCCATCATTGATTCACTGATTCAAGGCTGTCTTGTTTGAAATGTAAACTTTAATGAATGTAAGTGAATATATCAGCTGTTAGCAATCTCACGCACGTCCAGTGACAGAAAGATGGCCGCCATTCAAGTTTGAATAAGTTAAAGGGTCATTACGATGATAGCACCCGTTATTATTGCAAGGGTCGGTAATCAGGTGAAGGTTATTCAAAAGCAATGCAACGTTTATAATAGTAAGTCCTTGACCAAGTTATTATATGAAATGGAAAAGTGATGCGAAAATGTTAAAAATACCCAGTCACTATTTGAATTATGACCAATCCTTTTTTTATCTCTTTTAATTCACGGGTTAACTTCAAGGGAAGAAACCCGGTCCTTTTTAAAGACTTACACGAGGTCAAATTACACAATCTTTATAAATACCATTATTTATTTCTTGAAAACTCTTAAACAATCACTACGGGTAAAGAAACCGATTGCTAAAGGAATAAATACACTCCAAAACCAAGCCAATTTCGCTTATTTATATTACCAAAATAATTAAAGTATCATGTAATGTTTAGTAACAAAGACATTTCAAAAATAGTTTTATCCAAGCAGTTTATTTAAAGTTCAAGAGTTAAATGAGAGGAAAATACTTACATTAAAGTTCAAATGCCTGAAAATAATGTAGAAATGTAGAAATTCCTAAGCAGTAAAATACGTGATATTAAATCAAACGGAATACCATACTAAAACAATGTGTTATTTTGTTTCATTTCCCCAAGGCAAGGGCCTTTGTTTAGCGCAAAGTAAATATCATCTTGTGGTCTCATGTAGCCCAAGTTAAATAACGTTTTTGTTGTCCAAATGTTTCAAAAGTACGGGCTGTGGGTTTATTACGAGGTATTAAAGCAAGACTTGTTTGGAAGTGTAAGCGGGAGGCACCTACGCGCAGTGGTGTGCTATCTCCCTTTCACAACGGCTAAAGTTTTACTTCACGCTTATGGTACAGGTACTGAGCTTTTCAACGAATTAGACCCACACACACGATTTAATAAAACCTTTTAGATTTAGAATTAGAACATTGTTTGAAGCTGTTTAGTTTCTAAAACTCATTCTGCTTTAACAAGAATAATAATACCAATTTATTAATTAATAATTGATGAGTATTAAGCATAATTACCTAGCAGTTACAACAAAGTTATTTGCAGTTAACCTTTGCAACTAAAAGTCTATTCAAGTTACATAATACACCTCATTAGCTGAATACTGTTTGAATTATGTGAGTCAAATTATATTAACACAAAGCGTGGGTACAGCGACGCGAGTTCGCAAATAGTTTTACTTTATAAATTATCTTATTACATATTAAATAAGAGCTCTAGTATGTACAGAGATTAATTGTACTAAGAGTAATCAGCTGTTATCTAATCACTAAGCAGAGTGAACAAGTGTCAGGTTAAGTTAACCTAATCAAATCCGACCAACCATCACATCTAATGATGTTCCTAACTAACGAAGAGCAAAAAAGTAGTTTCGGAATTCTTGGACTACAGTGTGTACAAAATGCATCGCTTCATTCTTCAGACGCTGTGTCAAGTTTTTGTTTTATTTCTATCGAGATTTTCTTTTTTGGAATTGTGTTTTCGCAGCATATCGTAGTCAGGACATGTTCGTTATGACAATCTATGACTTGGTGACCGTATTTTTTTTAACCGACTTCAAAAAGGAGGAGGTTTCTTAATTTTTGATACATTCATTTTTCATTAATTTTTTTGCGCATTCATTTTTGGCGTCTCGTTCTTCTTATACCTCAGGCTTTTCAGCTCTTGTGCGCATTTTACAATGGAAATCTACAACAAAACTTGAACAAATATTCGTAGGAAAACATCGACAAAACTGCGCTTATGTTATCATATAGCAACTTCGCGTCACCCGTAATCTCGTTGAAGGAAGCTCGTGTAACACAATCTCGCTGAACTAAGGGGCTATTGTTGCTCCTCATTATTTCCAGTGTACAGCGTGCACCACGAGAATGAAAATCGATAAAAACTTAGTCCGGCTACGATGTGAAAACTATATGGTTTATGAAAAATGTTCGCCAATTTTTTTCTCGTTTGCCTTTGTACAAGACTTTACCACACATAGTTTATAACGGAACAAAACCAGTAAATGAAAACGCAAGTTATAATAATTATAATCACAGATATACTAAGAGCCAGCAAATGCCAGACCTTCGTTATTTTCTTAAAGCTAAAATCTTATCTGTGTATGTCCCTAACACAAATAAGAACGACCCTTGCATGTTTATTTAGAAGACATACACAGATAATATTTAGTTTTTATAACATAACGAAGGAAAAAAAAGTTCTTTAAAGAGTATTTACTTATTACAAGAAAACGCTTTTAAAGTTTTAATTATCAACTTGATACAGAAATCACATCTGATCAAACAATTTGAAGTCAGGTGCCATTCAGCAATGTTTTCGTTTGAAATTGAATCCTGCTTTAACTGGACGTCGGTCCCTTTCAATTTGTCAGTACCTAGTACTTCATGAAATAAAATGACCCACCGTACGCGAACAATCGGAATAAAAGCTCATGCCTTTAGCAAACGGTCGGAAAATTCAATTGCAATTTAGAATTGAAGAACGAATTTAATTTTGTAAAACCTTTTACTTCGTGATTGGCAACAATTAATTAGCATACAGACGATCGTTGCGATTGCATTTGTTCGTTTTGTGTACTCGGTATATTGTTATTGTTGGTTAGAAACCTTACGTCTTGTACTGAGTAGGTAAGCATACGTGATACATACGTAAAAAACAAATGAATTCACAAGGAGTTGGTACAGTGACGTCTTGAATTTTGAAGTCTTATTCCAGCTTACAGATGAATCGTGTTTATTTTTAAATCGGATAGCTCTATCTTTATATGATAACAAAATATGTAACCAACATTTTGTTTAACAAAATTTACGTTAGTAGCTTCTATTATAATAACAACAAGTTTCATTTTTATAAAGCTCCTATCGGCTTGCAGTCCATCACATATATCTATTACCTCTTTTTTGCTGTTTACGTAACAGAAATCCTTATAAAATCCAATAACGTTCATATTGTTTTGTGTAAGCAATATCGTTTCAATTACAATCAAATCAACATCGATATTATTCAAGGGACCGGTAAATTGGCATCGTTTATTATTGTTTCATAAACGTGGGCTTATTTCGAATTAGTGGATACAATGATAACGTGTCAGCGTCTGTGGTCAGTGGCTTTTGACATATCGGGAGTCGGCAGCTAATGTCTAAATATTTAGCATCGAAAGCGGTACTGTCCAAGCGGTTTAGCATGATGGCTGTAGACTCGGAATATGTATACCAAGTAAAGTAAAATTGCACGTTAAGTCTATGTACAGTGAAACATACTAGGGGTATCTGAAAGGTTTTTAATTTTAATTCGTTTCTAAATCTAACTATCAAGTTTTTTTTTAGTAGTCAACAAGTCTTCCATCACCTCACATATTTCAGTAACGGTTATAATATAAATACTAAGAACAGTCCTTCAAAAACAATAACACAAAACTGTGTCATTTTATTGGTCTCTGTTTAAATGTATAAAAGGCACAAGTAATGTCCAAATACTAACTCTGTGCTTAATTATCTGCCTCAGTGGCAACTAAATATATTATGTACGTAGTATAAATCTCCCAGTTCTAAAACTAGTAATAATACTTGCTGCTTAGTTAGATAACCGGTTCGTTAGTATAGACAAAAGCTTTGTGTTGATAATAACACTGCAAATGCCCAGTTATGATTGGTTAATCGACCACTGGAGTACGGTATCAATCGTTTGCGTTGCTGTTGGTATCGAGTGCGCTATTATCGAGTATTCACAATTGGGTGCAAAATGGTAGCTCTATTTGAATTAAGGATGCTCTATTTTGCGTAAATTATTGGAATTAGCCTAACACGTCTCTTAAAAAATGTACAGTTGTGGAAGCGAGATGGCATACTACGTGCAGAGCGACTTTTCTCTCTTTCAAGACGGTAAATCAAAGTTAAAACGTTATAATATTAATGTAATATAAACAAAAAGGCCTTCTTTAGCACGCAGCGTGAAAATTTAACGATAGCAGTTAAGAAACTACTGAAAAATCGGAATAATTAATAACCTCCTTCGACATGGCTTTGCGTTTTGTCCACATGTTTAATTCTTTATTTTAATAGCTTCAATTATTTGTTTTTATTTCTGTAACACGTTTTTTTATACATAAATAGTCTTACTTAAATTATATTCCAATTGTTATATGTTTAGCCACGTCGTTGATACTATGTATTGCACCCACGTAAGATCACACATGTTCACATGTGTTCCCGTTGTCACCTGTCTGCTCTTACCTTTAATTGTTTGCGACACACCTATCTTGTTACATAAATAAACATCTTGTACGTTTGACAAGAACATTTGTATGGAGATATAATGTAATAAATAATGTACATTCAAAATAATCTATTATTAGGTATCTACTTGCTCTTTTAATACTGAAAATATCGTAATCTTTTTATCATGACTTTTTAGAACAAAATACCGAAAACGGATTATACTATAGGCAATTGTTTTCATCTTGCTAATCCGTATCCTTTTTTTATTTTTTGCTAATCTTAAACAAGAATTAATTCTCAACTTTTATGTAGATCATATTATTATTGGGATCGTATACAACAAATTGGTCTTCTATATTTTTGATAATAACGGAAGGTAACTAAAAACTAAGTCAACATTAATTGCGCTTGTAACAAAACAATACAAAATAAACTATAATAACTCTAATTCCCAACAATACAAAGCTCATAATCCGTTGCGTCATCACTACATAAATATATCCTTAAACCACAACGTCCCAATCTATTAGCACACAAAGTAGCAACTCATATTCATAAAGCTTTTAAAATCCTCATGTAATCAAAGCGTAGAGCAAACGTAACGAGTACAGTCGCATAAAAAGTGCTTGTAAATAACTCATAACGCAACCGCGTGGACGTAACTCGGCTCAAATCTGAATTTTCACTGCCGACCACAAAGGTACAGTGGGATAAAAAAGTGTTTGAACACGAGCTGTTTTTTTCCTCTGTACGGTATCCATATCCACTAAGCGATGGCTTTTTGTGTTGCCAAAAAATAGAGCTGTCAAACTAACCGATTATTTGCTATTCCTTTTGAAACAAATGCACATCTTTTCTAGTTTTGAATTTTTGTGCCCACATACATAAACAACTACGAAATATTTTCTTCTTTTATTGAGACTTGTGCGAATATTCAATCAAAAACAGATGAGTGCCTAAAATAATCCGTCTTTTACTCTGTTTTTTGTGCTTAAGGAACCCCACAAAGTTAGGTAAATGTAATGAACGTGTCCGCACTCAGAACTTAGTAATGGACACATGGATTATAAATCACGTTAGGTCGTGTTATATCTAAAGAGGTTTTGAGCAAACAGGCCCCACATATGACAGTAAAGAGTTAAGATTTTAACTCGATTT
The DNA here is from genome assembly GCA_941860345.1 of Chrysodeixis includens. NCBI lineage: Eukaryota > Metazoa > Arthropoda > Insecta > Lepidoptera > Noctuidae > Chrysodeixis > Chrysodeixis includens. The sequence continues at coordinate 8,928,842 of OW796103.1, forward strand.
GACATTTAATCGTGATTGCTTTTGTTCTCTTTTCATATGACTGACCAAAAAATGGATTTCCTCTATGTATGTATGGAACTGATATTTTATAAGCTCATTGCAATTTTAAAATGCTAACACTGATCTTGATCCTGATTGAATCCTGACATCGTTGTGAATGGCACTGGTGTATTATAGTTGCTTTTTTTTTCTTAGAGCAGTATTAAACGAGTCTTAAGATTACTTTACCGGTTTAGAATGTTTCTACTTCAGCAAGCTATTAAAACTTTATAGATTTTTTAAAGAATACGTAGTAGAAGTAGGGACAAGGCAGTATTGTGTTACAAAAGCCATTAATTATAAAAAAAATATAAGGAAAAAAACTGTCTAAGCTTTTTGCCAACTTGGGCAGCTCTTAAAACAAATATTTAAGATAGACAGGGTTACAATAAAGAAAATATCTTTAAGTTATTTCGTAAACATTCTCATCATATAAAGTAAAACCCTCGTATTACTTTTTTATTATTTTCTTAATAAAATCCGTCCGCCTACATAAATAAACGGTTAAGAAAATAACATAAACTGGTCGTTACCTAATGTTAATACCGCCAAAGTTATTTTATATCACATGAGTTTACGTAAAACTGTTTTGCACCCTACGTCACGTCCGTGGGTCACTTCCTTAAGCAAATTTTATTTACGGCAAATTCTAAGGAAATAGGAAACTGGGCTTGCGACGTGGAGAAAATACATACGACCTTGTAGTCTTCCTGTATTTTATATGACTAGTGCACTGCATAGTAACTGGGCTTCATATACTGGATCATTGTATAGCTACGCTAAATGAAGTTTACCATGACTTGTAGAAAAGATTGTGTATGTAGCGTAAACGTCGTGATAATGCCAATCATGCGTAGCATTGTCGTAGCGTCTACGCTGTGTTTGCATTCATACGCCTACGCTTAAACGTTGCTACTGTAAAATGCTTTTAATAAATTACGTCTATATCACATAAGGGTTAACAATTGTAAGAGCTAAAAAAAACCAACAAGAAATCTGTTATTTTTAAACAAGATCGGCTGTTTTAATCATCAACACTTATTAAGGAAGCTGTATGATCAACTACAATTCTTTTGAACTAAAGTAAAACAGAGGAGTATCATAAAATTACCACGAATTCTAAAATTGTATACGTCTCTTTTTCTGACTGGCCTATAAAAATGGCAATTGAGCAACTTTTACCTACTGCCTAAGTTTAAATGTCACGTAAGATAAACTCCTTTACATTTAACCTCATTTTTATCAAGGAAAACTTTCCTTCTTTATTCGCAACCGAATTTGATCAGTTGTCCTTTCTAGGAAAATTCCTGGAAGTCTACCAATGTCTACCACGTCGTTTCAAAAGTAAGACTGCGCACAGCACGGCATGGAGCGGCGTCTCTCTTCCACAAAAACAGCACTACAGAGGATTTAAATAATGTTATACCGCAATAACGTGGTCACAAAGAAAAAATAATTAATGACATAATTATTATCTTTTTCGAATAGTGACGTGTCTTTGACTTGTCAGCTCAATACATTTCAGTCAGATTTGTCGAAGGAAAGGGCCCATTTTAAGACATGGTGGTAAGCTCCCTAAAAGCTTCGTAGAGAGGTCGTTCAAAGATAATGGTCTTACGCTAGTCTAAACGACGCTCGTCGCATGCATTATATTAGAGCAGCCATTTTTATTGTCACGTTTATAGTTTCATATTGACGGGTGTAATAAAAGTCTGTTGGGTTTTAAACCGGAGACACACATGCCTAGTTTTATAGTCATTGCATGCATAAGTATTCGTAAAAAATACTTTCCGTCTATGTGGTTTAAAGAAAGGAAATTTAGCTTTTCATTCAAAACGTTCATCAGCTCATCAAAGTTTAGGTACATGAGACGATTTTTTTTTTTTTATCAACCAGTACTTTATTAGAGAAAGTAATTTATTGCTGTGCGTAACATAACATGTAAATTTCATGCTTTTTAATAACACATTTTGTAGTTACAATAAGGTTCAAATTTGTTATTCAACAGGAATTATATCCGAATTCATTTACTCGAGGTTTATTTATCACATTTCCCTCAGACAGTGCCCAATAGACCGCACTCGGTTAGATTTGGTTTAAGACTTATGTTTAGCTCAAAATTCAATCCAACAACTTTAGCTTGTGGTCTGTCCACTGGAGACCAGTTTACCGCAATTTGTAGAAACAATGTCTAGATCGTAATTAATTTTAGTACTTGGTATTTTAGGTACTAACCGTCGAGGTTACCCTACAAACAGTTATTTAAGTGTTTTTAAGAAAATGGTAAAATAAATGAAGAAAGGTAAAAAATAATGTGGAATATTACATCTGTAATTAAATAAGTTCTTTTCTAAACTCAAATGAATTGATGTTGAATGTATGACTTTTGTTGCCTAAATTGCAGAACTAACGTGTCACCGACGTTACCATTATTTCTTCATCCAATATCATTTTTGGCAGCGATATCGCTGATGCATTGGTTTTGAATGTTAGATTATTCCACCGACAATCTTACCCTTGCTTTTCCTATAGTAGTACGCTTACGAAACCTACGCGCGAGTTCATTTCAACCTGCTCTTTCAGGAAAAATAGGGTTTTATTTACCCCTTCCACTTTTTTCATCTCAGCGACCACAAAATGAATTGAATTTTCAAAATAATTTGCCATTAAAACTTCTTGGAATTCGGTGTATATTTTAATGACGTGGGATGTATCCAAATAGTCTTACTTATTCACCATCTGCTCACAAATTCACGAGAATCAAATATTCATATTCCGGTCTGTGAGCCTGTAAAGAAAACACTGCAATAAAATACTTAATAATTATACCTTTTAGATACTTATAACCTAAACGTTGTAAATAACTAATAGGTAACTAACTACATCATATTTTTATAGTAACTTTCGTGAGGATGATTCATACTTAAACGTTGTCCGTGTGGTGTCCGGATATAAAGAATAGCACCATCCCATATCCTCCACTGGGTGTCGTAAAAGGCGACTAATGGACCTTAAGACCCAGTGCACTGTACCAAGCACCTTGGGTCACCCGAATGGTGGCGGGTACACAACCAACAATCGCATTCCCAAAGAGGGTTAGTGTCAGGCAGGCGGCCGACTATAAAACCATAGCCAAAACTTTAAGCAACATGTCTAAAAGACGTGTTGCGCCGACCCCAAGTAAAAATTGGGATAAGGGCAGGGGAATGATGATTCATACTTAAACGTTATAACGGTTTACTCACGCGTATTTATCGGGATAGCCCGACTAGTTTCGGACCCAACCGGAGTCGAACTGGTTCGACTCGCGACCCCGCCGCCGCGTCAGCTCATGATTAAGGACTCCGGTTGGGTCCGAAACTAGTCGGGCTATCCCGATAAATACGCGTTAGTAAACCGTTATAACGTTTAAGTATAACTACATCATGTTCATAATTTCAAAAATTCAATTTAAAAGCTGCGACACAAGTGTTTGCCATACCTAACACTGCATTTAATGAATTAAATTTGGTAATAAAAATATCTAGACAGGTTTCGGCCACGGCGGCTAGTGTTACTATAACACCAGCCAGCTACACGGGACATATTACAGTGCACAACTATTCCATTATTTTCATAGCCCGATGGGACGGCAATATGACACGACCGGAGAGATTAGATGCAGGACGCATATTTTTACGTGTAACGTCAAATTGGTAACCAATAAAGCGACAATAATATCATGTAAAGCCTACAAAACAGACGAATATTAACGAAAAAAAAAAACAATTACTATGAGCCTTTTACTTACCATCACCTGGACTGTATAGGTACTCGAGTACTCCTTACTAAATAAAAAATACATCATAAATTACTTAAAAACCGTCTGGATTTTTGACAGATTGGAAACGTTATTGCAAGATAAAATGTTATGGAACGACAGATTCAATTTTCCGCTCAAGTCTTCACGTATCCAATACATCATGTAAATGTGATATGGCATTGTTCAATACAACGGTTGTATGCACCGTATTCATGTATGTGTACCTACCCGTATTCATTCATGCATTCACTATATCATTTTGTATCAGTATGACTTGTAAGGTTATTTCACTTGTCTTTTAATCAGACAATTAAAAAAAAACAGGGGTTGTTAAGTTTATCGGTTACATTTAGCATCATACATACATACATACATAAACGTCACGCTTCTTTCCCTTGGGGGTGGGCAGAGATCACATCTTTCCATTTGCTACGATCCTGGCATACCACTTTAGCTTCATCTACACTCATCAATCGCTTCATACACGCCCGTCGGGTTAGCATCAACTGGATTATAAAGAGATAAAAATTAACATCTTCTGGCTACCGATAAAATAATTTAATTAAGTAAGAATACATGCAAACCCATGTAATAATAGGTAACTGTATATGTCGTTCTGCGCTCCATAAATTATTCTAACATTCTGCGGTCCGCACCCACTCGTGCGAGTCCTTTGCGAGTGCATCAACCCGTCACAATGCAGCCGGATCGGGTCGTATGCGACCGCATCGGACCGCTTCGGGCCGCGTCGGGCCGCGTCGGGCCGCATCGGGCCGTGACGGCTTTGTGCACTGTAACCTGATGCCCGCGGTGCGGATGAGACTGTTTACTTGCTTTAGACCTCATTTACATATATACGTTTCGATTGAAGTCAAATAGAGTTCATGTAGAGATTGCATAGTTAGACTTGACAGCGATTTGAAACCTTAGGCCTATAATTGTAGAGACCTTGATACCTTAGGTCAATGTTGGGAGAGAGTTGAGAGAGAGAGAGTTCAACAGTATCAGCAACGGCCTGGATAATCCTTCGCTTTGTTAAAAAAAACTATTCACTGATTTAAAGAACACTCGCTGTAATGTTCACAGGGTAGCTTAGCTAACTTTTTGTTTAGTTTTTATTCCCAATACACATTAAAGAAATTTGAAAATAATTCAATAGTTACATTTATAACTAAACTTATGTAACTAAAATATCCTCATCTCCGTCAATGGCGGGAAACGTGCCTAGGAGACTGGCCTGACTGACTGAATTTAATAGTATTTCTTTAGAATATCAGTATAACAGCAAACGACAGTTACCCAGAATAAAATTATTCCGTTTACCTACGAACTGCGAACTAAAGTGGTACAGTACCATTTTAACTTTAACTTTATAGAGTACCTACTGCCAGAATATAAGGTAGGTAAACTCTATTCCAACTACACCCAGTTTTCCAGATGTTACCGTCCAACTTTATTTGGCCACAAAAGTTGTCACTGTCACTTGTCACAATAGCTTTTCCACCTCAAGTGTTGCCAAAACTAGGACAGCATAAACTTTTTGAATTATAATATTATAACGATTGATATTCTACAATAGCATATACAAAACTGTTTGATTCCAAAATTATTCAAATTCGTTTTTGAAATATCGAATTAATTAATTAATAAATCTATCAGATTTAAGGAAAAACATAATCATTGTAATCTAATCATTACTCCGACATTCATTTATTTAATTCGTTTAAGTTCGAAACCAGAGAAATAGAAAAGGTTGAAACAAAATTAACATAATTATAAAACACAATTGCCACTCCCGAAAATTATGTTTCATATCATGTAGTGATTAAACACATTATTTTGCTTTCATTAGTTGTCAATTGTGATCCTGAGAATACAGACACAACATACCACACTTTTATAAGAATTTATTTAAAATTAATCAAACTAGCTTCTATTATTGCTTGCACACAACACATTTTCTAACGTGATTAGCGGCGTGGCATACGACCACTAACTCATTTACTTGCCAGACCAATGTTCAAGAAGGTAACATCAATATATGGAAACTTTGAGTGCTCCTATTAAATGTACTTGCCTTGTTTGTTCCCTTGCACAACATTTATTCAGTTATATACCTTGTTATACCTATTATTAAACAATGTTGAGAAGGCACCAGTAAGTAATTGCAATTAAAGTATATTGATAGAGAATATGTCATAATGTTTTTAAATATCTTTTTTATAAGAAAAACTCGCCATAGGTGCGTTATTGAAACTCCTGTATAGGATCTACAATAATAACCAACAAATGTCCTATATACCAAGGAAACGTAATTCATTTAATTTTGTCGTTGAAATATACGTCTTTGTTAACCATTGTTCAACACATAATGTGACTGAAAGGAAGTTTAAACACAAACTTCTTCGTATTTTTTTTTACATTGCTAAAATTTTTTTGTGGTAGAAGCTGTAAGAACAAGTTTCTTACTGTATCGCTTTTACTACATATATTTTCCGCATTCCATCAATCTCATCCGATCTTCTACGTCCATTTTACACCAGTTTAAAAATAAATAGTCGTTCATAAAGTCCCTGTGCTAAGTGATCTTCTAACACCGGGTGACAGTAAATACTTTTACACTCAAATATTCAAACAAGAACGCCTTTGATAAGGCGTAATAAAAACGCGAGATATTTTCTACGTTTTAAAAGGCAGAATGGCCGTTAACAGCGATTTTATTCTCCTTCAAATGACAGTTTGGTATCGGACCCCTTTGAATTTCTTTAAGAAAATAACCGTTGTCAGGTTACGATGTTAATTTTTACTTTTTTTCTCGAGTTAGGTCAACAAGAGACCCGGATGCCAGTGTTGGGTCTTTGAAATAAGAATTCATTATTATTCTGTTCGTAGGTTGTAATTTCAAGAATTGTGTTAAAGACTCTTTGTGTAAATACTAGTTGGGCTGTCAGCTCTATATATAAGTTCAGTGCTGGGAAATATTGCTTTACAGTAGTACAATATAATCGATATTTAAGCTTTCTACAATAAATTTTAATGGCCTCCGAAAAAGAACAGCCAAACATGTGGTTTAAAATTAATTGATCGAAATGCAATATTTCGTTTGAACAACCCTAAAATCTGTATACATAGATTAATAATTGTAACAATTGTTATTAAAGATGCATAATACATTATAAGGAAAAGCCGTTCGGCATCTGAAGAAAAAAACAAATGATTTTTGGATAACTGAAAGGTTCAGCTTCTATTAACAAAAAGTTTTATTACATTTATTACCTGTAATACACTTAAACAACAGCCTTCTTTACCTCACATCGGTTGTAATTGGCTCTATTATAGTATAACCCGCACTTGACGCCGCGGAAGTGTTTAATAATTTAAACAAACAGCTATTACTGCTGTCCTTACCAACTGTTTACATAGTAACGTAGACGGGTGAAGGGCGCTTAATTAGTGACAACAAACCGACATATTCAAAGACGAGTAATACGTAAATTAAATAAATATTCCACGACTTTCCCACAACGTCACCTAGTCTCAAACTAAGCAGAACTTGTATTATAGCCCAGTCAAATTAGGGGTTTCACCTCCTTGTTTTTCGTGACCTTTGACCTTGAATATCTTAAGACGCGGACACGATAGAACTTGTGACTTTTGAGACAATATTTAGGGCGACCAAATAAAGGTTCTCACCAATTTTCAGCTTATTATCTTTCATTCCGAGGTTGACCCCTTATTTTACCTAATTTGACTGGGCTATTATGAGTACTAGGCAACTGATAAACGTACAAGACTTATATATTTCTTAATACATACATATTATAGATAATTTACACCCAGACCCAGAACAAATGACCGTACTCATCACACAAATACAAAATGCTTTTTTTATATGCAAAGGGCCACTAACCACTAGACCAACAGGCCAGTCATATTTCTAGATTTCAAATTTGTAGAAATATGCTATTTAAATTGTGTATTTCTGACTATTTTTTCCAGCTGTTAAGACTTATTTTATTATCAGTTTAGCGTACACATCAATACATAGTGTAAGATAGCTTAGATCTTTAAAACTAGACAATGCAAACAATGTAACTATTAACAAAACACGCACCAAATATAGGCTTTTTAATAAATAGAATATTTTAAAATCATCATGCCCCTGCCCTTATCCCAATTTTTACTTGGGGTCGGTGCAACACGTCTTTTAGACATGTTGCTCAAAGTTTTGGCTATGGTTTTATAGTCGGCCGCCTGCCTGACACTAACCCTCTTTGGGAATGCGATTGTTGGTTGTTTATCCGCCACCATTCGGGTGACCCAAGGTGCTTGGTACAGTGCACTGGGTCTTAAGGTCCATTAGTCGCCTTTTACGACACCCAGTGGAGGATATGGGGTGGTGCTATTCTTTATATCCGGACACCACAGACGAAATAGAATATTTTAAAAGGAAGATTTATATGTATTGTATACCAGTAATGCTCCCGTTTGAAGCTGGCACGGTTCGCTAGTATACATTTACAGCTGATCACTGTAATGAATTCGAATTTGATTCACATTAATTAATGTCAGCGTAGATGTTAATGCAATTGTTATAATTGTAGTAGATAGATAGATAAATAGTTTGTTAACATAAATTATTTCCGTTTTCTTTTTTGTTTAAGTAAAATTTATTCCGAGGTTTTATTTTGTAGGTATTATGTATAAATAAAGGTAAGTAAGGGCGCTATTCCCGCCGTCAAACAAAAACGTCTAAACAGTTTGGTGGGTTTATATATCGTATTATTTTGTATAAGACAAATAAAGGATTTTATTACTATATTATTTACTTTCATCTACTATTCAATCATGAATTTTAGTTAGAGATGACAAGATCACAATCAGCTCATAGTCGTCCACACAACCAATGCTTTCCTCTTTTATCTCTACTAAACTGACGTGGCATTTTTCCATCTTTAATAAGAATAAAAATAGATCCTCAAACAGTCAGAACAATTAAAATTCACTTTCTTTCAACTTCGATTAAAACTTGAGTGCGATTTAACGATAAAATCGTCGTACGATCAAAACGTCGGAAACCAATCAGATCATTTACCAACTTTCTAAAAGAAGTTTTCAAAAGAACAATCTTTTTACCTGTCGTCGAATAGCCAACTAAAGCCATTTCAGTCTGACTAACAGTATTACAAAAGGAACTTAGTTTTATTACAGATTAAATTATGGGAAGTAGGTAGATCTGTACTTTTAGAAGTTATAATAATTTTAGGCAGTATATAACACTGCTGGATAAAGGACTTTTCTCATGAAATATTGAACAATGATCAGTTTATTTGTTACAACAGAAACTCATTTAAAACCACATAGGCTGGTGTCTATAATTATTGGAAGTAATTAAGTTACGTTTTTATACTTGCTTTAAAATAACCTATAAATACTGAAATATCATTTTGACAGAGATTTTAAACACGTTTTTCTTACACATTACGATTACACATTACGAATGGTGACCATTCGACAAATACTAAAATCAATATGAAAATTTAATTTGGGTATTGTGTCTGTCAAGTAATAGTACGATTCTTAACAAATACATTTCATCTATATATCCCCTGCGGGACCAACTAACCGACCCTTTTCAAGGCAAAATCCAAAACATTCTTCGACACGCTAAGAAGATACACTCACTACTTATACAGTTTTAATAAAACCAACCATACCATAAACCTACTTAATATTTTTATTTATCGAATAAGTAGAATTTATATTACATAACATGAGATGATCTAATCTCATAAAAATAAACCACCGACAAGATAGTTTACATACGACTCGTTACAATCTCGTTTATTTTTACACACGAAATAAATCAAATTCGGCTGAAAATAATTGACTTATTAAAACAAATATGCGAACTAAGGCCTAACAAATAACAAGGTGGTTTTATAACAACTGTAACGATCAACGATGTGGTTCGTTTACAGGCTGACACGAATTACTCAGACAGATATGAGATGAAATATACAGCTGCTAGATCAAAGGTAAAATTAGACTAAATAGTTTGATAGGAATCAACTGGTTGTCCTGTGCATTTTCTGCTTGATGGGTACATTGCTAGCATTGTGATGATGGCTGGTTTCTTATTTTCGTGCTTTAATTTGAATAATTACTTTTTCAGAAACCATTTATAGGTACATAAGCAACCAATGCCACACTTTAAAGCTCCCTGTTGGAGAGGAGAGTCATGACAAATGGGGAAAGTTCATAGATTTTTGCGTTTTTAACACCTATTTCTAATGAATTATGAACTAATAACGAATAAAATGTATCAATGAACATGCTCCGTGAACCACGAAACCTAATAAACCACCAACTTGCACAATGAATCCCCTTGTCTGCAAACAAACAAACGGGGAGATAAAACAAAAACTATACTTGGTGCCAAATATACTGCGGATGCTCCCAGCGAATGTTATTCATACATTATTTTATTCACATAAAATTTATACTAGACCATTTATTAAAACTACGTCGTATTTCTACCGTCGCCGATAATATTATAATTTTACAACGGCATTAAACGTCGTCGACAATTGAATAATTTATCAGTAGCTTTACATACATTTATTGTGCATCTAGCCAGTAACCTATAGTGTTAACGTTCTAAAGTGCCTTTTTGGGTCTACTGGAAATCGAAACACGACCGGAGAAAGATCAGACGCAGGACCCACATTTTTAGGTGCCTTCCAAAACACGAAACGCACTAGAGACTTGAAGCTACCGCCCTACAAATATTCATCAAAATTAGTGAACGGGTTTAGCCGTAAAATCGTATCAAACAGATTCACATTCACATTTATGACATTAACCTACGAATCTCTTGTTTGTTACGTCCAACACGTTTTGAAGACCTTTCAGCGAATTATTATTGAACTTTAATAGCTATCGAAGTTTACAGTTTTAATATTTTACGTTAAAACTGTTCAACAGTTCTTACAAAGTTTAATGAACAATTTAACTTGCAGATAATGAATGGTATCAATATATCATTGTAAGCGTATACGTCATCGATCATTATTAAGTATTCGTTAATAGTATTGTGCCATGACCAGCATTTTCTATTTTGAAATAATTGCCCTTGACAGTTGACATTCCTACTAACAATAATGCTGAATCACCCAAACGAATAACAACAACAAAACGAACAAACAAAGACTGGCTTATTACAAAATAGTCTTTAGGTAGCTTTTTTGCATTAGGACCTCATGTAGGAGATATACGCTAAGGTGCAAATATATTTTCTCTAATAATAGATATTATTAAAAAGGTTTCATATCTATTTTAAACTCAAAAAAATGTATATTACTAGAAAACGTATTTACGTAAACGTACGTAAAGTGCTACATAAACAAAGTGTTGAATGCAACTTCATTTTGATTTAAACAAATTGAAAATCTGAGCGTTGTTTTTACAGCGTTACATCGATGTTTCCAATCGGACGCTCGTGTAACTTTACTTTCTCAATGTCTGAGACGTCAAATAACTCGATCCCATTCAACATTTTCGATTTAAATCAAGGAAAACGCTCGAAATCTCTTCACAGCTTTGTTTAATCTAAAATTCTAAAATGTTTTTTTACTTAGTCACGTCTATTTTTTGTCGAGTATCTAAAATTATCTGAAGCAATTTCATGAACATTACATCGATTTCTCATGAAACCAAAGCTTATTTTAATGCATATGCATTTGCCAAACACACACGCAAACTGTATCAAATAATTGAGCATCTATAATTGAAATTTAAAGAACAGGATTCTGCAGCACATTTTAGTATTTTTGTTGCTACTTACTTTGCCAGACCAAAAAGAAAAACAAAACACTACTCTGAACATAAAAAGAAAATATATATTTTAATATAACAAGAAATAATTTGAGCGGTCACGACCCGTGAAATTGTTCTCATTTTTTCGTCCGACCTTATGTTTTACGCGAATAATCATCGCATTTCATTCAAATATCACTCGTTAGCCACTTGGGCTTTGTCCAACTATCACCCAGTTATGTGTACAGTATAATGTTCTATTTACCTACTTTGTTTCATCTATAATAACGGTGTAAGTGTGTCTTTGTTTGTTTAGCGAAAATGGGGGTCAATTATCGAAACCAAGGGGCCCATTCTAAACATAAGGAGAGCGATATCAAACGACAAACGGGTGAGTGAAAATGGAATTAGATCAAAACAAAAATCTATTATCTGAAGAATTGATGTTAGACGCACCTGAAATTCCTAGAAAAGTGAAATATTTTAGGATTTGGATAATGGATCGAAACGATTCGATATTTTGTAAATAGCTTGTACCTACTAGATAAAAGTCGATTATTGAAGGTTGGGTACGCTCTTAATAAAGTGGTCATCGATATGGTCACAGGTCGATACAAATTGCACCCCAGACTATTACATCAAGGTGAATCACATCACGCGATGTCCACGCACTAAAATTACTGCTTTGACTCATTCCACTAAATATATTGCTATAGGTCGCTCTACTCAGTCTCTTATGTCAAATATCTAGCTAATCGCAATAATGTGTTGTCTGACATACTATATTGCTGTTATGCGAATATATATGCCTGGATTACGGTCTAGACTAGACTAATTTTAGGAGTAATAGCTGTCGGTGGGTGGCCAAGTCACATACCTAAATAGTCTAACTGCTTAGGTATTCAATACTATTTTCTAATAAGTCCATTTAACAGTTAGTTATTACTAAGCATTTCTTGCCGACCTTTACCGAAGGTGCCGATTCAAAAGTAAATACTGTAACTAATATAAAAGTAAAACAATAAAGTTTATTAAAATAGCGCATGTAAAATGATCTTTAAACTGATCACATAAAATTATAAAACTCTTCCTTCATCATCTAAAAAAGGACTAACCAGTACAATAGCTTTTTAATACTAGCTCGCTTTACAAGTACAAATAAAGTATAATAACTAACTTCTCTAGATAGTTACAAACAGTTGAAGTAATGATACTTTATTGCTTCTTTTCACCGCAACATGTATGTTAGTAGGATAGTTGTTCTCCTCGTTAGTCCTAACAATGGGAGTATACAAGACAATAAATATAATTGAGACTTTGGTAGAAGAATAGGTTACTAGCTTCTAAACAAGGGGCAACTTTATGATAACTACCGATAAGTGTTGCGCGTATCACCCATAAGAAATTGTTCTAAGTAAGGGTTTAGCAAGTCTTACAGAAAATATATAAATTAAAAAAAACGACTTCCGCACTAAGGATTTTTCCTTCTACCTCTTGTTCTCTATATAGGGAGCTCCAATCCTTGGTGCCAGAGACCAGAGTCTTGCCATCATACTCCAATTTAATTTTCGATACGTGATATGCGAAAGAAGAAGTAAATCGGTCGAACATTTCAGCGATTATAGTTATGTTTATCTAGACTATAGGTAACACTATAATATAAAAATCACTCTCAATCGTGATCTTTAACAGCTGCAGACATTACCGTCTGTCGATATATTTACACGTCATTCAACTGTCTCAACAAAAAATTACTGAAGCGTGTAATTCTGAGAAATTGTACAGGAATTGCGTTTGTTGCATAACATATTGTAACAGGTGCACTTCTAGTAAAGATAGTTTGTATATTGATAGTCAAATAAATCATTGATGACCTTATTTTGTGACATAATTATATAGCGATCAAATGTAAAGAGTAAAGTTAAAATATTAGGTAATTACATGTAGTTAAAATAATACATTTCTTTTTTTATTTTATGATTGCTGTACGACTCGTTGTCAGAATTTAAGCCTGCCAAAGCCCCTGACAGAGCTTGGGAAGGAAAATGTAGTAATAAGTTAATAATCTCTTTCTAAATAAGAAGAAGCAGAAACGGCAGTCCCTCAAAATTCATACTGGATAACCTATTGTAGCTAAGCAAAAGAGGAATTAATTTTATCCACTTTAAATAATCCTCCACTGGAGTTAGAGGAAGCACTAAATTAAATTATACTTTACTAGAAAGTGATCTAGAGTGATTGGATTAGAAAATTATCTATATTATGCTACTATTCAGAAAGTGATTTATTAGTACAACCGGCTAAGGTCGCGTATAGTACCTAATTACGAGTGGTTAAGCCATAGAATAAGGAGGCCTACTATCATTCTCTATAGTAAAACAATTGCAGTTAGAAGAGAGATGACACTTCGCTGTCTAGCAACCTGTCTCGCTTCCACAACTGCAATAATAATAATAATGTTCATTTAAAGAAAACTTTGACGTAATTTACAATAATAACTTAGACTGACTTGGGCTAATAATTAGGCCGAATATTTTTTTGAGAGTTGGTAGTAGGTTCATAAATAAACCTCGTAACAAATTGAACTAAGTCTAAAAATATCGACAAAATTCTTACGGGACCGATTAGTATCGACCGAAGTATTTTAGGTTCCATTACTTCTACTAGGCTTAAATATACCCTACATTGTTTTACATAATAATATGATACTTCATGAACTTATATGATACTTCATTTGTACAAATTGGAGTATGAAATGGATCGTAAAACCACTATGGTTTGTGTGCGTCCTATGAAATTCTAAAATAATCTTGTTTGGACTTTCAGTACATACTTACCTTCGTTTTGGTGAAACTCTCTTAAAAAAGTTGAGGCCAAAATCCGTAATTAAGAAAATTAATTTTCGTGACCTTTTGACCTTTGTAATTTTTTTGCCGCTACGATATCGATGTCGATATTTCACAACTTCATAATAACGCCGTAATAAAGGTGTACACAAAAATTCAACTCACTAAGAATTTTTCCACAGATTGGGTTTATAAATGCCTAAAATTACTGAACTAAATTCTTGATACAATGCACAAAACACCCTTAAATTTCATACCATATACCATAACAACTCGGACATTCACCAAGGCTCCTTATAAATGTCGAAAGTCAGCAAACAAAATGAAACAACTTTTCAAACGTAACAATTTGTGCAGGATGAATTTTTTACACGGACAAATTTGCTCAAGGGGCCTATTCGCCTCTCAAGTCAAAACAAGACATGTTGCAGTTGTAAGAGTGAGATAGCGCACTATAAAGAGTAGAGCGGTGTTTCTCTTCTTCACTTTCAACAGTCGGCGATTCCACTTGGAATCCTCAGTGAAACAAAGGAATATCGGGTTGAATACCTAGAGTAACAGAGATTCTTTCTATTTTTAGCTAGCTAAGCAAAGTTATGTTAGTTATTTTGTAGCTGGAGGATAGCTATGCTGTGCCAAATCGCAACCCGAATTTGCATAATTCTCACGTCGAATACGTACACGAGTTTTCAAAGATGTAAATTTAAAATCTAAATCGGTTTAGCATTGGAATAAGTACTCAGTTTATTTTTTGAAGTATTTCTTGATAAAGTCGTATTTTTGTTTTGTTTTAAGATAAGTTTTATGTTCGCAAAATTTTAAAGGGAGACGATTAAAATTTCATAAGCTTTTTAAAGTATCTTCTACTCTTCGACTTATTCGATACTCTTCGATCAAATACTTTCATATCATATTGAGAGATTATAATGTAAAAATACTTTTGTTTTTCTTTTCATAATTATGATAAACGAAGCAACAGATTAAATTACACCAGAATAAAAATCCATATGTACACTCAACAACCATTGTGTGGCCGTCAACAAACTGTAGCCGGAGTTGCCACTACCGCAGATAATAACGAAACTTTGTTGCTAAGTATTAAAGTTGCGAGCAAAATTTTAATTTAAGCTGGCAACACTGGCTATAACTATTAAACGTCGTGAAAAGGGACGCTCAAATTAAATTCTCACTTTGAAAACAGAAATTTTATTATTTAAGCTCCGGTATTATAAGTATGAATGTTCTTTCTAAATGTTTTAGCTTGTTTTAATATTTTGTAACTGCATACTACAGCATTTTCTGTTTTTAGCTTCTATTTTAGAATTAAAGAGTTAAAAAGAAAAAATGATTTTGTTTATGTTTACATGAATTAGTTCAACCTGTCCTGTGGAGTATTACAATGTCAAATGAAAAATAGTATAGACTTTTCAAGTGACGTGAATAATTATTTAATTTATTTTGCTTAACGACTATCAATAGTTTCAACTTAGGTTGTAAAATAGTATAACATTATTGTTTAATGTATAAACATTTTAAAACCTACTTGAAAACCCCCTTGTAATAGCTACATAACCAAAGTATACGATGACGTTTCACCGCATTGTTCCTTATTTATTTCGTCGCAGAAACAAAAACAAAACGCCAAGTCCAATATCATAAATCTTAGAACTCGCGAAAAATATTCTTCTCATCTACTAAAAACATTTTTAACTACAAACCTTCATTATTAAAAGTAATGAGAAACAGTTTTTAACATTTTCTAGTAATATTTCAAGGAGTGGAATCAGATAAGTGCATAGATTTAATTACAGATAGCACGCCAAGTGCTGCATAGTTTAAGCAAAAGGTTTTTGGCAGATAACTTCGATACTTTCTTGGCATTTTGCCTGCAACTTACAAGGTCAATTTTAATGTTTAAAGTGAACATCTAAGTAAATTAAAATGGGTTTGTGTTTTCAGGGTTAAAAACATAAGTGCATAACAAAGCATAAAGAAACTGAGAACGTATCTACTATTGATAGCTCTTGAATACTTTAAATTGTATTCCTGTCCTGTAGACAAATGCCCCTTTCACAAAGATTAGGTAACAATGCTGGAAATTGCATTATATGTAACTGACATTTCTTTATTGCCCCTTAAAATAGATTGAGATAAAAATAAGTCCAACGTTATCTTAAATTCTAAATAAGGATCTAATCTAATAATACTTGGTATGGAGTTAACTTGAATCCCATAAAACGATAAATTCATATTACTTTCTCAAAGAACCAAAATCTACTTGGACGGATCCGCTAAAAAGCAGCTCTGAAATAAAACTACAAAATTACAAACATAGACCAATATTATATTAAAAACTCTACAATCCAATATAACTTAAAACAAACAATCTCAAACACAGTTAGGTGTAAAAGAAGCCTTTATTTACTTAACACAACCTCGAGTAATCGGATTCCCGAGGCGCACAGCAAACGTGAACCAACCGACAGCCTGATAATAAAATAAAACCAATTTTTCTTATTGCTTTAACTGGCCAATAAACGCGTTTCCTTACTGACAGCGAACTAATATAAGCACAAAAGGTCGCGCAATGTAAATTCTTTAGATTTATCTGAATATCTGGGACAGTATATTTCTTATCCCTTAGTGGGTATGAGAAATATTCAGCGATTTCCATATTGTTTCTAGCCTATGGATCTGGCTGGATTTTAGTGCAAAATATGTTCTCTTTGGGTGAGTCAGAGTGCTAAGTCATCCTCAAAATATATGACAATAATATTTTGTTTTTCAACGATATCATTTATCAAATGATACAAACATACAGTCACTACAGAACGGTATTTAACGATATTTTTCTGGAATAAGATGTTATTTTTTTAATTCTTTCGAATGACTCTTTATAATACTCTTTATTGCACCCCACATGAGAAACAGATTTGACAAACGTAAAAGTTACATGGTGCCACAATGGGCGGTCTTATCGCTAAGAGCGATCTCTTACAGACAACCTTACGATGATTAATCAGGTTAGGGTTATATTAAATAATTTAAATGAAAAGGGAGATAAATTGACTATATTTATTCACAATCCCCTAAATAAATAATCCTTAATCATTTCACGGAAAGTCTTCAATCGCTCATCAAGATCTACATATAAAGCACAATAATATGCAACTACCCACAATGTAAAGATTTATGAATCCTTTGCCGATGCCGCGTGTATGCTTGGCACTCATCCATCCATACATTATGTAACCCATACAATCCATACAATTAGTGCAATGTATAAATTCCGTTGTCAGCGCTTTTACAAGCTTTCGCGATTTATTCCAGTAAGTATTCATATCGAAAAACCACGCGATACATTTGTACTATAAATTGGATAGTAGAAATAATGTAGCACTTACTACATATGACTAATAAATATTATTACGTTAATGGTATTTAGATTTTGTTTACTCTCTCTTTTTTCTCTGTAGCAACATATTATAGAATGTTTTGTCTATGTGAGAAGTTAATTTAATTAAGTGTGTCGAGATGATACCTAGTCGCTCTTTATTTAGGTAATTAAATTAAAAAACCAAACTACAATAATACATATTTTTTAAGAAACCATTTTCTGCTCTTCATTTACAATGAACAAAGTAACCGTACTCACGTAATGATTGATTGGATTTCATTGTTTTAAATTTTTTATTCGAACCAGTACCTATTTTTTAAGACAACTAAATTCAAATCACCATACGAACTATACACATTTCTTATATTAGATTTTGATATATACGGTTTATTAAAAATCGTGAAATAATAAAGAGATAATGAAGCTATAACAGCAAACGTATCGTATCTATGTCAACGGGCCGATTTTTCTAAAAATAAACGCTCCGTACTAACGGCGTCTATTTTTCGCAGATATGTTATTGCCCTCGATAAAGCTCTCCATTCGACAAATTGTTAGGTAAACGTAAACAAATTACTACACATTATTTTTGTTGAATTACCAACTGACCTGGGAAACATTATTTTGTCATATCTTAGGTATTTCTAAAGAGTATCGCTCTTTTCGTTTATCACTTAGTACATAGTATAAAACAAAGTCGCTGTCGCTGTCTGTTTTTCAGTTCGCTTAAATCTTTAAAACTACGCAACGAATTTAGTAGCAGTTTTTTTAATAGACAGAGTGATTCAAAAGGAAGGTTTATATCTATAATACAGCAGTATTTCACCTGTACGTCTTATAAATATAGAGAGTCAAGCTAATCACTTAAGGGCATAAAAATACTATACGACCATATTTACATTAAACCTTCCGAATATAGATGAAAACTAACATAGAAATCGGTCAAGCTGTTTCAGTGGCAATTCGGCAACCAACACTGTGACACTAGACATTTTTATATTGGATTGATACTAACACGTGAAGAAAGACTAAACACATCAAGATTAGGGAGCTATGCTTAACATATTATTATTTTTTCAAGGCTTTTATGCAAAATAAGGCATGCTTATATTTAATAAGCGTAAGGAAATTAAGTAGAACCAGGTGATCCTTCCAAACACGATTAAATTTGAATGAAATTTGATCGATCCGATCACATTGAAGGCAAAATATCCGCGTACACTTTGATGCGCGATATCAAGTGATTTCCTTCTTTTCCGGTGAAAATGAAAACCTATCTGGCATGTTTTTTTTATGTTCATACAGGTATCAACATACCTGTATATTCCTACGAAAATATATGAAACTCTTTCTTAAAAAAAGACGATATCCTAAATGACTGTAGTAGTGGCAAAGAAAAATAAATCTTCAATATCCATACAAATTAATTTTTCTAAGCCGCGATACGCTAAACCATAAAACCTTTTCAGTTTATTTCCTACAACTAAACAAGTTACACGATTACAGCCAAACCGATGTCTTATGAATATTCGGTAACTCGATAAATGTAGTACTACTAACTATGTTTCCAAACAAAACAGATCAAATGATTACTAATTAATAGTGTAATACTACCCAGAAACGTGTTACCCTATCACGGGCCATTATAATTAGTTTACTGCTTACAAAACTGAACTATCCCAATAAGACTACTTAAGTAGCAAATAATAACAAGATACTCGTAGGTACAGTCCACATTCACAAGAAAACAAAAACATTTAGTTGCCAAAGCTCCTTAATTTCACAGCCAAAAGGTTTATTTTCGCTATCAATACTTGCCGAAAATATGTGGACTGTGTACAGCCCGTGCCGTTTTGGAAGATACGTGATTGTACTACAAATATGTAGTTCCTTTACCTCTAATTGAGTAGTAGCAAATAAACAAGGAACATTATTATACGCCCATTATAAGCATCCTAATTGGCAAGATATCCTTCTGATTACATGTACACTGAATGCATAATAAACCTTCTCAAAGGTAAATAGGTCTTAGATATTCTTTTGTTTCGAGATTATATGACAAGCTTCTAATAAAGGTATATTCTCATTTGTTTTATTACCTGCAACTGCGTTGTTTTTGCTGAGGATTCCAGCTCATTCCGAGATGCTTTATTTTATAAAGGAGACAATTGTTCTGTGGATGCTTGTGTACTATTGCTTGTGGTTCCTATTTGAAATAACTAAGAACTGTGCAGTATTATGCATATTTATAAGTTAAATACAGATTATTTCTTTAGACTCTGTACTTATTATTAATAAGAGTTGTCTTTTTACTAGATTGTGATTGAGATTTTTATATTGTTCATTAAAAAATAAATGTAAATAATGGCATATGTATTGTACCTATATGTAGTAGCTATAGTCAAAAGCATAAATGGTATTTGTAATAGCAAAAGCATAAATCTTGTTATCATTCAGATTTTAGTTCATGGTTCAGCCACACAGATATAAAGTTTGACATTTGCGTAGACTTCAAAAACATCTCGCGTGTGCCTTTATCCTTGATCCTATCATAAAGATTGGTGCAATGCTCTCTTCCATACTACCCTACATATTGTGATCTACATTATTCTATTCAAATAACACCGTGTACGTTATTTGTCAATTCACACATGACTGATCGCGTGAATTTATTATAGTTCGATATTTGATCATAAATCATCGTCTGTTTAACGACCTATTCGTCATATTCCAGCTGGTATGTTTGAATGTTATAACCCAAATATAGAAAAATAAACAAAAAAATGTTTCTTTATCTTGTTTAGCAGTTACAAGTAGATATCTCTGATAAAAACCCCAAAATAGATAAAAGAAAAAGTGTGTGATATTATTTTTATATAATAATTGCTCCCGTATCTTCATCCGAGTGGAATTTTGTAGAAAAGTTAATTATTTTCATTTCAGAAATAAAATAATATAGAAAAAACGAGTCTAAATTGCTCCTTACTATATCAGCTACCTGTCAAAAATGCCCATTAAAATCGGTCCAGCCGTTTCATAGAATAATGGGAGCAAACAAACGGACAAAAACTGAAAAAGAAATATTTGGTATGTGTACCGTCTTTTTTTAATATACAAAAAGACATTCCAATTTAACTAAAATGTAAAGATTATCTTTGTTACAACTTTCATCGTTACCACGTTAATTTCATACAAAATATTCGCTAACATGTATCGCGGAAGTATTTATATTGCAGTGATTGTTAGTAACCTCTCGGCGTGGAAATAGAAAGAGGTATTGACTGAGCTGCCAACGACGCTCGTTATAATTAGACGTTTAATGGCCCCTTTTTATACTACAATAGTGAGTCAGACTCGATAGCCGGAGAGTATATCATATCGATGTACGTACGTGTTTTGTATCGATACTTTCACTGTAACTATTGGATATTCTAATCGGATAGTTTTGTGTCATGGTTTAATTTCGTTCATTGAAGGAGCGGGCTTCTTCAATGAACGAAATTACTACTCCTGAATCATTCAAAGTCTCTATCTTAAAAAAAGATCATTTTTTTATCTATATCCCTTATGACATAAAACTACGGCCTATTTCTCAAGCCACGATTGTTAAAAATCATATTTATTGCTAGGTATATCTACTGCGTTCTGAATAACCAAGACTTCAGTTTCTAAAGACGTCAGTATCACTCACCGGTTCGTTTGTCACAGAACACAAAAGCTGAAAAGTGGAATTTCTAGAATATTACGTTCTTAGTTAAGTACTTGAATATGCTAGGAGTAAAATGTCGTTCGAGAGATGAGAATGCGAAAATAATGCTCGAGGGAAAGGCAAAATATTTCGCAGAATTTTCTGAGCTTAAGCATGAACGCTATCGAAAAATTTTAGTACCGAAATACGTATCGAAGCATCATAATTTGTGGGAGAACGATGTTGAAAATTCAAAACATTTTTACTAATTGTAACATTTACGATACGAATACATCGTTGATAACGTTTACAAGGTTTAGGCACTGTTACATCGGATTATCGTAGTAACCAATAGAAAATATCAAATATAATAGACATTGATTTAATTTGAATCCTAATAGTATTAAAATGTGAAAGTTTGTAAGTATAGATGTTTGTTACTCAAACTGCTGGATCAATTTTGATGAAATTTGGTATGAAGTTAGCTGACACCCTGGATTAACACAGGCTACTTTTTAACCAATTGCGTTGGAATGGGTAATAGTTCTGCAGCCATAATCGGCATTCGCGCAGACGACGTCGCGGGCTACAGTTAGTATTCAATATTTTTCAGCAATACGATCAATCAGCGCTGAAATAAATATAACTATTGATTTTTGTTTTTATTTTAGCCATGCACGTCAAGTATGCACCTATTCATATAAATCTTATTAGCAGATTCTTATTAATAAACTAGCTTTCCGCTCGCGGCTTCGCCCACGTGTAATTTGGGATTGTAGCATTTTTTAATGATCTCGACAGAGCTTTCTTTCATAGGCTAAAAATTTGTTACAATTGGAATTATATTATACAGCTTGAGTTACTCAGGGATGATGTAGCTTTCTAATGGTGAATATTTGAAACGATAAGTATCGATTACGTTATGCAACAAAAAGCAAAGCGATACAAAAACATCGTCTAGAAGAATAAAAAGTATCAGTTGATTTTCCTTCCCCCTCCCGCCCGCTACCTAGTGGCTTGCTACTCCAAAAATCCCTTCTTAGTGCTCACTTGTGTTACTAAAGGAAGCCTTGTTCAAATAATCAGACCCAAGGAATAACATTTTTCATAGAAACGTTTTTACCCCTTTTCGCCCCCTTGGGGGAACAATTTCCAAAAATCTTTTTTTAATGCTCACTCCCGTCAGTAAAGGAAGCTTTGTTCAAAATATTAGACTCCTACACCGAGCGGTTATGGCTGCGCGAAAGTCAATCAGTCACCTAATCGCAACCCCCTAAATCGCTATTGGAGGGCAGTTTGGAAAAAATTATAATGCCAAACTTATTTATTTGACCATATACGTGTTTGTGCTAAGTTTCAAGTTTATAAACCCAAGGAATAAGATTTTTCATAGAAACGTTATGACCCCTTTTTACCCCCTTAGGGGTTGAATTTCCAAAAATCCTTTCTTAGTGCACCCTTACATACCTCAAGGAACCTACATGCCAAATTTCAGCTTTCTACAACCAGTAGTTTCGGCTGTGCGTTGTCTGTCAGTCAGTCAGTCAGTAACGGAAGAGTTTTATATATATAGATAATAATACAAACCCAATATAATAATATAAATCTACAAACCATGTTCAGTGACGTTCAAACCTCTCAGAGTGTAAAACCTCTTCATTATAATTTCACAACCTCCTCAGAGGTATTAAGTTGGTAAGATAGGGCTCAGTCCACTAACAAACTACGGGTGCAGCTAAATGGGTTCCTTACCCTCACTGCGAAAGCGTAAAATTCAAAGATAGTGAAGTTCATTTAATTAAAGTGTTATTTATCGATAAGTTACTCGATGCTCAACTAATTTTTTGCTATAGAAAAATTTTGCAGAAACAAATTCATACTTTTATGTTATATTTTTCAATTCATATGAATAGAAAAAAATATATTTATGTTAAAAAGTATAGTAAAAAAAAATGCATGAAATCGAAAAATTCAATTCAATTTTAAGTAAGTATGGAAAACAAAGCGAAAATAAGAGAGATAAATACATATTATACATTATAAAATACAGGCCTTTTATCGATAAATTGCAGTTATATCGAATTTTACTGATATCGAAATTGGCAAAAGCCTCGTGTATTAATTATGTATTAAAATAAGCGGTTGCTTTTGTGAATGGATAATGTGACTCGCTCAAACGAGCTATTAATGTTATAAACGTTTAATTTTAAGTAATGTTTTAGTAAATATTAAATATCACAGTAATTTAGAAAACAGATATTTATTGATAAAATCTGATAATTCGATAATTCGAATTTAACAATATAGCACTAAATAATATAAAACAAAATCGCATCTCGCTGTCCGTCGATCTTCATGTATGTTTAGATTTAGATCCTAAAACTACGCAAATGATTTTGATGCAACTTTTTAATAGATTGTTTTAAGGGGAAGATATATTATAGCACTCGTGCAAAGATAGGGCGGGTCGCTACTTCATTAATAATGTAGGTTTCTTAACCGAAGAGTTATTTCTATTTGTGTTTCTTTGGTTGAACTTGCCAGACATCACAAATTAAAGTACTAATAATTTTATACCTTTCAACAAGCCTCTTTTTCCCTTGTTTCGTATTTTATCCGTTACATAATTATATTACCTTGTAAACCAGGAATGTTTCATGTGTTTACCTGAAAAGAAAAAGACACAGATATGAATAAATTGTCGTTGTTGTGTTGATGTCAATTTACTTATGAATAGGAATTCAATTTGTGTAAGTAAATACAAATAAGTGGCATATATTTTTCTGCCTTTAAGTTGTAAGTAGATCCTATTTTGTTGTCTGCTCTTAAATGTTACAAAGTAAACATTTTATATAGTATGCACGTCTGTTTTTATGTGATAAATCGTCACTAACCCAACACCTTTTTTGAGCTTAACTAATTGATACACATTACATACACACCTCTAATCGTATTATTTTAATTAAATCAATATTTCAGACATTAATTCGACCTAGATCCGTCACAGATGACCATCGTTGGCTAAACAAACCTTCCCAAAAAAACAACACAACCTATCTATCTATCAATTCCCTACGGATTTCCAACAGTTCCACTGTCAGAGCTCTTCGTAATTAGGCGAAACGCATTCACAATCCATTTATGGGTTAGTAGAGGGTAATAAACCATCTCATTAGCATTACACGGCCATTTATGCTGATTCAAATTACTCGGGAACTGTGCCTCGGGAATTGAAATACGGTCAGAACCGCACGTACCTTGAGATGGAATTCTAAGCGATGTAGATGAGTAAAAGATGTAGACGTGTTATATTATGTTTAGGAGATGTAGATAATATATATATTCTATTATGTTGGCTAGTTAATTTTGATGCTGCTGTGATCTTGACGGCTGTGACTATAAAACTTATGTGGCCATGTGGTTCTATGTATGCGCGTGTGTGACTTTTTCAAAGTCAGATGTACTTACTTTCTTAATTATTCTAACACGACAGACAAACGGTGAAAGAAAATATCTTGAGGGAACCTGGATTCTAAATATTAGAATCTGAAATCACCTCTCCGCATTGAGTTAATGCTTAAGTCTTCTCTGTATGGAAACAGGCTCGTGCCCAGCTGTGGGACAAATACGGGTTAGTATTATTATAGGCTCGTTATACAAGTTACGTTCCTTCGCGCACTAACAGTGCTCAAATAGCGTATTGAAATAACAAGTCAAAGTCACGGCAATTACTAAAAAGGTATGTCATTTCCAATAAATTATGTATGGCACATGTGCAACTTGGTAAATATTGCGTAGAAAGAATAACCACCAGTAGCTTTTACTGAAAGTAGGGTAGATACTTTACAGTCATTATGTCTTCAGTAATCTCGTCTATATATGAAACCCTCCAAGTTCCACCACATATTGTTAAAATTTTGTCACAAATTCCAGCTCTCTGTAAGACTAAAATATTTTTAAATGAAAATGTTTTAAGAACAGCACCAGCAGACGTTGATGTTACCATTAAATAAATGAGATGGGCATGGAAGCGTAAAACCTGCCGTGTTCATTTACATATTAACCCTTTGCTCATTTCATAACGATCCTCCTTCGTTTCATTATTAAAAAAAACAAGCACTAAAATTTTAAGGTCACAATTTATATACCTAGAATAATTTTAGTCTACACTGTTTGTATTTTTTAAAAATTCTAAAAAAAAACGAAAGCTTCTAAATTTAAAACGTACTCATCAATCATTTTGACGTAGTCCGTTCGATTTTTTAAAAAGGTAAATGATCGGTGCCTGTTTTAGTCCAGTCATTTGGTAGAAAATAAGGGGGTTACCTGGAAAGTTTTCCGGGAGTTTTGAAATTTGGGTATTTTATAGATTTTGATATGCTCTTTTCGAATTTTAACTTTGCCACCTCGTACGACCGCCGCTCGCGCCGCCATTTTGAAAAAATGGCGCCCAAAAAACGGTTTTTTTGAGAATATCTCCTTTCTGAGGCATTTTACGAAAAAAATAATTTCTACAAAATTAAACTAGAAAAAATTTCCTACACTTTATGTCTTATTCACTTTTTCATAAAATTAATAGTTTTGGATGTACGAGCACCGCAAAGTATTACTTATTCATCTGCACCACCACGTGTTTTTTGTATATTTTTCTAAAAATGTTCCATTACTGCCGCCGGTTTTCAAGTGAATTGTCACAAATAAAACAATTTTCCGTATAAGAAGCCATAGTTCTAAGAACATAATCAACACTGTACGTCAATAAACATACATTGATGATTCAGTCTAAACTAAATATTTCTCTTAATATAGCTTCTACCAACAAATTTTTCGTTGAAGTTTCGTTCATAGTCGAGAGAAAGGGTTCGATTCAAAAGTGACATATTACCCTGACACCTACTTCTTGAAAACCGGTGGCAGTAATAGAACAGTTAAGAAAAATATACGAAACACTCGTAGTGGTGCAAATGAACAATACTTTGCGGCGCTCGTACGTCCAAAACTATTGATTTTGTGAAAAAGTGAATGAGACATAAAGTGTAGGAAATTTTTTCTAATTTAATTTTGTAGAAAATATTTTTTTCGTAAAATGCATCGGAAAGGAGATATTCCCAAAAAAACGTTTTTGGGCGCCATTTTTTCAAAATGGCGGCGCGAGCGGCGGTTGTACGAGGTGGCAAAGTTAAAATTCGAAAAGAGCATATCGAAATCTACAAAATACCCAATTTTCAAAACTCCCGGAAAACTTTCCAGGTAAAACTACCAAGTGACTGGACTATTTTGCGCGCAAAATCTTTACAAATCAAATTAAAACACAAACCTTTGGAGAAAACAAAGTCAAGCTGACTGGAGAACCATTATAGAAATCGTATCAGTAATTTATGCATTTAATATCCTAATGGTAAGCTATCGTGCACGGCTCCTTGGCACGCGAATATACAAATAACGTCTCCATCGCCTTGTTCATCATTCATTGCTCGTTAATAAAGGAGGTGCCATGTTTGCTCTATAAGTGGACCGCTAATGGTCTTTAAATGACTAATAGGGCTTCTAACGTGATGAGGAGAAAGGTGGAATATTCTATTTTAATAAAGGTACGAGTGGCACTTAGCTCGTGGCGTACAGGTTTCTGCTAATCCGTAGGGGTAAGTCTGATGCTCAGGGAGTTTTAGTTGTGTTGAAGAAAATTATACTTTGTACACATTTATTGATTTTAACAGTGATTAAATTAAAATAACGTTTCTGATAAAAATATGCGACATAGGTTTAAAAACATTTTTGAGCCAAGTTGGGAAGTAGCGTTAGCATTATATTGACAAAGAAAAAAAACTGACTGACTGAAAGACTGGCCACAAATATTAAAAAAAAAAAATATTTTTTCGTGCCATTTGAATTTTAAATTATTCGTAATTCGAATATCGTTTTATCTTTACTTTAGTCGCCGCTATGGGCTCATTGACTCTACATGTGCGTTCATAATTACAATCCTATGTTTATATTCAGAGCAGTAGGTTTGATAACTAGATTACAATCATTTACATAATTGTTTACCTCTCAGATACCGTTACCGCAATCATCTGGAAGCTTCATTTGAATTTTACGAAGATTTACGTGCCTCGACTACGACGAGATCGGCAATTTTGAATTAATATTACTTATTAATTAAATACACCTAATATTGGAATTAATAATTCTCTTACGCAAAGCTTTTGAAATAATTTTGTAGGCAGTGATTCGTTAATAACTTATTTAGAACACATTTGTTACACTTAACTGAAATACTGAATAAATATCTATTTGTTATTTCTATATTCTGATCCAGAATTTTCACATTTTGTTTTAAAAAAATAACCTACCATTATCACAGTATAGTCTAGTACATAATACATATTTTAATAGACTTCATTAAATCTATAATTAGACGAGGCACGAAGGTTATCCGACATTAAAATTTCGGTCATCGATCGATTTGTAATCATTACACTGAGCTGTGACGGAACGTTACACGCGGCGAATTTTTATTAATTTCCCGTGGCCCTGATTACAACATTATAATCGCCTACTCGCATTCTCATCGTAAAACGAAACGGGAACTATAACTTTATAAACTAGAGGTAAATACAGGAATACCAACCATAAGAAAAAATAGTAACGTAACAAAAAAAGGCGGTGTGAGTTTTACTCGCGCAGACAGGGTTCCGTACGAACATCTATAAAAACGTCTTGTTAGTTGTAAGTATAGAAATATGCCCCCAAAATATTTATATAATGATTTCGTAGTATTTGTGCAACACAAATACAACATATGTGAAAGTTGCAACTATTCTAACTAGCTAACACGATTCATGAGATACACACTGCGAAGTCTTAGTAAGTTTTACTATTTGTAAACGGGACACTAAAACAACTAAACGACGAAAAAAACGAGTTTTATTTCCAACCCACAAGATTTTAATGCTCCTTGGAATTGGAATGAGTAATTACATTTTGAAAAGAAGGTGAAACAATTTTATTATTTGAGAATAATATTTACGGATTGCGGGGACCGTGAAAACGAGATAAAAGATAAAAGAACAACATGGGCGTCGCGGTTCGCGGCCGCGGAAGCTTCAATTTTCACTGAGCAACGGTCAAGATAGGGGTGACACACAATGTGCAGAATAAGATTAAAGTGTTATAAAAGTTATCGTTTTTCACCTCGCTATGTACTATCGTAGTTTTGAGGAGTTGTAACTTATCCGAAATAATATTACATCTACGTTTTTTTTAAGTACTGGATTATATTTATAATTAAATTCCTCATCCTTAGTCGTTCACCCTTGACAGAGTGGTCGTGGTTAAAAATGATGCATTTTCTTTGGTTAGTGCAGAACTAACTCTACTTTAATAATTCAATTACGCAGTTTCAACTGTGGTAATTTGTTATACCTTGGTATAAGGTATAATATATTTTAATTAAAACTTCTTCCATTTAAAAAAATGTTTCTATGTACCACATCCCTTATGACTAAGAGCACTACGCCTGAGCAATGGTTTTTGCAACACGGGTTAATGAAAGGTTTTATTTATATTTGCTTTTGGTTTTCCTTTCAACTCTTTAAAATGCAATATTTAAAATACGGTGTAAAATTTCTTCATTTTGAATTCTGAAAACTGTAAACCAATTCGTGTTCAGATTTCGAGTAAAAAATTAGATTTTGTGGCTTCGCGTCATCGGAACATCGGAGCAAATAGTTTTTTTCTAAGGTTTTGGCTATCTTCATACTATATTTTACGTAAAACGATTTAGCCATTTAACCATGAATGCATAACAATGAGTTACTTTAACATTTATAAGACCAATTCATTATTATACTGTGCGTTAAGTCTGGATTCAAAAATTGGTTGAACGGTATAGCCGTGACACCGGAGTTCTTTTCTCATTTGTAGTATTATTATTGCACAATACATAATACATAAACACACAACTACATAAAGTATAGTATAAAACTTTATAAGCCCCAGATAATGATGTTCCACACACCACCCAAAGTAACTAGGTATATAACATTACATAATATAAAACCGTACACTTTACTAAGCGTATAACATATGCTATAATTTGTTACCAGTTATATTCCCCACTAAAGGCTTTGCACTATGTTATGTAACTGGTTATAACATTTTGTTACGGTAAGCTTTCCTTTGGACAAAAGACAGGGAGGTTTGGAAAGAGAAAGGGGAGGCTTTTGCCCAGCTGTGGGATCTCATTTAGGCTATATAAAAAAAGCTTTCCTTCTAAAGTAAGAAGTTGTGAAAGCGAGAAAAAGCACTACACAGTGTAGCGGTGTCTCCCTTCCACAACTCTAACAGTCTAAGTCTAAGACGTAGTCTGACCTTTGTAAGCTGCGCTCTAAGCATAATAAATTTCGGAGATTGAACTAACGAATAACATTTTAAACACATAATGTTTGCGTCAAAGGGATAATGTTTAACATTTTCGACTCTAACTACTCTAATAACAATCAATGTTTTATACATTTTTGTAAGCTAACAGACACAAACAGTACACAGTGGAATAGTATAGAGTGGAAAAGTTGAAGAAAAGTCTTTACTCTGCAGAGGGATATCGATTGCTAAATTATATAAAATACAAATTCTTAAAGAATTCGTAACAGCCTTTTCATAATTCTATGTATCGTTTATAACATTCTTAGAACTAGTCGTTTATGAACCTTTTAAGTTAAAACATATTAAAAAATAAAATGACATTTAATTGAATATGAAACGATGGCTATTATTTTAAATTTTATTCAAGTCGCCCTTGTCAAGGCGACCTTGAGTTTTGCTTCATTAAACCTCTTTCTGTTTTCAATATATTTAAGGCTTTTATTAAATTAAAATCTCGTTGGGATCGAACATAAATCATTATGTAGGTTCAAGTAGGTTGTAAGTCGCTAAGCAACGCTTAATGAAGATTAGTAAATCTGTAAAACGATAAAAAAACAGGAAAAAATGCAACAAAAACAGACTATTCCGAGAGAATTAATTAAACTACCGACAGGTCAAAGTGGGACAGTGCAAACGACACTGCGGGTTGTTTTTTTTCTCTATCCCTTTAACAAAGAAACGAAGGAAAATAGACTTTTTAAATGTAGTCTGATGTAGGGCCATTAACAACCAGCCTATAAAAGTGCTACTTTCGGCAAAAGCTTCTCTCCATACAAGAAAAGTTTAAGCATGAATTAAGTCTAGGAGTCACCTCAAATGTTGTGAAAATTGGTCCAGGCCGTCTGAAAAAGGAGAGATAACAAACTTATACACAAACTATTGCTTTTATGACATTAGTGTGTTAAGAATAAATCACACCACTAAAGTTGTCGTCTTTTGCTGTCTGTACGAGAAGTACGGACGACAAATAAGTGTTGCTATGCAGCGTGTAATCCGGTCACAGTGCTGGCACTCTGCCAGACAAGACCTAACTTTAAGCGGTCAGTTTTTACCCAAAAATGTTGCAACGTAAATAGATGCTGGGAACAAAATTGTCTCGATGTTCACTTTAGTTTAAAATTAAACTTGACTTGTTTTTTGTTGGAGGTGTTATTGTGTATGACAAGTTTTAAAAGCAATGCATTTTGAAATGGTTTCTACAAATTAAGCCTCGTATTCTCTTTTGCTAGTATATATCGGGATAAAATAGCTTATGTGCTATTCTAGGTAACAAAACGTGTGTGCCAAATTTCACCCATTAAGTTTGGCCGTTTTGACATAATGGAGCAATAGACTAGACTCATTCATCCATACTTTTGCATTTAATTTAGTGAGCATGTAACACTTGTAACACGATGTAGATATACTATAGAATCTACCATATTCTAAAATAACCCCGTTATCTAAAATATTTTTTTAATTGTAAGAAGTTGAGGGAACTGTAGAATGATTTTACGGTTTTTGTCAGTAAGACACCATAGTCTAGGAAAAGATAATAAAAGAAGTTGTATCCCAACAATGGGTATTTAGGTTCCAAATTAATGTACAAGTAAATACCTTTAGCAATATTAAGCGTTTCGTTTACGCTAATAATTTGAATATTGAACCCGTAACAATACTCTACAATTTACAATCGTGACTTGCAAGTTGCTGAAGTACGAATAAATATTAAATATGACGGTCAATGTCCCTCAATCATCAGGCAATCCATTTCCTGTAATTCCAGCCATTACTGCAGGCAAAGTGGTGCTCTTTCTTTTATTTTATTGGTATTCAGTCAGCCTCGTAATACTCGTGCTTGATGGGTTAAATAGAGAGCCAATATACAGGCAATTGTTTTATTTTATGGCACTGAACTTAAGCTTAGGTTGTTAGCAGAAGGCATTTTAATAGCTACAGTTTTAGTACGTTTAATCGTCAAAAATTTTGTCGTGTTGTTTCGTTCCTCCAATATTTGTCGACTTAGACTATGTAGTATAAGTTCATAATTTGAAGAGGTTAATTTCATCTGTCTATCTCGTTTTCGCCAGGCTAAGATTATGTTTCCAAATTGTAATAAATTATCATAAAACATATTATAAAGTGATGATAGAATGATCTTACATTGAATACATAGGTAATGACTTTAGGGAAATGGAGAGTCGACGTGCATTTTGACTGTTAGACTTTGCGCATATTAGCTATTATTTCACCTCCATTTTTCTATTAAAGTTTTTGAAAGTAGATTACCTTAGTGAATGGATTCGTTGGAATTAATTAGGTTCAGAACGACAGAATAATTGCAAAGAAGCCTATTCACTTTCACATAAAAAAATAGAGTAGCTATGTTATAAAACCCCTGGAATTTAGTTACTTTTGCGTGAAATGCATAATTTACTTGATGAATAGGAGCCATCGCGAAGAGGAAACTTTGCAGAAATGTGGCATTCAATGTCGTATTTCAATTGAAAATAATATTCTGGTTTCAGCAATTTAATTTCTAAAGGCTCCCAGAGATGATCGTACGTTTTGGCTTGAATACATAGACTGCTAGTTTGACTAATTTTAAATGGTTAATGTTTAACTAATTTTCATAGTTTTTATTTTAACTCAAACCATCAACGAGTTAAACTAGCCAATACGTTTCTAAGTTAAATGGTTGGAACATCACACGGGCTGTTAAAATTAGCTTGGTACTTTAAATGTAAAGAAAAAAATATGTCAAAAATTGTGCAGGATCGACGTACGTAACTATTTTTCTTCACAGTCATTGAAAAGATTACAAAAGTTGTAAACAACGTTAATTCTAACCGTTCTTTTTCTGTCCACCCCTTAAACCAAGACTGGTGATGTTGTGTGAAAGAGACGCCACTCTACGCTGTGTAGCACCATCTCGCTTCCATATTTGCAATAGTCTTACTTAGAGGCGGTTGTACGTAGGCCTTATCTTAAATAGTTTTATTACAAAATATTCCCCCGGGAACGAACAGTTTTGAACTTCAGTATTATAATCACATTAAAGCATAAATATTCATGGAGATATTTTAAGTCAACTCAACATTTATGAGATGGAAACGACTTGGAAATATAATGAAAGTTTAAAAGGACAAATTAAGGCATGTCAAATTACTATCTTTATTGGTTTTTGTAGTAAATTGAAAACAAAACAATGCTATAACATGGAGCTATTTTAAAACTTCCATTTTTGGGGCTCGATTTTAATTCTATCGTAAATTAAACAGTAAATTATGTTTTACAAAATTTTAACCGTAATGAACAATTATGGCACAATTTAATATTGACGTAAAGGTGGCATAATAATCGTTGATTTTATTACGAACGTATGTTAAATTATACTGAATACTGCTGCGTACTTATTTGCCCTTTTCAATTTCAATACGTAAAAGAGGAAGTTACGTAAACCACCTACGACATCTTCCAAATTATTCTGAAACGAAACAAAAGAAATACCAGTAGCGTTTTTACGAAACTAACGTTTTTTTTCTGAATTCCTCGGGTCGTTTCGGGTACGGCAAATGGGATGTAAATATTAAAGCAAGTGAATACGAAGACATTGTTTATAGCGAGCCTCCTCCGAGAACCGTTTCGGATATTGCATTACTCAACATTTTAATACATATTCAATGTTGTTAACACGTACAATCTCTGGGTATTTTTATGGGAGGCTGCTTATTGATAAAAGTTGAATGTTTTGTTAGAGCTGTTTTTGTTTGTTTGTTTTCGTTTAATTATTTAAGAAGTTACCACGTCATAATTCTTCTATTTACCTATCGTAAACGGTACGTTAATGCGTTCCACATTAATTTTAATTTAGTATTGTGTACAAGCAGCACTCTTATGTTACTAAAACAGTGTCATACAAATCAATACAAACTATTTGACTAAAAATATTGCGGAGGCAATTTTT
The DNA here is from genome assembly GCA_941860345.1 of Chrysodeixis includens. Taxonomy (NCBI): domain Eukaryota; kingdom Metazoa; phylum Arthropoda; class Insecta; order Lepidoptera; family Noctuidae; genus Chrysodeixis; species Chrysodeixis includens. Next base: position 8,962,805 of record OW796103.1, read on the forward strand.
GTACAGCGGGTTAATGTTGCGAATAACATGCTAATACTTAATAACTTAATAGACATGGAAACAAAAACAAATCGTATAACTCACTTCAGTACAAAAACTTTAACTTCAAAAATTGCATTCGTGGCGTACCAGACTCGTGCCTAACACCACTAGCGCATACTCCCAAACGATTTCTAAGCTGTATTGACAATTTGGTCTCGACCTTGGCCCACTAAACTGTATAACGTGACCTATTACAAGTGCATTCAATGGGGACAGTCGGCAGCTAAAGCCTTACAAATCAGATTTAAAAGTACAATATTTTTTCGGAGAATCAGCGTTTTCACTATATTGGATGTTAAGCCTATTTTGTTAGCTGAAAGCCCACTACTGTTGGGCTTTGTTTTTGAAATGTGAGTGCGTTGACTGATTTCTGTTCTGCTGAACGTATAAATACTAATAAATATCGTAATAGACGTATTTAATTCCCAAACAGGAAATGACAGATTTCTGCAGTTCAGTGAAAATAGAGAGCATAAGTAAAACCTATTTGAAGTGTGAACTGTTGATGAAGAATTACGCCAGAAAACATATTGAGTATTATAAATAAACACTCGAAATTAATCTGTTTAATTTTAGTTACAAATATATTTAGAACAGGGTTAGTGACGCAATAAGATAAAAGAAGAAAAAAAGCAATTTTTACAACAAACATTGTTATAATGATAACGTAATATAGTCATAAAACCATCTTCAAGATAGATGAACGTCACGTAACAGCTTTTATAAATGCAATTGGACATCGCTTGAAGTGACTCACGCTCCTTAAAGTCGTTTATGGGCACCCTTTCACGCCCACAGATATCATAAAAGATTGCCAAAGGGTTACGTCAACAGATCAATCTGGGATCTATTTTCCAAGGACGATGAATAAGGGAAGTCTTCTATCAAAATGATCAGGCTTCTGTCCCGAAAAGGTACAAGTAGATACAGTGTGTGAAAGACAAACTACCTAGTGGATTTTAAACTCAGTTTATGAATAAAGGGGATAAGACCCCACATTTTTTCGCAAAAGAAAAGAAATATAATCATTTATTAAAGAAATAATTGAGTATAATTATGCCACAAAATCAGTCTCATTTACGCATGACTACATAGTTATCATTGTTCACTTCTTCATCTATTAATTTAACCAAACCTTATTAAAATCCTTCAAAATTATGAACAGCAGTATCAGACAATACCCATTCATCTCAAAGCAATTTAAATCTGCCGACTTTGTCTCTATCAATTACATGCTTCGCCGGACTTATTAATAAATCTGCAAGCTAACCAAAATAACAAAGTATAATAGAATAGAGAATATAAACTGTTATTTTTCAGCCCTTACTAAAGGGTCCTTCACAAAGTTTTAACGATAAAAACTGAAATGTCGTTAATAAAATGCAGAATAGCGAAGGAGCGTGACATGGCATGAAGCGCGACTCGTTCCATTCACTCGCGAACGAATGGTTCTGAATACTATATTTGCACCCCCAATACATCACATTGCTTATTCAAAGCCGCTTTACGTGAAATGTAGAGAACGCGATCATCTGTCAAACTAAAAATAAACTCTACTTAACGAGTGTGTTCGTCATCATTTGTCTCAAACTCTTCTTTCTGGCATTAACAATGTAATTTCACACTAGCACAAATAACTGATTAAATAACTATAATCCAAAAAATCACTCGTTACATTTTATTTTCTAATTCGCCAGAATACTCCTTTTTCATTCGCTACGCTAGTTTCCACCAAAATAACCTCATAAATAACCCTTAAAGTAGCGAGCTAATTCTGTCGGCTAATATTTAGTAGTCCTTTGAGGATCCAAAGTAAACTATAAGGGATTTTATCTCAGCTTTGACTGGCTGCCCTCTGACTCGCGTGGGAAGCAGACGCTGACGGGACCGCCTTCAAATATTAACGCTCCTGGTGGTAATTAATTAAAGAATAATATATTACACTCGTGTTACTTAGTTAATGCAGTGTTTTGATACAAGAGATTGTATGTTAAAGGTGTGAATTTATTTTCTGATTCACTTGATGGAGAGAGATCACATTTTATGAGAGCGACGTCTAAAAGGAAGGGTTATAGGGCAAAATATTAATAAAATAATTCATGAATAACGTTTATTTATTATTAAATTAATAAACATGTCTCTATTGTAATGTAGATAACTAATTGATACAGACGAAACCGCTGCCACACCACAACCGCGATCCTGATAAATACGCGTGAACTCATTGGTGGTAAATCATTATACACATGTTGGTAGTTAATAAATAAATCCATATCGTAAAGTAAATTAACAAATATCGACGGGAATGTGATCCTTAGTTCCTCGAAAAATAACCCCAGGGTCATTGCCGAACATTCTGTATCGATACATTTTCTTCACATTATCAATAAATAAACAGACAATCTTCATTAATTGAAATCCTTGGAATCCTTAAAGCTAACCTTATTAGTACGGGAAGGTCAATGCCACGCAATCAATAAACAAGTGTAATAACTTTCCTTTCTACAAGTCTACAAATAAAATATTGATCAGACTACAGACAGACTAATATTTTCGTCTGTAATGACCATTCCGTTGGGGATAGACGTGGTAATATCAAGTTGTATATACATTTATATACGACTTTTTCCAGCGTCTCCACTTATGTCTAGACTTTTTTTAGACTTATGCTCGGTGTATATCAAGTTTTTTCAAAATCATTTCAGGGTTAGAGCCATAAAACGGTTCAGATACTCATTTTTGCATTTATAATTTTATTACGAATATCGTCCAACATTTCTAATAAAGATAAAATCCAATAAATTAACGATGAACATCATCCACCTAAGTACCCTATTACGTTATCTTTTTGCAAAACAATTCATGGATATTAATGTTATTACAGAATTAAAGTATGGTGACAGTAATGTCTTCATTAAGCCGATGGAGCGAGCTGGCCTTAATATTATAGGCAATCAAAAGAGATAAGCTTCTGAAATAATGAAAACCATAATAATGTTTGCCAAGGATTTACAAAGAATTATATGAATTATAGGAGTTTGATATGAAAAAGTCCTGCGTCATCCTTTTATACTCATCTTGAAGGTCGATGTGTAAGTAACGACACGAGAAACTTATAAGGTTATGCTTTCTGTCTAAACTATAAAACCAATTTTGATAAAAAGTATTTTTACAGCAATACACTGTACTATATTTTTCATTTATTACGCTGCTATTATTTTTACCACCTGTTCACGTTTCCCAATGGAAACCCATGTTAATTTTGTATTTTATAACCTTTAACTTGAAAATTTTTGTTTCACGTCAAATGGCCTTCAAAACACTAAATGATCATTGTATCAATAAATCAAAGAAACTGTTTAACAACCCTAATATAAAGTTTAGTAACAGTTATTTAAAATTTAATTATATTTTTTCAAATTAGACTGCTAAACTCAAATCCATAAATATTCAGATAAATATTGGACCCAATGCAGCACCTTGATGCACCCATTAATTGTTTATAAAAATCCAATCAAGTTCAGTCTAACCCAAACAAAATACAATCGAGGAAATGTATTTATATGTCTCTAAAACTTTTAATTATGCTTATACTGTATTTGATAAAACTAAAAATAGTATTTTTAAGTATCAATATAACTAAAATAACTAAGAGAGTCAAATGCCTTATCCAATTTTAGGAATCTATGTAAGTCTCTAACACAGTGTTTGCGTGACAAAGGAACCTGAATTTTGCATGGGTGACCATTGAAGCAGTCACGCGTGGCCAAAGGTCAGTACGTTGAGGTTTCCACGTTTACTTAAACTAAGATCGACGTTACGAGCAAACAAGTAAAGGTTAATAAATTAACTATTCATTGCGAAGAATAATTTAAACATTCGTGTTTTGTACTTCAATGTTCCAGCTTTGTTCATTTTCACTGTTTTGACTAAGCTCTGGCTTAGAGAACAGACACAACTGTTAAACTTGTCTTATGAATACTCTTGATCAGTAAGTTACGATCTAAAAACTAAAGATCCAATTATAATTTATCACCTCTGTGACATTTCTTATCTGGGATAAAAACTAACTAAGTTTTACAAGTATTTGTCGCCCTAAAGTCATAAGTCTTGAACAAAATTGAGTCACTTCGAAATTGCTCGGAACTGGGTCAAAATTTGTTATAGCCTTGTATGCAATTTCTCTCCATTAAGAATTATTTCATGATGAAAAGAAACAATAATTTCTAATTAATTTGAAGGACGAAGCTATACCGTCTTTGAATATAAACGATCATCATTACCTGCGTTATAAATAAGTGTCTTTTTGGCTTCTGAGGTGAAATGTAATGACTCATTTGAGTATTAAAAAGTCATGATTTATAAGGAAACTTATTATTAGATTTTATACGTTTTTGGATCTTTAATTAACTGTTGTAGATGCAAAACTTTACTTACTAATGTACTGTTTAATATTATTTAATTACTAGAAAATATCAGTATAATCGTTCTTTAATTTCATTAATTTTGCCTTTGAATCCAAACCCATTTTTCTTCCACACTCGATATACGACACCCTTTGTCCTAATTATGTGACAGATGATAAATAAAATTGGAAAGGCGGAAGTTAGCTATAGAAGCAACCTCAGCTATACCAAATCGATGTCAGGCCCAAGGCCGGCCGGCGCGTGCCACCACGTACGTTCGTCGCACCGTTCGACACTTCACCCCACTGTCACATACTAAGGATACATAATAAAAGTTTAGCAAGTCAGCAAAATGTGCTACAATTTCTGCATGGAGTTATACAGTCGGGTACAAGATTGCACCAGCTTATAGGCAAACGTTTGGCAATTGACCGACTATTTTCTGCACGTTCAAAATGTAAGTTTATATTTAACATCATCAAAATTGCGCGAAGAACACACACATTCACGTAAGATATTTTTTTTGTGAGATCTAAATAAAATTGATTAATCAAAATCAGTTTTCTTTATTCAAGATAGAATTAAGACGAGAATAGACTGATAAAAAGTAGTTGTTTCAAAGTCTAATACATTCGCAGAAAATCTCAAACATTTAATACATGCATCGAAAACTATATTTCACGATTATTAGTTGCCTGAATATGCAAATCATTATAAACTTTGAAATAGAGTAAAGGCTTTGATGTGGTAACAGAACGTAAACACGTTCTAAACGCAACAGTAATAATATAATATGCATTACTAATATTTAGCAATCGCCGATATTACCATGGAACATAACTAATAATAATGTATAACTTTTAATATTTCACCTATCTCAATTTACAAAGTGATTAGCGCATTATATTAATTGAATTTGTAATTATCGTATTTTGCCTAATGAAATATGTTAATTAAGCCGATTTATAGATTTTAATGTAGGTATGACATTAGCTAAAAAAAGGCCAGCATTAAAATTAAAGCAACACAACGAAAAAGAAAGGGAAAAAACTATTATTATCTCCACTCTTACTAACGACGAAACTTTTACCTTAATATATTACTCTAAAAATCAACCTTGCTCTTATCAAAACTGGAAATAAGAAGGTGAACATTCCAACTTCACTATTACAGAAAGAGCGAACTAAATCACACTAATTTATCCAACTTCTACAAGTTTATCTAGAAAACTCTAGGTCAACTAACGGGGCCATAAATCAAATTACTGCTTAACAAAGATAAGCAGGTCTTAAAAGGAATAGCTGACGGCTGGTAATGGCTTCCGAAGAAACTTTGCTGACTGTCACAGAGTAAATTAAATACAACAGAACTACTACTGAGGAATCACGACATTATTTGCGAATCCATTAGGTCTTCTTCTTTGAGATCATCTTAGTCGTAAATGTGTTTTTTAGAGTGTTAGCTCGGAGTGCCAATTTTGGATTGTATGTATGGTGTTAGCCATATTGTTCAATAAATAGATAGTTTTTTTTAATTTTAGCCTGGGGAATTTACAGTTGTTTTTAGAAATTAATGGTTCTAAAAATTAAGAGATAGGTATAATTCAAAAAATTAGGAGATAGGTATTACTCAGAAAACAGAACATATCAGTAAAAATAAAATTTTGCAATAGCCTAACTGCTACAAATCTAAAGATTCAAATAACATTCATAAAAAAATAATAGGCATTTCGGCAAGTTTTCCTTAAACAAGTTTGAAAAGTATATTTTAGGATTTTTTTTATTTCAACGTAAGATGTTTAGAGTATGATGTATAAAATATTTATTGTTATTTAATGTGCCAAGTTGAGACGGAAGGGTTGACAAGGTTTTAAAAGGGTTGCCAACTTTGGGACCGGACGCAACAATCCTTTTAACCATTTTTTCCGTTTCATATTTATAGTAACCCATTTTAATGCAACAATTCAATGACTTTTTAGCTACTAGTAGAAATTGTCATAATCCTTTTTTTTCCTTGTCTGTCCTGTGTCCCACAACTGGGCAAAGGCTTTCATAATTCTAAAATAAGTTTTCTTCATAATATCGCTTTTGGTAATAAATTCATTACTGTTTATTACATAGTACATATAGTTTGAATCCCAAATAAAAAATAAAGTATACAATGTATAGTTTAATAAACATTCGTCAAACAAAATTCATTTTATTAACATTGTTAACAAATTCGAACATCCGAAAATAAAATAAATGTGCAGAACAATTAATATTCTATACAGCTAAGAAATAACGACCTAAGTATCGATCTGACCTAAATACAGCAAAAGCCTAGTTCTTAATTTATACGCTCCTAAAAATTACGCGAACAATTTCATTAACGTATGATTTATAAGCACTAATGGAACACATTACAACGGTAACTCAGAACAATAAAAACGTCTCGAATAAATGATAAATCAATCAATAACTCGCTTCATTACTATTAAATGAAGGTCAGTTTATAATTGTCGTAAAAATACTTTGACAATGAAACGTGGAATTCATAAGAGGTAGTTATACCTACTTATACAAAGTACCCTGTGAGTACCGTGAAGTAAAACTATTTTTAAAACTTAGCCAAGGCCTAAGGCAAGACAATAAAACTGAGCCAGTTTATGATATTAAAAGTATCCGGTATAGATAATCTGACTGAAACATTGCGCATAAAAAAGGCTCTCTTGTAAACATGACAAAAGCTCAGAAAAGAGCTCTAAAGAACTGAAATGAAAAGCATAAAAGGGTTTTATTAATAGCCTTTGGTTCATATTTAATTCAGGCTGCAGTCAAAACAAATGCAAATGAATATCAGGTGTTCAGACAACCCGTCTGACCTCAGCAACCCAATTTTGGGCTATCGATATTCTATAGTTAGACGAGGTTGTACCATTGTTGTCTCTCCGTAACGGCTGTCGGAGGGAATCCGCTTTTCAGACGAGAAATAATAGAATACGGCTCTCGTGGGATCGACCGTCGAAATGCACTTCAGGGGAATGTTGTCTCAATGTATTAAGAGTTCAGATCGTGGTTGAATTGAGAGATGATTTAGCATTTTTCTTTTTCGAATGGAAGACAAATGACGGGAGACAAAGGAGGATGACATTAGCAACGGGCGGCCTATACCCATTAGTGGGATATTTAAAGGTAATGATTATTTATTTCTCTACCCTTCCCGATTGTTAAGCTTAAAAGGTCCATGATAGTGATTTTTTTTCCACCACACAAATTGAAACACTTTGATATTCTTCTAAGAGTAAAATGCACCAGATGCGGTTTAAATATCTTTCTCTCAAAGCCACCATTTCATCGTTTCCACCACGCATTCTAGAAGCCAGTTAGCAAGGTCTTAGAAATCGCTGAACTATCTTCCATCTTGTTCGGAAATGAAATGCAAACAGAGAATGTATCAGTGAAAACCATTCAGAGTTTCTAAAAGGCATATGAAGAAAATCGTGAGTGTTTGCTCTGACTAGGAACAAGGGGGTTCTGCAGAGACTGAACGAACTGTTTCTAAGGTAGCGGTCGATACTACCTACATACCTACGTATGTACGGCTGGTGAGACTCAATGAGTGTTTTTGTGACTTTCCCTCCCGCAGATTTACGTACTACTTTCCGATCTTTTGGGAGCAAACGAGCGTTTAGATTTCATATGCCAAAGTGGTGTTGACATGATTTTTATCTAGGTCTTTAGGTTGAACTTTTGGAGTGATTTTGCTTGAACATGTGTGATATAGGAAGCCTATAAAACGTCTTTCAATTTATTTTACATAAAGTACTAATAACTTTGGATTGTTTTAAACTCAGATGTTACTGTTTCTTACTCAATAAATAATCCCAAAAATCATTCTTGATTAACACAATATTAACTTTACGAAATCTTAGAACGTTTTCGCCCACATCAACAAGTTCTTTAAACATAATGTAGGTGTTACAACCTCCTTTGATATTTAAATTAAAACTGCTAAAAGTATAATTACCAGCCTCCTTCATTTTGTAACAAAAAGCAGCTAAAATGATCAGCGTCCGAAGCTTACATAACGTGATTAAAATAATTGAAAAGCTGGAAAATGTTTATTTTTGCAAGGATTTTTTCAGTGCGTAGGTAGGTTCAGCTAACGAGTTTTTCGCCGGTCAATAACTGAAGTCAGAGTCAACGTTTATACCCCTAATATGTCGAGTGACCTACTTGGACACGCCGCGGGAGATGCAGAGATTGAGCGTCACCGCGTCGCGCGTGGAAACTGTACTCCAGTTTCCACGCGGGATTTCTCTCAAATGAATTCAGCTAGACCGTCCAAAACGTCATGCTGGCATCCCGCCAGGCGATCTGTCACTACAGTGTGCAGTGTTCCCATTCATTAATAGAGATAAAGGACTCTGTGGGTCATGCGAGTTGTTGTGTAGGTTAAGATGTTTGATAAAAGATGGTAGGTCATGCACATGCGGCAAATGTAACCGGGTTCTTGTACCTATTGTAATCTTGCATTTAATCATTTGAAAATAGTCATAATTAAATTCTAAATTCTTATCTGAACACCTTTTTATGAAAATATGAATTTAAGTTAACAGGTCGTACATTAATTAAATCAGCTAATAATACCATGCTAATTAATAACGTAAATGTAATAAAAAAATCACGATGTGAATACACGATTTTTTCAACATTTTTTCCCCTCACTTTTTCTATAACACCAGTAACAGTTTACCGAAGAAAAAAGAACTCCTTTAATCAGTTTTTTCTTAACTTTAAAACTAAGACTTCGGAAAGCTTAAATCTTTGATGCGAGAGTCTACTTAAGGCTCAGTAAATAGGTTTATACGACGCTCTGCGCTAAAATGCAATCTGTCACTAGTTAATTTACTCTCTCAGTAAACACCGATGATAAAAAGGGTCGCGTTAACGGAGGAAGGCTATTGATTTAAGTGTAGTGTAGTGATTTTCAATCTGTTCGAAGAAAGTAAATTTTTCTTTATAGACTTTCAGTGAATTGTATTGAAAGGAGAAGAGCAAACGTGCTGGTCAATACTTTTTAGTGAAACTTTTTGTACCGAGGCGGTGTTTCATGGTCGTTATGGCACGAGGACAGTTCTTTTCAGAGATAATCTTGACGATCTATTAAGATAAACATTTTGATTTCTGGCTTAGGGATTTATCATTGTCAGAGAACATTGTCATTTAGTGCTTGGTCTCCAGTCCAGAGAAAATAATAGAATTGCAATCGTTTAATGACATTCTGTCTAAGAAATTCTATTTTTTTTTATTCTTTTCTTTTTTGTAAATAGTGTACCTAAGTGGTTAGCCGTGCTAATAGTAATAAATAAACAAAGAAGTCCAAACGACTCCCAAAATTGGTTCACATTTATACATTTTTGTACATTCTACCGCTTGATGCAGACTTTTTTAATATAAAACCTCTAATGAGCCATCTCTTTAAATCCTAATTCCTTGTTACCAGAAAGTTAAGGGTTCTTCATTGTAAGCACTTCATTGTCCACTCCACAAGCCGTGTAATTAGCCTTCCAATGATAATATACAAACTCCGAAACATTGACAAAGAAGTCTTTGAAAACCGTATATTGTTGACTACCCCAAAACTTTTGGAGACTTCGAATACAAAAGTGACCTTGATTGTCAAATGAAAATGGCTGAGAAAATTTTATGAACTGAAAGTAATTTTTCTACATGTACACTAATATTATAAAGAGGAAAACTTTGTTTGTTTGTAATTAATAGGCTCAAAACTACAGGACCGATTTTAAAAATTCTTTCATCATTCGAAAGCTACATTATCCATGAGTAACATAGGTTATATTTTATTTTGGAAAAAAATAGGGTTCCGTAAGATATTTGGATTTTTCGGACACAAACTGAAAAAAATCAACCAAAGTAACCAAATATACACGCGGGCAAAGCCGCGAGCGGACAGCTAGTGTTAAATAAGTTTGGTGAATGAATTGAAGTTTTGTACACAATTGTACGATATGAAGACGCGAAAGATTTGACAATGTTATCTGTTTGCATGTAAACTTATTTTTAAAGAATGACATATCAACTACATAGATCTATACTTACATATATTATAAACGTGAAAGTTTGTAAGTATGGATGTTTGTTACTCTTTCACGCTCAAACGGCTAAATCAATTTTGATGAAATTTGGTATGAAGTTAACTGGCGCCGTGGAATAACACATAGGCTACTTTTTAACCGACTGCGTCAGAGAGGGGTTATGCTTTTGCCACTAAATCTGATATTTGCGCGAGCGAAGTCGCGGGCAACAGCTAGTACTGCATATTGTGATTGAAGTCGGGCTTATTATGACATCTAGCAAATGCAAAAAATTATTTAATACCTAAAATAAGTACCTAAAGTTTTCCTGAAAAGTAGCACTTTTAGCGATAAGACAACCATTATTAATACCCTTACTGTATATAATTGAATTTTCATATCTGTAACTACTGTGTAAAATAAAGTATACTATTCTATTCTCTTTTAGTGTATTCTTATATTATACCTTCTTTCTCATTACGATCTACTGAGACTAACACTGAAATATTTGTACAAGACGTCGATAGTTTACAAAACTCTTGTTTTAAATCCATCATTCTAATCAGCTGTAAGCCACATCCAAGGATAACCTCATCTAATTTTACAATGTAAATTATAAGTATCTACCAACATGTTCATTTCTTCACAAGAGTTTATTTTCCCTACATTTTATAGTTGCCATATGTTTTTAACGATAACGCTGGCTTCGTGAACACTTCATGGAGTAGTCTTAAATCATAGGATTCGTAGTATATCTGTATTTACTTCTTGTGATGTGCACCAAGCTGTGTGTGGTCATTATACTTGGCCACATGTTTATTTAGAATGACGTTTATTGTTTTTAATTTAGATGGGTGGATAAATAGATCTCAATTTTAGATTAAAAAAAAATAAATAGTAATCTTTTTGGTACATTTCAGTGCAAAAAAATAGAGTTGCACTGTAGGACATAGTGAACATGGTTAATATTGTTACCGCTTTTACTATTCTTATTTATTAAATGCTTCCATTATAAGAATACATAAGATATACTTATCAAGGAATCATACAAACAATAATCAATATAATATATTGAATCAGCTAATGATTAAAAAAAAACAAAAGTTACTTCCAATTAAGAACTCATAATTAACTTAAAAATAACAATAAAAAATACAACCGACGTTTGATTTAATTAGTTTCTACGACTCCCCTTTTTATTACTTCCGTATAAAATGTCACTCCAATATTATTGCAGACCTCTGCAATATTTAATCTACGACACAAGCCGTAAACAACGCAATGGAAGCAACATTGATTGCTGGAGTCACGGAACCAAAATACTTTAACAAAGTCATGATTTCGAGGTTAGATACAATTAGGTTAACTATGAAAAGTGGGTCGGCAGATGGACATGTTTGGAAACCTGAAAAAACAGACAAAAGTGAAGTAAACGGTTGTAGAAATCTTGTCTATGGCATTGCCATAAATATTCAATCAATCGTATGTTAACGATATCAATTAAAGAATGTTATCTTTAATCAAATCCTTCAGTTCCTGACGAAATCCTAATTGTTGGTTGATCGAAAACAGCGAATAATTCTGTATCATGTATTTAAGTCTAAGCTAAATACTCCAAAATACTTCTACACAATTCAAAGTTAAGAAACGCTCAGTAATAAAAATACAAAGAAACAATTCAAAACTAACTCGATTTAATAAAAGAATACCGTAATTTAAAATGGTTGTCAGAGAAAAAGACTGTTGACTTTCCGTGAAATTGAATTGACGTGGGGTCAACACATTTTCAGAGACTTTCCCTATTGCCCGCAAAATATACAATTAAAATACCAAATTGAGTTTGTACGCAAAAGTATTATTTATTTTCCTAAATAAGTACCTATTATTGAAGGTAAATCATATATACGTATACCTAATGAAAACCCGACTAAAATAATCGATAGAGATAGAAGAGAAAGACTAATGAATGATCAAGTCAAACAGGCTAACTGTCAAAATAAGTATCTACACCTAAATAAACCTAATAACGAAAACATTACCTACCTACCTTAAGCAAATCTCCACGCAAAATATTCACTATAAGCAAATATAAAGATAGACTAAAATCAGATTTAAACATCGCCCGCCATTCCTGATTAAAATTGACACGCCAGCACGGTTGATAGACATTTCCTTCAATTAAACGCCCGGCCGTCGTTCATACGTATCACAGACAAAAATAAACAAACCTTTTACTGAACAAGCCAACTCGTCAGATCGCACGGAATCGAGTTAGCTACTCAATACTCGATGCCCAATATCGATAAACACTCACATCACTATCTAGGGTTGTCACTTTTGTGTCAGGCAAACAAGTTTTGTAGGTTTAGCCTAGGTTTAATTATTCGTGAGATTTTTATACTTGAGATGAAACTGTTTATAGAATCTTGGTTGCCCTTTAAAAAGCTCTATCTCTAAAGCCTTAAATAAGGCAGTATAATAAGATAGGGAAGTAGTAAGATCTTATGTACCTAATACAACAATGATAGTGTGAAACGTACCTTAAAAATTGGCTTAAGCATCACACGCACCCCTCAATCTAATTGTTATTTTATTTATACGTGATTTATAAAAATAACTACTTTAGCTTCACTTCCACTTCTATCAACATAGATCTTCTCACTCTCAACCACTTGTTCTGTTTTAAAACAAATTCGTCCAACTACATCACACTCATCAGTGCAAGTTTATTTAGCACTTCATTCGACACTGCATCATTCACTGTTACTCCATCAGTCTATCCGAAGGTCAATATTGTATAGAATACAGTATTTGTTTGTATAAAAATGCTTAACAATCGTATCACGGATCCCATCTGGCAGCTGAGGTGACCCCGGAATCGGACAAGGCCACAGGTAAATAATTACAGCAATTTCACCTAACACTCTTGTACCGATTAGTTATATCGGTAAATAAAAAGATCCTTGTGTTACATTTTATTTTATGTCTGTTAGGATGTTGGTTGCTCTAATATAAAGGAGCGTAGTGAAGCTTTGTAACAATGTATTTGATAGTTAACAGCATGTTAAAAACTTGCAAATCGCAACTGAACATTGTTTAAATAGTGAAAAGTTATTGCTTAAAAATTGTTTAGAATGAACTTTGTAAAGACTCATACTTCAGTTTTAATCGGGAGATATTAAAAGAACAACGTCAAATAACCTCCTTACATAAAAACAATACTTTGTTCTATGGCATCGCATTTAAGAGGCGGAATTTTCCCCACTTATCCCCACAAATTTGCTTGCAACTAGATAACGTTTAAAATACTCTTTTGTCGTTATAATTGATGACAAACTCGTGCATCATGGCATGTCAGACAAGCATTCATCGCCTTCTAACTTCATAACTAGCACATTCACTATGCGTTCTCAAAGTAAAACTGTTGACGCTGTGGGAACGGGACACCACTACGCACAGTGAGGCGCAGTGTAGCGTTGTTTCACTTCCACGATAGCTACTGTTCTTTTTCAAGTGCTCATAGTAAACGCATAGGGTTCAAGTCCTAGTTGCATGTAAGCACGCCAACATAAATTACGTTATTCGTCATGCAAATTACTTCCACAGGCTGCCTGCACTGGGTTGCGATTGGCGGCCACAGTGAAGACTCGAACTTAATATAATTATATTGTATGGCAGCGGCTCCTAGCTGCTGTTTAACGAATTTAATAATTACATTAATATTTTCATTGCATTTTCTGATATATTTACCTAGCGTAAATAACTCTCAAATGATGATTTTTATTTATTTATGTATAAATCAAACCTGCTTTTGTGAAATAATAAAAAAAAATAAACTATATTTCTCTTCAATTGAAACTACACTAGTTAACATCATGAATTTATCTATTCTCAGGTCAAAAACACAAATTTGCAACCACTAATTAACTTCACGAATCGGTAAATATAATCTGTAACAGAATCATATCACATAATCGTATGTTAATTTTCGACATTCATACAACAGATTAAAAATTATCGTGGTGGCCTTGCGGTCCTATGTAAGAATTTGTGTGCACAAGGTGCAAGTTCGATCCCCAGCGCAGACAATGTGACTTTTTCAAAATAATTCTAAAACACTACTGACGAATGTTAAAGGAAAACAGCGTGAAACCTGGATTCCAAATATTGGAATCGGAAATCACAAATCCGCCTGGCCTGTGCCGAGCAGTGGGACGTGTATAGGCTGACTTATTAATCTTATGTACCTGAATCTCATAATCAAGCACTTTTTGAAAATTTGATCTTCTTAGCCAGTTTCCAGCCGTTTGGAGAAGTTTTACTTCCATTATCCTTTCATTCTCATATCTTAATACTCACATTGTACATGTAGGTACAGATAGCAACAAAAGTCAAAACACAAAACCAGATTAGCTGACTGCCAGAAATGCTCAGCGACATTTAGAGTATTCGAGTTCAGTGGGTATGAAAAATGTGTTTAAAACGTTATATAACGTCAATTCAAAACAAGAAATAATCTATTTATTTAAAGGTAACAAATCGACATGATATCATTTATTCAATATTATTGGAAACATTTACATTTTACAACTAACAACCTAAATACTTATACACACTAAAAAAACTTCAATACAATAAAAAACAAAAAAAAACTGTGATTAAAAACTTTTTTTGCTGAAAGTACAACATACATCACATATCTCCAACTTTACCTACGAATATAATCGTCCTTTGTCGATACGAATCACTACAAAGGGCCAAAAAAGAGGGAAAACATTTGGGAAAGATGATTATGTTTGCCGCAGTCACAAGTTGACTGATCAAGTAGTCTAGCCCTATAACAGCCTGTCTGGGAAATAAACATGGGCCTGATAGGTCGCTTTGATGGATGAGTAAACTCGGATTACTGAGGATCTACATTATGTAATTTAATATAGAGCACTACTATTATTTAAGGTGAAAGTTTGTGAGGATTTGTTTGCCTTATGCGTTAAAACTTATTACAATTACGGACTTATTTGATAAAATTTTGTACACCCGGTACATATAAATCCCAAAGCCGATATCCACACAGGTGCAGTAGCAGGCAGCTTTTCACGTGGCATAACTATGATATTGTATTTAAATAGTGACGCGTCAAAAACATTTACCATTATTTGTTCCCTAATTAGGTACAACAAAGCAAATTTTACAGAGAAACTAATTAACAAAACTAAACTAACAAGCTACAGATCAGTTAAAACGAGGCGTTTTCCAATATTACTCTCGTAAGCAAAGTATATTTCAAGTCAAACAGAGTAATATCCAAATAAAGGTAATCTATTATTAGTTCCCACTGTTCTCAGGGGGCCTACTACAACCAGTCAGAGTCACGCAGAGCATGTGCGAGCGATCCCCTGACGCTGGCTTAGGTAGCAGAATGGGCCCAGGGTGTTTTTAGTCTGACTTATCCCATAGGTTGAAGTCATTAGCGTTTTACCCCGGGACTCGGGAGAAAAAGGGTCGTACGACCACCATGGCGTAAAGCTACGTCTTTCCTTCACACAACTTCTCTACAATTTTTCCTTTTTAAGAGACTGGTAGGCCTCCTGAAAATTGTCCAATAGAACTTTTTATTGTTAGGGCAATACGAACAAGAAACGACAGCATTATGTGCCTGCATCACTTTTCTCGTAATGAATTAATGTGAAAATAGAATCTATTCCTTTATCAGCTTAAACGATTTAATCGGTGGAATATAGGATTAAAACATGTAGATATAATTAAAGCTTTTGCTAAAATATCGAAAGGTCAACTCCATTAACGATTTCATACGAAACCATTGCAAAAAGTTATAAAGAGAGCAAATTCAATAATTTTCTATCTATCCATAAATTATTGTTGGAAAACGCGCGGGATATCTCGATTACTGATAATTATGTAGGTTATCAAAATCAAAAATCAAACGGAACGTCACTAACCGAACATATCTTTTGTCATTTTGATTCATGTTCAACGTAGGTACTTAATATCCTGTGACTGGGCCCTTAGGGTTCAGTAAGGGTCGTGCCCCGGAGATTTGTAATGGTTTTCCAGGGAAATAAAGGTGGTTGAACAACTTTGTACAGGCACCGAGTCAATAATTATAATTGTTCTAAAACAACAGAAGTTGAAAAGATAATGTTTAATGAAGAAAATGAAACGACTTTAATTATGTTAAATCATATCTTTCTGTCTTTTTACAAGTTACAATAAGGTCCTAGGCTCACCAAACTCTGCCGAATTCGTATTTTACTGCTTTAAATTGTCTGCATGTTTGATCTCTATAAATATTATTTACAGGTAAAAATAATCTCTACTGGAAAGAAATAAAAAACATTTTTCAAACCAATGTTCCTAAAATTTTATATTTATTAAAAACTAACGAACAATCCGCTCTGTGGTTGAAATTCAATACAAAACAAATATTTATTAGAGAAAAACATTTTTTCAACGAAAATGTATTTTCTGTATTTGTAATTTACTTGCAACCCGCTGGGGAAATCGCAGCGAGAGTTAACCAAGCTGTATACATCTGTTTTTAAAACCCACGTAAAAAAATCTTGAAGTTTACTTACAGACGAACTCGACCTTTGAACATGTCTCGATCCGAATTAGGAAAATTTATAATCTTCATATATGACGGAACTTTAGTCCCCTACGATTAAGAATTCAATTAATGATTTCAAATTTTCGCGACTTGTACACATATTTAAGACGACAATCACTCCACCTGTGACCACGGTCGGTGCAACTCGATCGAAACGTCGGGAGAAAAGAAATATCGAAGTATATCGCGAATAAGTCCCGTTTCATTCCCCTGCCCTTCTTCCAATTATTATTTGGGGTCGGCGCAGCATGTCTTTACTCATGCTGCTTAAGTTTTGGCTGTATTTTACGGCCGGCCGCCTGCCTGACACCAACCCTCCTTGGGAATGCTGTTGCTGGTGGTTTACTCCCCACCAGGAGGTTGACCCGAGGTGCTAGGTGGTATGCACCGGGTCGTAGTTTCCCTTAGTCGCCTCTTACGACACCCATTGGTCGATATGGGTCAGCCCTATTCGCACCGGGAACTGCACGGTAAGTCTAAGTCTGAATAAATCCCGTTTGTCGTCTAAAATATAAGAATCCAATGACAAGTGCCTATGAACGACTGAGATATATAGTATATCATCATCAGCAAATACGATGAAAATATTAATCTAATTAGGTTTGTATAACGCTTGTAATAGTGTGTATGTTCTGTCTCCATTAGACTTAAACCGAAGGGACCAGACTTGCATGAAAGTTTCATGTATGAAGGTAATATCTAAAAGACTCAGTAAAAGTGATGCAGTAATTTAGATTATTCCTAATGTGTATACCTATACGAAACAATACCAGTGTTTGTAGAACAATAAAGAGTTAAAGCAAACCTCTACATCTTATTTTAATACTAGTGTTGTCTCTTTTATACAACAGCTCCAACACTACATGTATGTACAGTCACGACCAAATACATGTATACACGACCAAAAGGTTAGAGTTTAGGTCCAAGTCAAATGATTTATAAAAGTCAGGAAATTATCTTTCAAATTAAACAACAATGTTTAGCTTACAGTATCAGAATTTTTCCATACCAGCTTTAGAAATTTCGCATAAGAAATCTATAACTGCCACTGTTTGGTCGTGTATACATGTTTTTGCTCGTGACTGTACAGGCTTTAAGAGCTCTTAGTACAGGAACTACACGACATTAAAAAATACTGCGTAACAATAATCTTTTCCTAATAATAGTACCGGAGTTTATCTCGTCGTTGCCCCTAACAACTATCTTGATAAAATCTCGGCCCATTATTTACCGTTTACCTCACAACTTCTATCGTATTCGGCAAAACTGATTGAGTTTCGTCAAAATTCGCATAATCGAATCAGAGGCTTATCTGAGCTTAAATAATTTGATTTCCCATGAGCTCTCGTTACTTATTAATCCTTCGTATAGCCAGTTTTAAAATATTTATCAGTCGCATGACAATGGTTTCTTTTACATCATTTCATTTCTACATTTATGATAAAAAGTGCAATATTTTAAGCCTAAAGATATAAGCCAAATCTTAGACCTACTAAATACGCGTAAACTATTTAGTGAAAATCGGTAAAACCGTTTCGGACGAGTACGGTAACTAAGATTATGACACGGGAATTTATATAAGATTAGGGTAAACGCAGGTATTAACGACCCCCTTAAGGCAATTTCAAAATCAACCGTATTTTTTTAGTATACTGGTTCGTCTGAAGATTAATATTTTAATTTTATATGCTAGTATTATGTATAAAAAACAATATTTACTAAATCAAATACCTTTAAATATATGATTATCTAGTAAAAAATAATTTAGAATGTGACTTAGTCGAATGTTGCTATTACCGACCCATTTAAACGGCTGTGATGCTATTAACGATTTTTATGCAGCTATTACCGATTGTATATGATAGGGGATTGATCCAGCAATAAAATTTATTTAAGTTAATGATGATGATGATTACCAATCTTAATAAAATAAAACAAAATGAAACAGTAAATATTTATTCGTATTTTTTTAATACCGATATTTTTATTAAAACAAATTAGTACCTCTTAGTCATACCTATGAACTAAATAATTATAAAATTTTTAATTAATTATACATATAATACTGTTAAAACACATTATATATTTTAATTTAAGGATTTTAAACTCTAGGATATATCCTTATGCTATTGAGATCATAATCATTTTTAGAAAATTATAATACTGATCATCACAGTCATTGGTTATATTTCCCGTTCTGTTTGTCTCGTAATGTAGTTTTAGGAATTTTATACCTTTTGGATGCCTCATATACGCTTGCACCCCCATTCCTTGCTTTAATTGCTTCGGAAAGCGGTGTTTCACTTCATACATTTGGAAAAAGATATAATTGTATATTACATTTTCCTTTAGCCAAGGAGTTGGATTTATTAATAGGTTTACCTATTATGTCATAAAAGTAGATCATTTTTCATCATCATTCCCCTGCCCTTATCCCAATTATTATTATTTGGGGTCGGCGCAACACGTCTTCTAGACGTGTTGCTTAAAGTTTTGGCTATGGTTTTATAGTCGGCCGCCTGCCTGACACTAACCCTCTTTGGGAATGCGATTGTTGGTTGTTTACCCGCCACCATTCGGGTGACCCAAGGTGCTTGGTACAGTGCACTGGGTCTTAAGGTCCATTAGTCGCCTTTTACGACACCCAGTGGAGGATATGGGGTGGTGCTATTCTTTATATAAAAGTATTCTTCATAAAAGTAGATGACAAACTGAATAATCTATAAACGATCGGTATTAGCGTCGTATAGTTGGTATTGCCGACCCTCATGGGTCGGTGATAAAGTATGTAAGTATAAACATAAATTGTATTACCGACTCATAAAAAAAATGGTTATTTTAAATGATTTGACCTTCGGACTATAAAATAGATTATAATAGATTAATGTCACAAAAAATACGAACAAATGCACAGTTTGTATACACAAAACAATGATCTATTAAATGCAACTATTCAACATCGATTCTCTTAAAATATATTAACTTTTGTTAAATTGACAACGCTAAAAGGTGAAAACTAGACCAAAAAGTTTAGGTCGTTAATACATTTTTATAAAGACTGATATCTTAGATTTAAACTAGTCCATAAAAATGCTTGTGTTGATGTGATATAATAACATAAAAATAAAATAAATGAAAAGTAAACGTTGCTACCATTACCGACTCATGGGTCTGATAGCTGCCACGACTAAAACTGATGAAGCTAACACCGTCCAATTTTAATTTAAAGTTTTATAGTTTCAAATTACTTTTTATGAATAAAAGGTCGTAAGCAATCAAGAGTTGACACTTAAATGAATACAATTAGTAATATAAGATAAAGTATAGACGTCATTTGTTTCTATAAAGGTCTTAAATAGAAAAGACACGTACTTACTTGAAGGAACAAGGGACAGTACGACAAGACCTGCGTCCACGCTCCCCCTGCAGTAACTGACGTATTTTATCCCTTTTTTGCACAGCTACTTACACTAAAGTAAAAGTATACGATGCTCAAGGAATAAACGCGTGTGTGACTTTGCCTACATTTAGCAAAAATAGTTCTGGTTACGTTAAAATTTCGAATTACTACTTTAGGTCGGTAATACCTGCAGATTTTTGATGGGTCGTTAATAGCTGCGTTTACCCTACGTAATTTTTTTGTTAACTACAAAAAGATCCGGTATAATAATTATATTGTTAAAAGTCTTTTGTTCATTTGTAATATCTGGAACAGTCGAAGGCTGATTAATATTTCATGTCAGTCCAAAGAGGTATCAATTTATTTCGTAAATGAAATTAAATTAATCATGGATGACATTATTTTATGATACATTATTAAACTTACATCCGTCATATTTAAAGACTTTATTTTCATTTAAGCTAATACGGTGAGGAATAAAATTGATATAGATTTAAAATTTAACATTCCTCGTATGTACCTACTTATTACGAAACAAACGATAGAAGTCATTCAAATGTATGGTGATGACTGATGACATTTTGTTTATGATGATACTAAACCTGTCATTTTTATGCAATTGACCGATTCGATCGTCTCTTTCCCGGACCAGTGTTTTTGCTCGTAAAAATGTGTCTTGTCTAAAGAGGGTTCCATATGTGCCCCCATGTTTTTAATATTTTTTTTTCAGCCAAACAAGAATTTGTTACTTTGACATGTCAACAATTTACATGTCTCCAAGCGACAACGCTGACGAACCTCTCAAATGTACTGAATTGACAACACAAAGATACGTCACTTGAAAAAGGAATGTCATTCCGATACATTTGAGGTTTCCTGTTTGTTTTCTATTGTAATGCATTGCAAAATTTTCTAGAAGGTCCTTGTAGTAGTGGCTTTTTTACGGATACTTGAATGTACTGTAGATAATCATTATCAAGCCTTTGCTAAATTGTTAGCCATCTCTAAAGGATTACTTGCTATTAAAATTCCGTAACCGCCAATGGGTGCGACAGAAGTAGTAGACCTACAACCACCTCTTTAAGTGTGAAAGCGAGATCGCACACTAAACGGCGTAGAGCAGCGTCTCTTTTCCACAATTTAGCCGATGGTGGTAGGCCCACAGAACAAAATGAATGCGCGCCCTTCTGTGAATACCTAAGTTAGGTACGTCTCGTTTCAACATGTTTACAAGGCTGCCATTGTAAAGTACACAGTATAATAAAGTATGCAGGAATTTTGAATATTTTATCCGGTACAAACAATTTGAGGAGTGTTTGGAAGGATGGCGGTCAAGCAGACGGAGGTTTAAGTCTCAAGGACGAGCTTGCTTTGTTTATCTACGACTTGACTGTTAAATAATTAATAGCTGGCCTAACTCACTGTTAGTCTAGTTGAATTAATTTTGTTAACAGAATTGTCTTCATGTTGTCGAAATTCGGTTTAAAAAAACTTTTCAGTAGTCACATGGAATGTCATACTCTTCCTACACACTATTTATTCAAGGTTGGTTTTTATTTGAAAAGGTATCCTGTAAAGATCCTAATAGGTTCTCGTATTTGGCCCAAATAAAGGTACAGTTTATGTCGGATTCTAAATACACAGAACCTTTTCGAAAGCCTTTAAATATTTCATTACGATGTTCAGTTGTTTTACTGATATTTTAGAAAAAAATCCTGTCGCTACTTTTTGTTAACACGTATTGTTGCTATACGTTGTTTCTATGCACTGCGCCGTTAGTTAGTATTTATCGATTTTCCAAACTCAGTTCGCTACAGTGATTGAAATTGCATTCAGGCCAAAATAGCCACTGCTTGAATAAAATGGAAAAGAAAACCCAATTGTTAGTTTTAACGAGGAAAGTCCGTACTATGACAAGATCGAATACAATTCTGTCGAGCATTTTTGAATACGCTATTGTCCGATCACTTGAAAAGCGGACTTGAATACTGTGACTTTATTATAGGCTCTTGAAGCTAGACTGTTGCAGTTGTGGAAGAGAGAGGGAGAGAGGTGAAGTGTAGAGTGCTGTCCCCCTTCCACAGTCCATCATTAAGTGGACTGAATTCCAGTAAATCTTATGTAATGAAACAAATATGGTTGCATTGCAATATTGCCATACCTCTCTACGTCATTGTGAACGTTTGCATATTACTGGATACAACACAAACCAAATAATTATTCAGTAGGTATTTGAGTAAACAGCTCGAATGAGCGAATTGACACGTTATACGTGAACATTTCGGAACTCTCCTGTGTTTAATAGAATCAAGTACACAGAACTTGTTCTGGTTGCTATTACTATCAAAGCATTTCTAGTAACTAGGTACGACGATGATTATTCTCAAACATAATGTAGTTCTTTGACAGATGTTTCCAGCCCACTACCACTTCGGGTTGCTTAAACTGCGAGTTATACAGTCATATCAGTAACTGTTGGATGTACAGTCACGAGCAAATACATGTATCCACGAATAAACAATTGAAGTTTAAGTCAAACGATTAATAAAATCGTGTAATTCTTTCGAATTAAACATTTTATGTTTATCTTACAATACCAGGAGTATACAATAACAGCTTCAGAAATTTCGCATAAGAAATCTACTGTAATTATTTGGTCGTGTATATGTTATGGACCAAGTGATAAATTGAGCAGTATACATAATGCCCGGGCACTATGAAAAATGCCCAATATGAGAGTGCACTTTGATAATAATTATTCAAATAATCAAATTGACCGGGCACTATACATATGGCCTATCACCTTTTGGGCAAAGTAATACAAATGTTACAGCCAAAGTGATCAATCTGGATATTATAGATACTGTTTAGCTCATTATATATAATATCTTCGAAGAATTAGATAAAGTAATAAAACAAGTAGATATTCGTTTCAGAATTAATTTGTATTTTAATTTGCCTTAAGCGTACATATCATAAAGATTATTTTAACAATTAAAATAACATAAGATGATATTTTCACCTCAATAAATATAGATTTTGACAAATAAAAAAAAAACCTAACCTCACCTAATTTAGGTTAGGTTAGGTTAGGTTTTTTTTTTATTTCTTCCAACATTACGACCGCAATCAACATCGGAACTCGAACTCTTACGGTGTCCCCAATTGCAGCCATGGTTTATTTAGCGCTTGATACAACTTAAATATAGCATTAGTATCAAATTGCCCAACTATCATTTAGCAATATAATAATGACCTAGCGATATGATAATAATGAAGTTAAGATAGTAATTAATCACTTAGCCGATAATGCTAGGCATTATTCATAATGCCCAAGCATTATAAATAATGCCCGCATTAATCACTTGGTCCATAACATATACATGTTTTTGCTCGTGACTGTATTTATTTTTAATTCTATTCTTTACAAAAGGAGGGTTATTGGCTGGAGGGAGCAAAGGAGCATACGAGTCGTAGAGTGAAGACCGCCAGAAGGTAAAAGCAAGGTAGGATGTAACCTAGCCAAATGGACTGATTACCTGATAAGGTGGCTAGGATAGACTGGTTACGAATCGCATAGGATCAACATAAATAGCGCATATTGAGAGAGACCTAGGTCCAGTAGTGGACTGCAGTAGGCTAAATGATTTATTGATAATGTAGTACTAAAATAGTAGTAGATAAAATATTCAAAATATCACCGAAACCTTCGCGGCATGACAATGTGATTTATTACGCTAGAAAATATTCAGGCTATAAGAATATATTTTTAACGTAATCCAATAGTTTATATTAAGTATTTTTTTATGTTTTACTTCACCAATAATTATGTGAAATAATAATTTATGATCAATTAAATGCAATGGAAATTTGACATTTTTTTATAACAGACATTTAGAGTCATCCTGAATGAAATCTTTCAAAGCTTTACTTGGACAACAATTCCACCATCACGCATTCATAATGTTCATAAAAGGTATCTATATCCTTATAATAATATCCTTAGCTTTACTTCAGAGATCCGTAGTAACATGATTGCTAGTGACAGCTGTTTCTGCTCGTTTTAAGCTTCCTTTACAAAGCGTTGGCCGGCGGCGGTCGAGTCTGCCCAGTAATATACAGTAGGTTCTCTAAGCAGGAGTTATTCTGGGATATTATTTGGTAACAAATTCTTTAACCAATCTTAGTAAGAGCTAAAATGTGGTAAAATATATCCATGTGACAAATAGCTGGAAGAGTTTTGTTTTTTCATTAAACACTCGTAGATGTGATAACAGATTGTTTTGTTGGTTAAGAGTTTTTAATTACACATTTTAAACACTCGCTAAGGTGATAAAAGACCACATTGTTGTTTAAAAACCGATTAATCAATTATCCTTCGACAATTAAAGTTTATATTATCGAAGATTTAAAAGTGAACAAAAATAGCTCTCTGTTAAAAATATTGAATACTTGAATAACGCTACTGAAGAGAGTATACTTATAACATTAAATTGATATACGGGAAAGAACGAAAAAGAGAGAGATAGAATATAGAAGATGATATAAGGATGAAAGAGATGAACGCTGAGATGACTAAAAGAGAGAATGGTTGAAAAAATACCTATAAATTCGTCCTAAACGACTGAGCACTGTAGAGTCCAAGAGAGCATATTTGTAGGAGTTCTCTATCCTACATACATAATTATGTATATGGTGTGCCCAACAGGGTCCATAATTGTGTCTATTCCTATCCTATGAACTGTTAAAATTTACATTATGAAAGTAACAAGGAGATTTTACATTGAGAAAAAGAATAACTACTTATAGCCAACTGTTACACAATTCACAAATGTTAATAGTAGAAGGAACTACTCCACATCATACGACTTAGACTCATCTCATCTCAAACTTAATTACAAAACGCTCAACGAATCCGAAAACAAAAGCGCAGTTTGAAAGAACATCGCCTACTGCATTATCTTCTCTTTCATATAAACTATTGTCAGATAGGAACTTATTAATTATACATTGTTTTATAAATCCTTTGTAGAGTCCACTAATTAATTACATGGAGCGGCTAATACCGTCCGTTTGAACAGCTTTATTACTGCTTAGCTTAAACCGGTGCAAACCAGTTTGTAAAGCTTATTTGGTGTTATTACTCGTAGCTCAGTAGAGGAATTGATGGATTTCCGAGAATTTTTATAATAATTTGTGAATTCTTAACGTGCTATTAAAATGTTTGCAACGCGCGTAATCCTGTCCAATTTACATGAATACCTCAGACATATTTTTAATGTTGCTTCTGTGCATGCTAATTACGAGAAGCTCGAATACCTACTACATAGTATATATTTTCCCATTAAAAACATACTGTAATCCGAACAATGAAAGCTTCTTTATAAAAAAAAATACATTAAATGGAAAGATAGGGTTTAAAATTTTATTTCTTAAGAATTCAATGGATTCCATGTACTATCAGACTAAGGGAAATACATCAATAGTTATTTGTTATGCAACGAAGAAGCAGTTTATTGAATTTGTTTTGACGTTTCTTCTCTGGCTAGCCAGTTAGGAAACGTCGACTCCAGCAAGCTTATAATACGTAGTATGTTAAAGTAATTTTTACCAAATGAAATGTTATACGTGTACTACTCTTTTAATTTACAGGATAACTTTAAGAGAAGGGTCTCGGTCCTTTCTAAAAGCTTACTCGGGGACACAGGTCCAACATTCAGAAACCAAACAAAAAAATTATCTAAAATGTCATAGAGCAACTACTAAGGGCCATCCGCCCCTGTGCTATGGATATAGATTAGTCACAAGATAGCTGTAAATAAATCGTAAATTATATAGATGAACTAATTTGGGCTATCAATGTAACATGTTAAGTACGTTATTATAAATTCAGAATGTTTTGTAACGTTTTATATTGACGTAACAATATGAGGTAATACAAATAAAACTAAATCTACATATAAACACAAACCTACTGATCCAAAATAATTACGTCACTAACAAACAATGAAACCACTATTATACAACCATACAATAAACACTCATTATCCCAAACTTTACCAGACTGCGGAGTTGTAGACTATAGACGTAATGGCACCCAACAGGAACTAACGGCTAACGACAAAACGACAAACTCTTAAAGAAACCAATAAGTAACGACATATTGACAAACGACACTACTTAGTAGTCTTCTTAAATGTCTATCCGTCTCTACATTCCACTGAATAGTGACAGAGACAAATTTATATTTAAGGGTAGTTTTTCAACTGAGTGACGTGTCTAACTTACCAAAGATGTTTCGGTAATACGTGATTAAATTATTTAAGTACACTCAAAGAAATATCTTGAAAAAAGTAACCAACAATTACGATTAAAAATAGACAAAATAATACAATATTGCGAGTTATTCGCGAATTTATGGATTTTATTTAAGTATTTTTTTCTTACCGACAGGTAAGATCAGTGAAAAAACAAATGATGATTTTCGCCTTTTATTCATAGGCACAATGTTTACAAAGCCACATTACTTTAGTTAAAATTGTAAATGTGTGTAGATTAATATCCTATTGTTATACTCAAATGCAAGGAACCCCATGTTATATTGCTGTCTGTACGGAATAACTATTTATGAGTTTTTATTTTTCAGTTTCGTAAATTTTATGATAATCCAAATTGTTGAAAACTTATGGTAATGGAAAATGTTCTTTTCTACCCTGTAGTGTCCCACCACTGGAACGAAAATCAAAATGACGCTAGGATTTAAAATATTGAAATCTAAATAAATAGTATCTTCTAAATAATAGAACCAGTGTCACGATCAGTGCTTATTCTTTTTTTAATATGAGAGAGAACTAACTCGACGGTGGATCAATTATTGTTTGATAAATGTTAGATACGTATTAAATTAATTGAGTCCTTGTAAAATTTCCCTAAAATGTATTGATAAGAACTAGGTGTGTTAAGATATAATACATCCCCATTAAGATACAACGAATTGAAATCATTTATTCACGACATCATCATCATCAAATATCATCATACATCGGGTATCATCATATACGTATCAATGCCTACTCTTATCCTAATTGGTATCGTGTAACCTAAATGTATAAAGAACTAGCTGTCCCTGCAAACTTCGTTTCGCTGACAAAATAATATGAAAACTATCATTTTATTTATGAAGAAAAATCCAAATATCTTACGGAACCCTATTTTTACCAATTCCAATTAATAAAATATAGTTTATGTTACTCGTGGATAATGTAGCTTTCGAATGGTGAAAGAATTTTTAAAATCGGTCCAGTAGTTCTTGTGCCTATTCGTAACAAACAAACAAAAAAATATTACCTCTTTATAATATTAGTTTAGATAAATATATATCTACATTCGGGAGATGGATTTTCATAATTAAGTTTACACGGGTATAATAAAACTTACTAAATAATGTAAGAACCAAGAAGCAATTATTACAAATACTT
Source organism: Chrysodeixis includens (assembly GCA_941860345.1). Lineage (NCBI taxonomy): Eukaryota > Metazoa > Arthropoda > Insecta > Lepidoptera > Noctuidae > Chrysodeixis > Chrysodeixis includens. The sequence continues at coordinate 8,990,838 of OW796103.1, forward strand.
GAAAATATGCTTGTCACTTGAAATAATTATTGTGATTAAATAATCGATAAGTTTGTCACATCACTATTTACTGACTTCTAACACAAACACAATATTTAAAATATATAAAAAACGCAAATACACACATTATTAAGACACGATACAATTAAAAAATAAAGCTTATAATTTTAAAGAAAAAATTGAAATTTGTTGACTTATTTTTTTAATTCCATTTTGCTGAGTCAACACTACTAGCTATAAAAAGCTAGGAGCCTAACGAATTAACTTAAATTACCTTAAAATATATCCCCAAAATAATCCAGAGAACTCCAACTGAACCATTCACTTCACTGCACTGTTCTATTGTAACTTTTACAATAATATTTATGAAGAAACTTTTTTCTTATTCCTATGGTAACAACATTCCCGCGTAAGTGTCGGCTGGGCGGGCGGCACGACCGCCCTGCGACGAACAGCGAGTGCGACTGGCCAGCAACACTATGTACGAAACTACTGCACGATGTACTATTTTACTTTTCTTTTTTATTTTTCTTTTTATGTCTGGATGTTTGTGTAAATTCAATTTGAACTTTCACATTTCATCTCGATATGACTCGTGTTCTATGCCCTGTAGATGTATTAAAGAAAACAATAAGTTTTTTTTTTGTTTGTTGTTTTTTTTTTGACGGTGCAGTGTTTAAAGTTTTCAATTACAAGTCTATCGAATGTCAAAGTAGTGCTGTGTATTTTGTGCATAATTACTTCAATTTTGTTATCAAGTCTTTTAAGAATAATTAGATATGTAAAACCTTTTTTCTTGACTTAAATTTCTTGAACGCATTTCTTTTGAATCGTCTTATCGTCCTAAACTCAAGCATGTCATCCCACATTTTTGAAGTTATCGGAGCGTCATAATAAAATTTTATAAACATTATTTTCTCAATCATTGTGTGATACTATTAATTTAATTTATAAGTGAGTTTTTAATTTACATAATTTTGGTGAGTAATATTAAATTCTACCACTTCTTCCTTATTAAATTCGATACTACATAGCCCCGAAAAAAAATATAAAAGTCCACAGTAGACAATAAAAATCTGTGTAACAATAGTAAACTAATGATCCAAACGATAAAAACTGATTAATAAAACATAGGAACATTAAATATATTTGAAAGTTCGTTAAATATAGCCTCCATTAGTCGATAGTGGTATTGGTGTTAGGCTGTATTTAAGTTGTGTGGGGAATAAACAAAGCGATAGTTCAGTCTACATAGCATACGTAATGAGTAGCTCACAATGGTCCGTACGCATGACTTATTACATTTTTGTGAGTGCTTAAAACGTGCTCGTTTTGTAACATTTGTTCTATAAGTTAATGCTTTGTGTACACTGCTATACGCAACTTTGAGGATAAATATACTACAAAAATTGTTCATAATAGGTTATTTTTGCTGGGACAGTGTTTGTATATCGTATCTTGTTTTACACTTGCAGCTTTCCAAAGTTCTTAATGAGACTTGTCAAAGTGATCTAAGACGAGATTGTTATCAGAGTAGTATTACCTCTAGTTTCTAAACGGCTGATCCATTCAATCCGTTGGCAACTGATTATGGTTTTCTATGTAGCCATGGATGTAAGGAAAGATCTTCCTCATCTTCTACACATTTTGGTTTTTATTATGATTGGTTAAAGAGATAAACAACCTTCCACAACTAGACAATAGTACTTACAGGTGATTAACAAGTTTTCTGTTTATTAGTCAGGCCTGTTGGTCTAGTGGTTAGTGGCCCTGACTAATTTACCAGAGGACGCGGGTTCGATTCCCACCCAGGACAAACATTTGTGTGATGAGCACGGTTATTTGTTCTGTGTCTGGGTGTAATGTGTCTCTAATATGTATGTATATAGAAATATTATAAGAATGTTTATCGGTTGTCTAGTATCCATAACACAAGCTACTAGGTATTAACTTGAGACTAGGTGGCGTTGTGTGAATGTTAAGAAATATTTATTTATTTATTAGCGTATTGTAGTGTAAACAAGGCATTACATTCGTGATGATTCGTGTAACTTCGGGCGCGTTCGTGTTTGGGAAACCCAGGCTCTAGTCCATGTCGATGTCGCCATGGTAGGCAATTTCGTAAACGACGCGAGTCTGACTCGGTTTATAGCCGTATTTGTTTATTTTATTAGCCATCGGGTATTAAGTATTAACTGTTTATGACGTTTTAGATTCACTTAGAATAATTGATTGTGATCTAAAATGTAGTACCTACTACTGTTCTTGTATAGCTACGTTGATTTACATATTAATAAAACTAATGTAATACGCCATGTATTGAAGTGCCTAAAATGATCACGTAATATTCCTTTACGCTACAAAACTTTCAAAATCTATTAGATTTCCGATCATCGACGGACAGGAAAACAACAAGAATGCCCGAATCTTTTCAATAAGCGTGAAGTCGACGAAATACTTTAATAACAATGTTACATAATGTTCAAGGTAATTTTGCCCGCGCGAATATCAATTGTCGATTCTAAAAATAACCTCTCCCTATTTTTGTGTAGTTCTGTCGCCTCGGAGATACAACAAAGTGCCGTAATGCGACTGACTTTCGTATTTTTATAATTTCTCTTTGATTGTGACCCAATTTTCGCATTTTTAACTGCGTCATAGCGGGAACGCGGTTGGTACCGCGGAGTTCAGCTGGTTGTTATAATATTACGTGTTTATACATATAAAAATAAAATTATCGTCTAATTAGTCCCATGCAGACAACATTCCAAATAAATTCGTTTTTTGTGGTAATTTTTTTCGGTTCGTTCGTTCGGCTGGGCAAAACTCTCTCAACATCATCATCAGCCTAGTACAACCCACTGCTGGGCACAGCCCTTTCACCATTTTCCTTTTCTGTCTGTGGCTCGTTACACCCAGCCTATGCTTTCCATACTATACTATGTTGACGATATTTAAGATACTTAAACGTTATAACTACTCGTCTCCATAGAGTAAGCAACTCGTTCATGGGTCAATGTATACGCTTTTACAACAAGTTACCCATTAGTTATCGTAACCTACCAATTAGGAAATTTAAAAGTTGTATCAAATCTAAACTATCCAAAAAAGGATATTACAAAATTTTAGATTATTTAAGTGATAAAAACGCTTGGCATTGAGCTGCTCGCTTATACAGCTATCATTTATCATTTATCTCCATGACTTGACATGTTTTGTGCTTTTGCATATTCACATATACAATTTGACATGTTTTGTGCTTTTGCATATATTCATATACAATTTAGACATGTTTTGTGCTTTTGCATATAATCATTTATATTTAGACAATGTGTATTATTTTAAATTGTTTTTGTGTACTTATAATTACATTTGTTTATGTAACAATTGTCTGGACTTTAAAAGAGACAGAGACCCCTGAGTTTGTTTCGACATTTCTTCTCAGGGTAGTCAGTTAGGAAATGTCGAATTCAGCGAGCTCGAAACATATTTGACATGTAAAAGTGATAAAATTGTCCTACTTACAGAATAAATGATTTCATTTCATTTCATTTCATTTCATTAACAGTTTACTCACGCGTATTCATCGGGATAGCCCGACTAGTTTCGGACCCAACCGGAGTCCTTAATCATGAGCTGACGCGGCGGCGGGGTCGCGAGTCGAACTGAACGAAACTAGTCGGGCTATCCCGATAAATACGCGTGAGTAAACCGTTATAACGTTTAAGTATGAATCACCCTCACGAAAGTTATTAAGATTAAGATGTTTATTCTCTGTTCCATCTGTATTTCTAGATTCCGGAAGAAGAGATAAATGGTGACAAGTAATGGTGGTGCTGCTACGCCGATAGTGCCGAGCGAAGAGTTGTTATGTGCTACATATGCAGCTGCTTCGCATGGGGTCTAGACCTTGTACAAAGGTATTACTTAAAGCCAGTGTCAGAAAGTGGTGGCGGGGTGACTTAAAAGTACACCGTGAGGGCTGGCTCGAAGCGGTGCAGGAGAGAACCGTGGAAGGACTTAGGGGTGGCCTTTGCCTAGCAATGGGACACTACACGAGAAAAAAGCCAGAGACCGACACCGGTCGCTACCTTAAGATAGCCATATATTATGTAGTACTTTATTGTTTTACCAGGCCTTTTATCCAAGTCACGTTTAGTCAATCGTAGTGGGGATAGAAAACGCTCGAATGTATAATAATTGCAGATATAAGTCACGTGATAAAACAGAATAAATGTCACTCAAATTATCGACTACTGACAAAGCTAGAGCTACGTCAGTAGACAAGTAACTTGGTTGCTAGGGATATACAGTTTAATTGTGAAAGCAAGTCAGAGAGAGTTTGCGTGGGCAGACAAAACTGCACAGAATCGCTTAACTGATCTTTCATCAGCTTAGAGTGGAAACGTTTATCTATTATTCTTTAAATTTTGATTTGGTCTTCACGTGATTCCTTTTTTATACCTATTACGACTTATATTGTGTTACGATAGGAAACAAAGCATTCTACCCGTTAAGTTTATATAAGAGGGTGATTTAAATTAAGTAGACACAACGGTAGCTAATGATAATGCTCTACCTAATATTACTACAATTACTAAGCCCAGCGGTCATTACGGAAATCATGGGGCCAACCTTGCAACCATTTTACAAGGCAGTTGTAGCCCCACGGGGGAACTTGGCGAAGTCGTTTGCCGCTACACGCTCCCCACATAAGAAATTGACTTTCTAAGGAGTTTGCCAATTTTATTGAAGTTAGGAGCAAATGTTGTGGAACCGACGCCACAGAATTTTTTATTTATATTTATATTCCTCATCATTTAGGCTCTCACACAACGCCATCTAGTCTCAAATTAGGCTTACTAAAGTAGCTAGTGTTAGCGAGTACTAGGTAACTGATAAACATACTGATATACTTCTAAATACAAACATATTATAGATAAATTACACTCAGACACAGAACAAACGATCGTGTTCATTACACAAACATTTGTCTTGGGTGGGGATCGAACCCACGACCTCTAGTACAGCAGTCAGGGCCACTAACCACTAGACCGATAGGTCAGTCAAAATAATGTCTCGTCAAACATCTAAAATACTTGGTAATAAAGCTCTATCGATTTGGACTTATATGTTAACTTATAAATACATTACAGAGAGCTCAATAGGTTTTTTTCGTAAACATTTACCTCGGTCTTGGACAGCAATATGTCTGAAGGTCGTTTTTATTAATGTCTGTTAAGATTTATATGGAAAGGCCTGTTTATAAAGTGTCATTAAGTTCATATAATAAGTTTTTATTAACATTTTGTCACACTATTTAGTTTTAATAGCTTATTTTACTAAATTACTTTTTAACACGATTTCAGAACATTTTGCTACCAATCTCATTTTAAAACTCCGTTCATGATAAAGCTATTAATGAAGTCCACAAAATTAACAAACAACGCAAAAAAACAAGCAGGAATTTACGAAAACATTTTGTTAAACAGACGTATGGAATTAATCAGCAAACGTAACGGAGCAAACTAAGTCAAATTGCTTGCAAACGAACGCACGACAGCTGTTATCTCCTAAATTATGAACATAATAGAATTGTATGATACCCGAATGCTTTAAATATCAATTTGTATTGTCTGGATGTCACAAAAGGAGAAACCCTGCGTATGTCGCCTGTTTAGTGCTTCAGACCGAGCCTATTGTAAGCTATTTATTACGTAAAATATAATTTAGTGAGAATATCTTATAGAATTTTATTACAAATTTCGTGACATTTAATAAGATTTCAGGTTTTTTTTGCTTTATTTTTATAGACCTTTGTTCAATTTCAGTAAGAACAAATAACTTAAAAACGAATTCATTAATATCTAGATGGATATATAAAAAAATCATAACCGATTTCATAACCCAAAATTTTTACATCGTTCTGAAGGTAAAATAAAAATACGCTCAAGCAATTAGTGACTAGACACATTCTATAAAAAGTATTATGCAAAGAGTTCAACAAAAACCATTTACCTCTTTGTTAATTAAAGCTGTGAAAATAATGTTGTCGCGAACGCTGGCTGCAATTTAAGTTGTAAAGCGAATAAAGTAAGTATAAAAGTTTCAAGTAATTTGTGGAAATCCACTATATGTTCCTCGACCGATTTCGGCCACGGCGACCTCTTCACTCTCCGTTTTACAGTTCCATTTGTCGTTGATGTGCTCGTGCATGGCTCACATAGCCGATCTTATTACTAAATGTTCGCGCACAATGTGGGCAGGTCAGTACACCATTGCAAAAATTGTATGGTATGGCACAAGGTGGGCGTGCTTTTAATTCATCGCGTCTAGCATCCAGTTCGGAACAGCGTTTGTCCTCAAAGTCTTTGACTCTGGTCTTTACCAACGTCCTCCATTCTGGTCGTCGAATAGCCATTTGTTCCCATTCTGAAGGCTCAATATCGCACTTTTTCATATGGCGCTTCAGCACATCTTTATACCTGAGGAGTTGCCCGCCATGCTTACGCTTGCCCTCCTCAAGTTCAGAAAAAAAGATGCACTTTGCTGTACGCTTATTCGCCATTCGTGATAGATGTCCACACCAGCGGAGCTGTCTGCGCATGAGGTAGGCCTCGATCCCCATAATGTTAGCTCTTCGCAACACTTCCGTATTTCGGATGCGGTCAGACCAACGGATGTTCAATATTTTGCGCAGACATTTCATATGGAAACGATCCAGAGCTCGAATATGGCGGCAGTAAACCGTCCATGACTCCGATGAGTACAGCAGGCTCGGCAATACTACAGCCCGACTGTTGATTTCAGCATCAAGGTCGCACTTTGATGTTATAGTGCTCCCCAGGTAGCGAAATGTATTCACCTGCTTTAGTACGTCCTCACCGAGTTTAATGGTCAGTGTCTCTTGACCACGGACATCTAAAGACATCACTTCCGTCTTTTTGACATTAATCTTCAGACCGAAATTTCGACAGGATTTGTGTAGATTGGCCATAAGTCGTTGCAGGCCTTCTGGGGAATCAGTTACAAAACACAGATCATCTGCATAGACAATCTCAGTGATCAGTGCGTAAGAAACTTTGGTACGAGCCTTGAGCCTGGCTAAGTTAAAAAGATTGCCATCATTACGGAAACGTATGCGAATTCCTTCAGGAGTTGTCTGTAAAACTTCCTGAACCATAACTGCAAAATATAACGCGAACAGTGTGGGCGCAAGGACACAACCTTGTTTTACCCCACAGGTAACGGGGAAAAACTCTGACTGATCTGCGTTTACAGCGACACAGCTCTGCATATCGTCATGAAGCAGTCTTAAAAGTCTAACAAATTTCTCTGTGCATCCTAGTTTCTGCAGAACTAACCAAAGGGCTTCTCGCGGTATACTATCAAAAGCCTTCTCAAGGTCAACAAAACAGAGATACATATTGCGACCCTGTTCTCTGCTTTTTTCTTGTAGTTGACGCAATGAGAAAATGGCCTCACAGGTACCACGGTCGGGTCGGAAACCAAACTGGGATTCTGGCAGGATCTTTTCCGATAAATTTCTAAGTCGATTCATTAGAACTCTAGCGAAGACTTTTCCCGGAACTGAGAGTAAGGAAATACCGCGGTAAGAACCGCAATCGGCTCGATCACCTTTGCCTTTATATAGAGCCCGAATGAGAGACACTTTAAAAGTGTATGGGACTTGTTCTTGTTCCCATATAGCGGCAAAAAGTTTCCAAATCGCAAAGTGCAGGTCCTCCCCACCGTACTTCAATAACTCTCCCGGTATGGAGTCCACTCCAACTGCACGATTATTTTTCTGCTGTTTAATGGCCAGAGTAACCTCCTCTAGGGACACTGGCTCGTCAAGCTCGAAGGCATGAGACTGTTGAGGTAACGAGCGAACGTGGTCTATGTTGACAGAATGATCCACGTTAAGTAGCTTCTGAAAATGCTCCGCCCATCGCTCGAGTATTTCTTTCCTATCTTTAAGAAGCCCTTTGCCATTGGTCGGCCTGAGTGGGACTTTTGCTGTAGAGGATATACCAAGCAGGCTTCTCACCTCATTGTAAAAATTGCCTAGCTGGTTGGTATCAGCAAGCCATTGTATGTGATGAGCCTTCTCCAACCACCAATTCTCTTTCGCCTTTCGTGTGAGCTTACGAAGCTCCATTTCACTATGACGTACTTCCGTAACAGTTTCACCTCTATGTGTTCTGCTGTGCCGCCTCAAAAGTCGACGGTGTCTATCAATAGCGTCCGTTAGTACCCCATTATTTTCATCAAACCAGTCCTCGTGTTTTCGGACCCTCGGACCTAAAGTTGATGTAGCAGTTCCGAGAATTTGAGAAGAAAGGGACTCCCACATTTTGCCGACTTCACCGGATTCTAGATCAAGAGGCTGCAAAACAGAACTCAAGTTTTCGGCATATTCCTTTCTCGTGTCTTTATCTTGAAGTTGTTCAAGATTCAGATGCTTTTGTTTCGGTCTGTCTGATCTACGGGGATGTTGATGTCGAAAACGTATCTTAAGAACCAGAAGCCGATGATCAGTCCAACAGTGAGCGCCGCGCATGGCACGGGTAACCTGAACCTGTGACACATCTTTCTGACGCACTATAGCGTAGTCAATAAGATGCCAGTGCTTTGATCTAGGGTGCATCCACGTGGTCTTATATTTAGCTCGTAATCTGAACATGGTGTTTGTAATCGCAAGATCGAATTGTGCGCAGAGACTAAGCAACAGCTGTCCGTTGCTGTTCATATTTCCAAGACCATGTCTGCCTAGAACTTTAGGCCAGGCTTCATAATCCCGACCCACCCGAGCATTAAAGTCACCCAAGAGTAGGATCTGCTCTCTTGTCTGAATACGATCTAAGCACTGCGTTAGCTCCTCATAAAATTTGTCTTTAATCTCATCAGACTTGTCTAGCGTTGGGGCATAGACACTGATGATATTAAGGTAATTGTTATGTTCCATGTGAAGGCGTAGTGTAGTAATACGGTCGGAAATGTGTACAGGGTATTCTTCTAGGTGTTTGACAAGCTTATTCTTGACTGCAAAAGCTACACCTGACCTTCGCGGTTCGTTGGCAGCAAGTCCCTTCCAATAAAAAGTGTATCCACCCACGTGTTCTGTCAGCTCTCCTTCATCGGGGAGATGTGTTTCGCTGAGCGCAGCCACATCAATATTATAGCGATGAAGTTCTCTTGCTACGATGGCAGTCTTTCGTTCCGGACAAATGTTTGCTTCGCGATCTAGAAGTGTACGCACATTCCACGCGCCAAAGGTCATTAATGCTGGTGTTGATTTTATATTCTTTATATTTTTGTAACGTCGACCGCGAATTTGGGATGCAGAGGCAGCCGCGGTTGCTACCCTCTTTGTAGGTTGGGATGAGCATTTGTTTAGGGCACCTTTTCTAGCCCCCTCCCCGGCTGAGCGGGGAAAGCAGTGCCACCCTAAATAGGGCTGCTTTGTCACCTCGGGTGTTGCCGAATCCGCCCTGTCACCCCGATGCAGAGCAGAAGCGACCACGATGTAATACTACACCCCCAAGGCCGCCTACGTGCAGGAGTCAGACAAAGCTCAACGAGCATCACGTCAAGCCTCTCTACCTCCCCCTATCGCCGTAGGACTAAACTGAATTGCGGAGTCCTTATACGGAAGCGGTCAGTTGCGCAGGATATATTAACGTGCACAAGAGTACGCGCAAAACACAGGTGCACTTACTCGTCTTTGTCTTTCTGTGTCCAGTGGAACGGAGACCGTTACGACCGGAGGAAGACTAAGACAGATGAAATAGTATTTCGGTGCAAGAAAAGGTACAGGGGGTCAACACTTTTTTCACACACTCCTTTAATCGCCTTTTACGATACCCACGGGAAGATATGGGGTGGTGTTATTCTACTCTGCCGACAACCACACGGCGGAAATCCACTAAGGAACTATTAAGTAAACTCCAGGTTTCTTACTTAACAGCAAGTCGGAGTAATATTGTTTTCTAGAAAGGTTCGTACCTAACAACCAGTGCTAGCTAGCTATTTATATATTATTATTATTAGAACTGTTGGCCACTTACACTAATAAAAGAAATAAAACTCAATTATAAAAAGAAGTAAAAACGAAATTAAAAAAGAACAAATCAAAAATATTTCTCAAGCATGCAATTATGTCGCACTATGCCAAGCATTTAGACAAGATCACCTTTTACTCATCCACAAACACATCACAGGCTGGTCTGGTGAGCATTGAGCGTGGAAAGTGATCGAGGTATAGGCGACCTGACGAGACACCGTGCGGCATGTAGGTACAGCAAACAATCTCTGTTGCCTATTTCGAAGATAGTTGTCTGGTGTGTTGAGCTTCTAAAATACGAGTTCAGCTGTTGTGGAAGCGAGAGAGCACAGTACTTACACTATTCATTGAATACCTTTAATATAAGTACTGTTCGTAAAGAAATTGGTTTATAGGTATTGTTTATATCAACGCAAAAACAAGGTAAGAAGTCGTTTCTTTTTCTAATGTCGTACGAGAATGTAAAGTAGGTACCACGAAAAGTAATTCAACAGATATATGCTTTTCTTAAATCTTTAACGCGTTCATTCAAATCTACATAAAAATATTGTAAGTTTCCTAACATATTTTGAATCAACCTTCTAGCTAGACAACAAAACCTCTTTCACCATAATAAATTCGCGTAAACAAATCGATAACGAAAATTAGATTCGACCTCACCGATCTTGGCTTGAATATTGAATAATAAAATCTGTGAAAAATACTTACTACTCGTGAAGTCTAAATGAATTGTCTTGTAGCACTTTGAGGGAGAGAACTCAACATAAGTTGGTTGTATTATATAGACAAGTAGCATTGACCGTGACGATTCGAGATGAGAAACAGATTTATGAAATTTATTTCAGGCGCGCTGCAATCAAATCTGATTGGTTTTGTGATTTTGTGTTGGTGATAGGATTAAATACCTACGTTTCTTTTTTCAAAATTATGACAAAGAAATCAATTTTCCACCACTTCCGCACAACGCCATCTAGTCCTAAACTAAACAAAGCTTGTGAGTTCTAGATAACTGATAAACATGCTTAAATACTTCTAAATACATGCTGAATACAGATAAATTACACCCAGACATAGAACAAATGATCGTGATCATCACATAAACGTTTGTCATGGGTGGGGATCGAAACCACGACCTTTGGTATAGCATTCAGAACGACTAACCACAAGACCAACAGGCCAGTCAATATCATAGTAGACAGTCATAGCATAGTTAGCACAGATTGCATAATTTACCTAGTACCTACAGAACCTAGTTTAAAAGACAATAAAAAATTTTCGGCAACAAACTTTCATGGCTCAAATTCCAGTTGCCTTTAAATTCATACCGCCTTTGACACTTTAGTGTAACAAGTTGGTAATCATATTCAAGAATGAAAAACACGGCTGCTTGCCTAAAGCTGAAAACTTTTTTTTAATAATATAACTACTATAACCAGTGTCACAGAGATGTGAAGGATTAAAACGATATACTTCTTCCTGTGTATGGATCTGAGCATACTGCATTACAATAAGTTTAAGCATTCCAGTTATGGTGAAATAAAAAGACAAAAAATTGTAGATTACATATTTGGACCGTCATGTAACTATCTAAAAACAGATCATCATGCCTTAAAGTTAAATGCACGTACGAGTATACTCGTATGTTACTCAAACGTCCTAAAGGAGTATTTGTATTACCGTATTTAATTTGTTTTCTCTCCAGGTTGATCACCTTCGGGTTAACTTGCATTCTCTCCTGCGCTATATTCTTCGGTTTGACGATCGCCATCATCGCCGGCATTGCCTATGGGTATAACTACTCAATGGCCGAGTTTATTACATTCACACGTACGTATATACAAGAATATTTTCGGTGTTTTCGGAAGGCACGTAAAAATGTGGGTCCTGCGCCTGATTCTTCTCCCGTCGTGTCGATTTGCCGACCTATCGGGCTATGAGAGTAAATTGGAACAGAGAGTGCACCTGTATTTGCGCACACGCTTGTGCGCTATAATATGCCTCGCGTAGCTGGCTGGTGTCATTATATACACGAAGATCTTAATTTCATCGTTACCTATAGTCATCTGTCTGCAACTGGGTTGAGGAGATCAGTCCCTCTAGCCAAGCGACATTTCTACAGTCATTAACGTCATTACAAATTGCTCAAATGAATAGCAATGACATTTCGTTTCGATAAATCACGTGACTTAGACGGTAGACGCGTCACCTCCATACATTTAAGCGTATTCTATCGACATTAGCGATCGCTAAATATTGTAGAAACACTTGGCTAGAGGGTTTGCGTTCCTTGTAAAACCTTGATACTAAACTGGTGGGAAAAAGCTTGGCAAAATATGATGATGTTCCTGCGATCGGTACGTGATGAATTAGGTACTATGTATTGCGACCAATTGCGGCAGACTACACACAGCTGTTCAGGTTTGTAAGAGTCTGACATAACCCATTTCCTCCTCCTCCATGGGGATTCCTCCGCTTTAACATGATGAGGATGGCTTATCGGTTCAACCTCAAATAACATTCATGTCAGTAGTCTTTTGTTCGAAAGCTTTTGAACTTTGTTTATTACTTTACTGTAAATGTTAACCATACTCCAATTAAGTTATATGCATAGAACTATGTTATTGGATACAGCTACACTATCACAGTTTGTTTTATTGTTTTATATATAGTACGTATTCTGTCTTCCAGGGTCTGACGTGACTGTGTTTATGCGTCGCGGTCAGTTCGGAGACAAACCGGATCTCGGGCAACGGTTTAGGAGAACCGGCGAAGAAGATTGTAAGTAATCCTAATCTAAGTCTGTACCTAAATGGTACAATAAAGAGATGATTTCTCATCATTTCATTTTTTGTAGACTACTCCATATCACGCGACGAACTTTATTACAGTTCTTTATTGTGCGAAATGAGGAAACTGCACGATTCAAGTATAAAATGAGAAGTAGGTGTGAAATTGAAATATGAAATAAGTTTTTGGAACAAAAAACAGTTTACAAAAATAAGTGTTCGTTATCAACTGCATTAGTATGGAGACCAAAGTGTTCCAGAATAATTGATAGAATTAAAAAAAAAAAAAGAGAGATTGGCTGTCAACTATTGATTCATGTAAAATTCAGTTAAAATCTTAAGAAAAAATAAGGTATATAATAAAGATTTGGAAAGAACTACAAGAAAGAAAATAGGGACAAAAAAGCAGACTTGATCAAACGATCTTTTGTGTTGTTGACTGTTTTTGTCCTAAATTAACAGCTGTTTTGGGAAACGTTGTCCAAATTTTCTATGACTATTTCTTTCGTACCCGTCTCCAGTATTCACTGCGAACGCGACCAACGATTACGAGGATCAACGGCCCCGGTCGGAGAGCAAGCCGCTCGCCGACACGTGGCTGAAGTCCCAGGACACGAGGAAGTACGCCGAGATCCTCACGCGGTACTCCCCCCGGAAGGGAGACATGATGGAGCAGCCGCGGGCGCAGGAGCCCACGAGGGTACTGCCTACCGACAATAATGTGAGTATCTGATGTGTTTCCACACCAATCGATCGACAGTCGATGGTAGCTTTAATTGATTGACGGGTACCGGTCGACTAAGCAATCCATCAATTGCTGGTCGATGGCATCGGTCGAACGAATGTGTCCCGACGACGTATCGATCGACGTCGACCAATCGATTCTACCATGGATCAATAGCATCGATCGACGATCGCTCGATTGGTGTGGAAACACCCTAATTGGAATCAGATGAAGCAGTCAAAACCCGCGCACTTTGTTGGGTAAAATGCCTATTTTTTAATCCAGAGTCTCAACAAACACCTAGAAACCTATTTAGCGTGAAAGACTAACAAACATCCGTACATACGAGTTCTTATATCCTCACAAACATTTGCATTTGTAACATTAGTGGACGTTGCCGCGTTTAGAACGTTCTAAAAAGAAACTACGCCTCACGAATTATGAAGTAAAAAAGTATTTGTTTATGATTCAAATATTCACTATCCCGGTTTCCTAAAAGAGTCATTACAATACAAAAATGTGACTTGTTGCACCTCAAGTTAAAGGTCCACGACTTTAACTTCATAAATTGCCTTTGGATTTTACAGGAGATTTCTTTCATTTATCACTACACACACACGCCGTGCTATCATTGCAGAGTATTCGAAAATATAACCCATCATTTATTCACTAGCTAGACTCGGATAAATTTAAAACTACTCATTGCTTACAAAGTTTGTTATTTAAAAAGGTTAATTTAAGTTAATTACGTATTCTAACTTTTAAATGGCTACCTAATCAGACCGTCTAAATATTTTCAGCCAGAGTGCTTTTAATTAATGAATGCAGTACAATTTATTTTCAATTACGTCAACACAATGAATTGACGCAATTAGAAACGTAGCAATAGTATGCGAGTATCGAGAGAATGCTTCTTATTGACAACAATTAATTAAAGAATGGGTAAGATCTAGTAGGAGTGTCTGGAACTTCTTGGATTAAAGTGAATACCTTAACGTTAGGTGAGCTTGAAACATAAGCTTATTTGCTATTTTGTAAAGTGTTTAAATACTTGGCTAAAGTTATTAAAATCTCCGGTGATTCTCTCACAATTAAAAGTCAGAAAACACTCAGAGAGCCGGTCAGTGCTCAAAGTCGTCAGATATAGGACTTACGTACTAGCCTCATGTACGAAAACCTATACAACAATAGATCAATTTGACAAAAATAATCAAAGACTAATTACAGATTTTGAAACAAAGCATGTAAACTCCCATCTTTCTTACCTTCAAAGGAAGCAGAACAAGACCAGACGGACGGGCGCTACAGACAGACGGATGCTTCCATCATATCGATCGTCCCGAACCCACTGATACCCACGGTCTCTTGGCGCAGTGGCTCCTCCGAAATCATGATGAGGAACTTCAAGCCCATGCAAGACTACACGTCCATCAATAGGGGGACGGAGCTGCCGGACACATTGTTCCCTGCCGTCGACCACGATGGATCGAAGTCTATTAACCTTATGAATCCGAAAGATATGGCGAAGGGATCCGTCGATGATAAACTACGAGACGATTTTCATAAAAGGTGAGGAGTTGGAGTACCAAATTCTAATTACGATTATCAACTAGATGTAATAAAAAAATGTCACTCTTAGTTACTCAGTAGTACAATTATTGTTCTTATTCGATTTATTTGTAATGAGATGACAATCTCACAAAACACTGCGCAAGAATTGCTCCCAAAATGCTGCATTCGAACCAAATTGGTTCGAATTGGTGACAATATTTATGGAAAGATTTGGAATGCACATTTCCAGGCCATTTTTTTTACTTCTAGCTACGTACCAATGCGTGTGTGGGGGACGACCACACGTCCTGTCATCTCCGATGAAGTCAATGATGACGTGGACGAAGACAACATCGTATACAAGCCCGTGTAAATACCGCACATGCGCGGAAAGTCATCTTGTGAGTAAAAATGCTTCTGAGTGTAAAGACAAGTTTTATTTCAATGAGTCAGACTCACGCACGAAAGGCTCCTTACCATTATCTATACAAACGGCAAAAAAAGCATTTTTATTCTGTAGGAGCCTCCATGAAAATATTATTTTTCTATATTTTGTTATCGCGGTACTAAAAATATATACTCCATTTGTTTAGGTAATTAACTAAATGTAAACAATCTTGGCGTTACTTTTTAACCAAAAAAATAATTTAAAATATAGATATTACCACTCACAAATCAAATATCTATAGTTTTAGAAAATCTGAATGTATTTCAAGTTATAAAAAGTATTTTACATTTTTCAAGACCACATTTTGTATAAAAGACATACCAAAATTGTTTACATTTAGTTAATTACCTAAACAAATGGAGTATAGTCATTATCAATGTTATTTCGACTCTCGTAAGATCCCGTTACATGAGAGACAACCTGGTGAAAGACGGACAGACAACGGAGTCTTAGTAGATAATAATTTTACCTTTTGGGTACGACACTGTAAAAATAAACGTTAAAAGGATTATACAAGTTATTTCACGTCACAGGTATAACAAGCACTTACTAATGTTTAGCAATTATATAATTAACAGCTTATGTGAGCGATCCTAAACTAACATTACAAGCTTCATAGTTAATAATGGAGGCTAGCTGAGTCTGCGTCTGTTGCTTAAACATAACGGAGGTAGATCCTAACTGCAGTTAAATATGACCTGCCATATTATAATGGTTATGTTTATAATGTAGTAATCAATGTCATGGTGGCCTTGTGGTTCAGTTAAGCATTACAATGCCTAAATTTAAAAGATCGAATTTTAAAATACCGATGGACGAAATCCCGAAAGCATAAAAACCCGAAATTCGTTTCCGATAGTACTAGACAACCGATAAACATACTTATATATTTATAAATACATACATACTATAGATTAATTACACCTAGACACAGAACAAATGTTCGTGCTCATCACACAAACATATGTCCTAGGTGGGAATCCTCCCGTAGCAATCGGGGTCACTAAGCCCTAGACCAACAGGCCCGTTTGTATTTCAACATATTGACTTTAAATACAAAATTTAGTTTTATATTAAAGTTTGAAATGTTAATAGGAATGGTAATATACGTATATTTGGGATTTCGTTCATTCAGGATTTCGGGACTTTCAATATCGGCATTTTGTTTTCGATATAACGACTATCGGCATTTAAAACTTTCGGTGTTTTTCACGTCCGTACTTCAATCATAGGTATTATGAACTGTTGGGATTTTTATACGTACCTTGCGGTGCTATGGATTTATATGCACGACTTGCAGGTTCGATCCCAACGCAGGCAAGTACCTATGTGACTTTACCAAAGGTACTAAATATGTACTTTCTTAATAACTCTAAAACACTACCGACAAATGGCGAAGGAAAACATCGTGAGGAAACCTGGATTCCAAATATTGGAATCTGAAATCGCCTACTCATAGTAAGCTAGCATGTGGATCAATGCCCAAACCTTCCTTACATGGGAAGAACCTATGTGCAGTTCTGGGGCATTTATAGGTTAGTTATTAGCATTCCAAAAACACAGATTTTACGAAGATGTACATACTTTATTACATAAAAGTATATTGTTTTAGCTTCACTGATAGAACACGAAGAACCGATGTTTACCCTGAAAGCTTGCCTCCACTCTACCCTCCCATTCCTTGAAATCGTTTTTTATTTTTCGCGAATTGATGTTTCAGTGGCAATTGAGTAAAATTCTCGGTCTCTTCGTCATCTTCTACAGACTTTAAAAAATCCCATTTCGGGAAATCAGGCAATAGAACAGCACCAGGCCAATGAGGCCACCCTCGAAACTTGGGTTTTAGAATTTCATTTTCTGTCAAGTTATCTCCATTTTTGTCGTTACTGGAGGAATTTACGACTGGTGGTGGTGGTTCCTCAGTTTCTACAAGACAATAGACAACATTACAAGTATCTGAATACAAAATATAGAGCTCGAAATTCAATTAAATGTATAAATACACATACCTTTATTCACTTTTTTAATGGTTACCAACACTTGAGGCAACAATGCTTTCAGATAGACAGAGATAACTCTGGGCAATTCTTTAGTCAGGTATCCTGTAAGCAATGACTCCGCTGACGAAAATACCACAGCCGGCACTGTTAATGATAAATCTCTGGAATGATTAAAAAAAGAAAAAGTAACTTAAAAGGTAATGTTTAGCCAGTAGGTGTCCCCACAACGCTTAACCACATTTTCAACGAATACGTGACCAGTTAACGGTGAATTAATCTATGGCAGATATTATTACAATCTATCATTTCATCAACATGTATCGATATTTTTTTATATTTTATTCTTTACTTAATTATACACACTGAATATACGTTGTTATATTTCTTATTTTTTGTTTATATTATCTTTATTAAGGTAGGTAGTAATGTATCATTATAATACTGTTGGAGCTACGTATGGTATTCCGAAATACCGCTCACCGAAAGGACGGTTAAATTACGATAACACTCTACTCCGACGGTTAGTTGAACGAAAAAATGATTAAAAAGCTAAGAAAGGATGGTATTTCGGAATACCATACGTAGCTCATATTGTTGTGCTGATTCAATTGGATATAACTTGTCATCATCTTCCTGCCCTTATTCCATTTCACTTGGGGTCGGCGCAACACGTCTTCTAGACATGTTGCTTGAAGTTTTGGCTATGGTTTTATAGTCGGCCGCCTGCCTGACACTAACAATCTTTGGGAGTATGATTGTTGGTTGTTTACCCGCCACCATTCGGGAGAGCCAAGGTGCTTGGTACAGTGCACTGGGTCTTAAGGTCTATTAGTCGCCTTTTACGACACCCAGTAGAAGATATGGGGTGGTGCTATTCTTTATATCCGGACACCACACGGAATACCTTGTATTACAATTAAATCAAAGTTCCAAACATTAAAGCAGAGCCTTGCCTCACCTAAAGCCCACCACCTCTAAATTCCGCAGAAGTATTGTTGCCCTCTCTCTCAGGATTTGTGGACTTCTGCGTCCTTGGACCACAGCCTGTTCGGGCTTCACGTCTAGCTGAATGTCAACAGCAACATCCTTGATTTCCGCTGCGAAAGTGAAATCATCCACCCAACTTGATTTCAACTCCATATTGCCGCGCACCTGTTAGTATAATGTACAGATTTAGTACAAAATATGAAAATCGGTAGTGATGGCCTCACGGCTCTACATATGTATGTATTTGTATGAACGGGGCGGGGTGCGTGGGTTGGTTCGATACCCAACAAAAGGCAGTACCAGTGAGATTTATTCAAAGTTAAATGTACTTTCTTAATTATTCTAAGTCCTACAAAAATGACAAGCGGTAAAGAAAACCTGGTCGCAAAATAAAGGAATCTGAAATCGCCAACTCGCCGTAAGTAAGCGTGTTAGTCAATGCTAACCTTTCCTATTTGGGAAGGGATCTGTGCCCAGCAGTGTTCCTGTTGTAGGCTGGTGGTGTGGAGATCGGTTAAGCATTGGGTGCTTGTCACTTATCTCGCCCGCATCTCTTTTCTGCCACTCGAACTCCTCTTGGACTTCCACCACATTGGGGCAGGGAGAGATGTGCACCAGCTATTAGTCAGCTTCGTTATCACAACGTGTTCGTTGTGATCGTGTCGAGTCGTGTCGTTTGGATCTTTACTTTAGGTTTATTTATTTTTTTCAGATGAATTGAACGCCAAAACTTGGTTAAAGTGGTGCCACTCAGATAACTGTGGAAAGATTTCGGGGATTTCGTTGACCTAGTACACATACTATTTTTTTTTACCTGCAAGGTGCTGAACCTTATTTCTTCACCGATGATGATTGAGTTCATTTTGAAAGGACCTCCGATATTCGCCGCGTACAATGTATCAATGCCAGTAATCAATACATCTTTTATTCGGACATTTTGATAGATCGTTTCGTTCAATGCATCTGCATGTTCCTATAAAAAAAAATTATAGTTAAACATTCTTAAAAAGTTTCACGTATGTAACTGCAAACACCATTGCATAACCTAACAGCGCTATGTAATTTTGTAGCAATATGTGTATACAAGCAGGTAGCAAGGAAGATCAAGCAGAACGGAATGGACAGGAGAGAAGTTGTTACAACGACAAATGTAACTTAAATCTAAATATATACTATTCGACTGCACTGATAACCGAGTGGTATAGGACACCTCGCTAATTACCACTGTGCGCACTGTGCGCGACGTGTCGCGGGTTCGATCCCGAACCCGCGACACGTCGCGCACAGTGCGTAGGACAAGAATTTGTGCTTTCCACAAGTGCTTGTTTTAAGTCTGGGTGTGTTTGTACATGTGAAAAGAATGTCTGTGAGACCCCCGCGATACAAGGATTAAATACATTAGTGCTGGAATCGTCAAAAAAAATAAATGATGTTTACGACCATAATAAATGATGAAACATAGTTGTGTTCACGTAGGTCTATTTGTTACAAGGGTGTAAGGGTCTTAGCTTGATGTGGCTTTACACTTACCTTCTAACGCATGCATTTATAGATCGTAGAGTATCAGAGACTTGCGTTTGTGAGAGAAATAATAAAAATATAATAATACTAGCTGACACGGCAGACTTCGTACTGCCCCAACGACAAATTAAAAAAAAAATCTCTATTTTAAACCTTCCCTAGACCTCCACGAACAATTCAAGACCAAGATGTGATAAATCCGTTCAGCCGTTCTCGAGTTTTAGCGAGACTAACACAAACAGCAATTGATTTTTATATATAAGAAGATTGTCGATTGTCGATTTCACCAGCCAGCTACGCGGGACATATTATAATGCACAAGCATGCGCGCTAACACAGGTGCACTCTCTGTTCCTTTACTCGCATATGCCGATGGGACGGCAATTCGACAAGAACAGAGAAAAATCAGGCGCAGGATCCACATTTTAAAGTGCGTTACTCACCATACCGTCATCCCAAACTATATTGTAATCTGGTATATTCAGTGTTCCGGCCCGCTCTTCCGCAGATATTTTATTCAATTGCCTGACCACCCCCATCATATAGCTTGAAGTAGCGTGAAATACTTTTTCTTGTCTGTCTCTGTTGAAACAGATAATAAAAGCACAAATTAGGTGATGAAATGTCTTTCAGCAAATACAAAGAACCAGTAGGTTAAAGCTAGTGTTATAAACGTTTTGTCTTTCTATCTTTAATGGATTAAACCGTAAATTTAATTTTCATGAGAATTTGATGAGTGATTCAGACCTCCACATCAAATTCCATGAAAATCATAGAGCCCCATAAGGGATTTACGTAGGCTACATTCTACATCCAGTATCAACGAAGACAAAGTCACGGGAAAAGTCAAACCTAAAGCTACCGATGTTGTGTGGAAGGTAGTTTCGACGGTTACTTCTGTTTGACGGACGGAGTCTGCGTCTCTCGCCTAAGGTTCTCATACATCAATGTTTGCGATAGACACTCACACGAATCCGCCGAGTAGGCGATTGAACATGGACGAGGTGTTGCAGAAGCTGAACATCCCGGCCTGCAGCTTCGGGATCAGCTCGTCGTCGATAGGCTTCAGAAGTAGAAGGTTCAGAGATAAACCTTAAACACACAGAACCGAACATTGTGACAAACCTACATGGAGAATGTGTGTGAATCATAAACACACATTGCAGAAGAAAAATAAACTTACCCTGTCCTTCATTAGCAAAAGTATACTTTGCGATAACTGGTGGCGAACCGGAGCCTTCTCGGTATATCTGTGAACATACTCTTGCCAATCTTTTTGTTATACTTAATTCGACACCTTAAACACATAAGCCATTTTGAAACACACTGACATCGGTATTATAGTAGATGTCGGTTTTAAAAGCTTACCGCCGCCTCTTTATGTAACTATTGCAGATATGGAAGTGGACAACGCACTGTACGGTGTAGCCTCATCACGGCGAAATAATTTGGTTTATGTACAAAGCAAATCAAGAAATAAAATATTCCCACATTCCCACAACGCCATCTAGTCTCAAATTAAGTATACGAGAGTAACTTGTGTTATGGCTACTAGACAACCGATAAACACACTAATATATTTATAAATACACACACATTATAGATAAATTACAGCCAGACACAGAACAAATGATCGTAATCATTACACAAACATTTGTTCTGGGTGGGAATCGAACCCACGACCTCCGGTATAGCAGTCAGGGTCACTAACCAACGGGCCCGTTGCAAATGCGTTACCTCGATCGTGTACTGGCACTTGATAATTCTGAAGTGTGGGTATCCCAAATCAACGGATTCTCCATTTAACGTCGTCATTACATAGCCTGTTAGGAGGCATTCATCCATCGTGATACTAAAATGTTAATACCAAGTCAATGAAAATATTAAAACCTACTGTAGATAAGTCACAGTTTAGTATAGAGTCTGTCGGACAACATTTTTTACTAACTATTCTATCTACAGTTGGATAAAATATTTCCAAATTTACACCTGATTTTTATCTTCTGCACTCCCACTTATGCCCAAAAATCTTGGCTCGAATTTGTTTCGACATACTCCTACATGATTATGTAGTTATCAATGTCCTTCAAGTGTCTTCTCTTCATCATCTTTATTTTTTTTTTGAAGTGTCTTCTCAAACTGCCCCTTTTCTAACTATCAAAGTCAACAGGCAAATCTCTGAAAAAACATACCAGTTTCAAGGGTTCACCGGCAACTTACGCGATTTTCCCGGAATCTCGTACTTGTTGGAACAGAAAAGGCGACGTATTGGACGAGTCCTGGCCATCCGTTTCAAAAACAATGTCTGACTTGTTCCGTATCAGGGAATACTCGGCATGAACTACCATTCTGCTGAGCATCGACTGCAGTTTTAGGACATTCGAAGTCAAAGAGAACTGAACCTCGGGCATGTACAATTTAGGACCATTTTCTAATCGCAAGTTGGTTAAAATCCTGAAAAGAATGAAAATTTTAACAAAAATGCATAATGCATAAACTTTTGCGACTTGTACACATATTTTAGACGACAAAAGGGACTTATTCGCGATATAATTCGATATATCTTTTCTCCAGTCCACCCGGGACCACGGTCGGTGCAACTCGATCGAAACGTCGCGTCGGGAGAAAAGACATATCGAATTATATCGCGAATAAGTCCCGTTTGTCGTCTAAAATATTTTCGATAAAATTTTTGTAAAGCACTGTTTTTTTGGAATCTATTGTATCCCATAACTAGCGACCCGTTTAGCTTTTTACCTTTAGATCAATTCATAAGTACTCCATTTTTGTCAATGGACAAAGATGGTTTCAACTTACGAATTAGTTTTAGCTTTTTAATAGTTAAATAAGGAACTTATTTATTAGTGTGCGAGGCTACATAAGCATACTTACACTCCAACTTGATTATCGTTGTGGTAATATCCAGTTGCCAATGGTCTTTTAAATTTCCTAATATAGACGTTCATCCCTCCGAAGCCAATTGATTCCTTCATGGACTGAAAATATATTTTAAATTATGTACCTAATTATTACTATCCTTACAATAGAATTATACCTGTGAAGTATAATTCTGTTGTAAGGATAGCCAAGTGGTACAAGTCAACACGCCAATTAGGTACCACTGTGCGCGACGTGTCACGGTTTCGGCAAGATTTTGTGCGAAATTTCTGTGAAACCGCGCTACAAGGAATTAATATAATAATAATTTAAAAAATATATGTTCTCTTTCCTTTTTTTATATATACATACATATATTTAAAAATGTTACGTATATGGTGATATTTTAATACTAATTAAGGAACTAAGGATTAAACTCGTTTTTTCAGTGGGAAATCATCAAATTTCCCCGCCCGCTGTGGGCGCAGCGGGAGGGAGTGTCAGACTTTTACTGACTAAAACCAACTATGTTCCTTCTGGAGCCCTTTGGGTGCCGGGGTCGTGGTAACTCTCATGAAATTCCCGCTGCCCCGACAGGAAGGATTGAACTCCTCAGGGCGGGAGTAGTTTTTTTATATATGTATATACCACATTATACCTACTAGTGATATCGCATGTTCTAAAGGCTTCCTGTGGCTATCCCATTCCTTTTTGAACTGTTGCATATTATCTGAAAAAAACATGACTATTTATTATTTTGCTTTCATAACAATAATAACACATTATTGTAAACTAAATAAAGTTATTACCGCTTTTAAAGTAGTGTTTAATGTGCTGCTCAATTGATGCCGTATGAGCACACATGGCACTTATAATGAAACTTAAAAATATGATAAATATGGAAAACATTTTAGAACTTTAACTTAATAGGAAAACTAGCATTTCAGAATAGATGTGATATTCACATAAAAATCCTTGAGAAATTACTCGTGGAGGTAACGATACATTTTAATTGGATTCTATGATTTATGATTCTCATTGTAGATAAGCAACAGTCGAATTTGATCGAAGTTGGAAAAGGAAACTTGAAGCTAAAAGGGTTAATATGAAACGGGCTATTTTCTGCTGCTTAGTAATATCTCTTGGAACAGTATTTAGTAATGATGACTATGATGTTGTGCTGAACGAAAATGGTAGGTGTAAACCTTTTACTTCCTAGAAGTAAAATATATAAAAAAAATATGTAATATTTCCAGATCATCATCATTTCAATTTTTTCATTTTAAGGTGCTCCCTCACCGAGAGCATTCGCGTGTAAAGTAACATTATCTATAGATTCTTGTTTGAGCTTTTACTGATTTCATATGTCAGACGAAATACTATTATATGTTGTATCAAAATATTACACATTGTAGTGCATCGCGCATCAATGATGTAATGCTCAAATCTATAGCGTTACATAAACCGCGAGTGCTCCCCGTGAGTGTGCGCCTTTACATTCATTTAGCTATTTTTACGCAAACAAGCGTTAATATGATGTCTTTCTAGATACATAGGTATATGTTTGATACTAATAGCGTCTTCAGTAACAAATTCCTACAATATGTATAGTATTACAAAGCAATAACTTACAATTAGAAACAGTACTCATTATGTTAGAAAACGTAGAAAGAGGCCTTTGCACTCTAAAGCAAAAAAAAAAAGAAAGACATTTTATTAAAATAAACTAAGATCCTATTACTTTAACAGACAATGGTATTGATACGGAAGTTGAAACCCAACTACCACCATTTGCAAACTGCTGGATGTCTCTCAACGCGGGAGAACTGTTCAGAGTCATGGACGAAATAGACGGTGAGATTAAAACTTACTTAGAATTTATTCTACACAAATACCACCGTAACACTACGCCTTTTGATAGTGATAAATCTGGTGACGTATTTAAACGGTTACGTGCAAAGGCGATTCCCCAATATTCATAGGAAACTAAAGTGTCAGTACCGTCTACCGGGGCTGCGGGATGTTCGTAAGAGTTGGCACTCAAAGGGCTCCAGAAGGAACATAGTAGGTTTTAGTTAGTCAAAGACTGACACTCCTTCCCGCTGCACCCACAGCAGGCGGGGTCATTTGATGATATCCCACGAAAAAATGGTGCCATCACTACAGTGCTGAAAATTCTGGAGAAAAGAACCAACAGCGACCAGAAACCAGAGACAGGGGCCACTCGAAGAAGTAAAAGAGACGCCACGCTACGCCATGTACACGCTTTCTTACTTCCACAAATTAATTAAACTGTATACAAACTGCAACTTGCGTGTGGCTTGCAATTGTAATGCGCTTTGTCTGTGAGCCTAACTAACATAGATTTTCGTTACAGCGCGCTATGAAAACGTGCGCACGAGGGTGCAAGAGTTGGTGCATAAAAAGAACTTTGATGATACAATGTTGCAAGTATGTATAGCTTAGCATCATTAATTGTTAATATGCAAATACTTATCAAGAAACGTCCATAATGAGGTAATTTCAGTTCCTAAGTTTCTTACATAGTGAATTCAGGCAAGTGTTAAGTTTTTAAGAACGAAAGTTAAACTTAATTTTAAACTAGTTGTTGTTGCGTTAAAAAAACAATTGACGGAGAAAAGAAAAGAAAAACTTTAACTATATCTGTAGTTAGAAATGATAAGGCCTAGCAAGGCATGTCGGTGACAAAACTACATGGAAATAAAAAAAAATAAGTAAAAAAACTTTTTAAGAAAAAGCTTTTATTTAAACGTTCTAAAAAGAAGAAAATAAAATATTCCTTTTGGATTATACTAACAACTCCTCATTATACACAATTTATATAGAATAATAAAAGCTTGTTGCGAGGTTTACATACCTATCAACATTCCTTTATATCATAATAATTTGTTATAAATCGAGCGACAAGCTTTTATTATTCTATATAAATTGTGTATAATGAGGAGTTGTTAGTATAATCCAAAAGGAATATTTTATTTTCTTCTTTTTAGAACGTTTAAATAAAAGCTTTTTCTTAAAAAGTTTTTTTACTTATTTTTTTTTATTTTTTACTTTTTAGTTTCAAGTTATTATTACTCTCAAAATGCCCTCTCATTTGATACCCATATTGTAGAAGTAGACTAAAGGTAACTATTCCGCCATCCTGCATGGTCCGCCATATTGGATTCAGAATGACGTCATATTCTTTTTCTAGTCACTCTTAACAAGCCCTTTCATTTGATACCCATATTGTATAAGTGGATTAAATATAACTGTTCTGACATCTTGTATGATCCGCCATATTGAATTTAGAATGACGTCACATATCTCATCATATATTGTCATCCAAACAAAAAGCGTCTACAAAATTTAAGCACAAACGGTTGAATATATCTACTTCAAAATTGAGTTTTCTCATATAAACGTTTTCTAAATAAAATTTAGAGACAATTTTAGGTCTTTTATTCATCGATTGGAGCAGTACGAAACCTGCCGTGTCAGCTAGTTTAAGTATTAATCATCCTCACGAAAGTAATTATAAACATCTTCCATATTCCTTATTCCGTCCATGAGATGATCCTGGTGTGTTCAGGCGTTCCTAGGCACGAGTGGCGCGGCCCTCAGGGAGCTGTACGCGGCGCGCTACCACTCCCGCATGATCCCGTCAGGCCTCAACCTCGGCGGCTTCTGCATGCAGAGGATGCCCGAGTCTGTCCTGTAAGTTCACAACATCTCTCCAAACTTTTAGACGATAAACGGGACTTATTCGCGATATAATTCGACATTTCTTTTCTTCGAATTATATCGCGAATAAGTCCCGTTTGTCGTCTAAAATGTGTGTACAAGTTGCGAAAGTTAAAAGTCATTAATCTCTTCAAACAATGGGTTCTAGGAACATTCATGTTTCGTTCTAATCACGTGTAACGCTAAAATCACAGTAATAAATATATACATTATTGTCTTGACGTAAACTACAGACTCATACTACAGATACTACAAAAAATTGAATGCCCAAATGTTGCATTAAAATTGTATTAATCATAAACCAATAAAGTCAACAGTGGAATAATTATAGTAAAACATACGCAATGGTATTATAGCTCTCCACTGACCAATAATCATTTAAATAATTCTTCAAGAAGCCTTGATATTAATTAAATGTCCTAGAAGTACCTGTAGATAAGAGTTTCATTTCAACCAGAAACGTTAGTATAGTAACTAGATATAGTATTTTAATTGAACCACTCGGCATCCAAAATTTAATTAGCGAATAAAACTAAATAATCGTCCATCGTCTAGAAACTAGATGATAGTGTCGAGCGGGTTACATAATAAGTCTCTACGCACAGTACTCACTACCCGCCAGAATTCTTATAATAACTTATGTAATCTCCGTAGTAAGATGGTTAATTCTTTCAAATCTCTAAGCAGAAAACCTAATAGTCTGATATCTTTTTCAATACGAGTTTTTAGATTATGAACTTAAGAACTATCATCTCATCATCATCATGTCAGCTCGGTATCACCCGTTGCTGGGTGCCTCCTCTTTTTCCTGCCTCTTTCATGGAGTGCGCATCCCTCATGTAACGGTACGTTCACACGGAGCCACGTTTTCCCGAATCTTATTTCCATCGGATCTGGAAAAAACGAATGTTGTATTCACACAGCACATCTTGCATTGCCGTATCCGACGGCCTCATATCAGGATCTCGTGTGAAAATAACAAATAACCGAATCTACCCCTGCGTGTATCGTATGAACGCGTGTATTGAATGCGCTATACTACTGCACCGGATCTGATATTTTGCAGTATTGCCGGTTCGGTTTGTAGTCGCAAAATCGGATGTCAACTTCAGCAAGATTCGTTTTTTTTTGTCGTGTCTTGAAACCGAATGCATGTGTGAACTCATTCATTGAAATACTGTTGCCACTAAACCGAATCCTGCAAAAAAACCGATTCGGTGGAGAAACTCTCGACGCCGTGTGAACGTACCGTAACTACTTCAAGCCTTGGTCGTCCCTGATGTCAGCTGCCGGTCTGTGTCGCCCTTTCATAATTGCAGTGTTACGAACTCGGTCCAAAGCATGGCTCGCTCCATTTAGAAACAGAAAATGTGGACAAAGGGATTTCAAATGCCGACAACATAAAAAGTAGAAATTCTGGATTCTTTCGATTTCCATGTTATGTAAAATCAATGATAACAATCAAAGCCTATTCAGATACGTATTTTATTACAGTTTCTTTCACCGCATAAAACTCCGGAACAACACGTATTTTCGCGTCGACAGTCTGAAGAATGACTTGAGGAGGATGGTGATGTATAGCAACTTGTCTCTGAATGATCTTCACCTGAAGGGCGCTTACGAACGTGCCCTTACTGACAGAGACCCATCCATACTCATCTATGCGCCAACATTTGGAGAAGTCGAGTAAGTGTGTTCATATTTTACTCAATATATGAAGTAGTCTATTTGACAGGATCTAGATTTAAGAAATTATAAAAAAAGAATTGGTGCTATGTAGGCCTACCGCTGAGGCACCGTAGGAATACAGTACAACGTAAAGCGGCGTCTCCTATCCACTACTGCAATTACATTACTTTAACAGATAGTTCAAAGTCGTCCATAGGAATTTTCTCCAAATTAAATTTAAGTAACCGTAAAATACGTTTCTTTATTTACTAAATGTATTGGGATGCGTTCAGGATTCTTTTGAAAGACGTAAAATACACACTTGAAGGAAGATACCGTTTAATAAAAGGCCGACTAGTAATAGAGTTGATAAACTCTGAGATAGCTGTGAAGGACGTTTTGATGACGGTATGTACACGATGCTATGTATGTATGTATTTTAACCTCATATATACATATATATTTAAAAAAAAAACTATAAATTTCAGTACATGAACCAAGTGATCAAAAATCAAGCTATACGGATTTCAAGATCGAACATAAGTATGTAAAAACGTGGTTTAGTTTGAAGAACCACTTTATTTATGGTCAATACTAAGACAATTTGAGATGGTTGGAAGAACCTACTGTCAGACTTTGTAACTGTTGTACTTTTATTACAGATACGTTTATAGGCAGATTGAAAGTTGATTTAAACAAGTGGATAATGGATTATTTCAACGATTTCCTCATATATGCTGGATTAGATGGACTCAATAGTGGAAATTCTGACAAAAATATTAGAGAACTTGAGTATGTTGAGTATATTTCCTTTTTTCTAGAGATTTTTTACCCCCAAGAAAGGTGTTAGACAAATATTCGCAAGTCGCTAGTCTGTAGCTTAGAATTTCGATTTACATATTTCTTTTAGGCATTTGATATGAGCAAGATGCAGGTTCTAGCTAAACAATTATAAATTGAAGGTTATTTAGGTGTTTGAACTTGATTTTTTGTGCGAATTGCTATCACATTTTTTATACCGCTAAAGGAAATATGACAAGGAGAAAGGGACTGCCTTGGAGAAGTTCACTGACGAAGCTCTAATAAAGATCAGACAGCGAATTCGTACGCTCCATGCTGATGCCATTAAGGTTCCAGAATTTACTTTCAAAACGGTTCATGGTTTGGTAAGTCTGCGACTATCTTAAGCTTGGCGCAACAGGGCCATCAAGCACAGCCACCGGTGGCCACGATGTTAAAGCGTTTCGTTTAAAGCCGACGCACGCGAATGGGTACTTGGAAATCGTGAGAACTCCCTATAGCTGGTCAGCGGTGACTGCTGGTTCGTAGCCCCTTTTCGTCTACCGTACAATTTAACTTCCTAGACCCAACTGCATTTTATAATAATATTACTTTTAGCAAATAAAATTGTACGACGGTTTGATTCGAGGACTGGACACCATACACCGAAGGTCTGTGGCCACTGGCCTTGGTAAGGGGATGATTCGGAAGGTCGACACTATAGTCGGCTTCAGTAAACTTAAGGTAAATTTGATTGCTGTTCTTCTTATTTACGTAACAGGAGGCACAATTTAATAAACTACATGCTGAGAAATTTGTAAAAAGAGACAGCGTTATTTTAAAACAAGGATGGAAATTCGTGTGTACTTACATAAAAATGTCTTGCCAAATAGGTATCGTGTCAAAAGTTCTAAAGAAGATGAGGACAAGATATGAAGTATATTTTCTACGCTGACTATATCAAGACCAAATTTTGGTTTAGTCAGCGGAGATTTCGCACTCGAGATTCTGGCGATGCAACTTTAGTATTAATGTTGTTATACATACACATACATAATCCCCTCTGACTTCTAGTACTGTGGGTTTTGAGGTATACATGACACCAGTTTCCACTTCTAGTACTAATAACATCTATTTAATTTTAGGTCGTGTATAGATACGAGGCTATAATACCGACTGGAGTGCCTCCCCTGACCGGCGTGTTCACGCTCTCAGCTAACGAGCTGACTGCACACCTGGCCTTGGCTATGGTCGATAACCCTGAATCCATCGATTTGGACATCGAGTTCATCGAGCAAATGAAGTAATATTCTTATTCACATAATATCATAAATACGTTTTTACCGGTTTTGATAAGTGATGATAAGTTTTGGTACGGGGTAACATAAACTCCAAGAAGAAGATGTAGGATGTTTTATACTAACGGTTTGCTCACGAATATTTATCGAGATTACCCGAATAGTTTCGGACCCAAACGGAGCCATTGATCATGAGCTGACCTAGGGGGTCAGCTTATGATCAATGGCTTATTATAAGTTTTACCATTATTATACGCGTACGAAATGGTAATGACACGAACGCGATATAAAAAGTGGAAGCATGTTTTGACAAGGGGCATTCAGAGCCTTCTAGTTTAATTAAGTTGTAGGATCTTTCAAAAAGTTTATAAGTTTGTATCAAATATGCATGTGTACGTTCTAGGCCCAAGTCCTTAACAGTGGAAGGCGCAGCAAACATAATGATTTCTAATTTCAAACATTTGCTGGAGCATCAAATCGTGGCCATAATGGGGAATGCCCTTGTCCATGGAGTAAACATGCTTAGGTCTCTACCGAGATGTGGTAAGGATAACATACATATAAACAAGTCATCTGTTTTATTCAAACTTGTAAAGCCATTACATATTATTACTTACTAGCATTGGGTGCAGAGAATACACGCCGATTTCTTATTTGTTATATGCAAGTCTCACGGTATTTGATTTGTAGGGTTTGCGAAATCTCATGAGATATGAGAGTAAATGTGAGTTAATAGTTCTAATTGTATACTGTGAAAGGGAATTATGCAGCGCATTAAATATTTGATAAGGATTAATATTCTATGCGTCTAAATAACTTTCCAATTATCACGACGTAATGTGGCCATTTTTTCAAACATTTAAATGGCTGTTGAATCTTATATGTATGTAAAAGATAGACGACTATCGCGATTTATAGACCTAGGTATAGAGGATACACGATTCCAAAACTATTGTTTTATCTTGAACGGCTGACTTTTTCCGACCTCTACAACTACCATCGTCATATTCCATCCAATTTACTAAAAAAAACATAGATATCTGTAAATCTTCTCCATGAACCACTCCGTCACTCAGTCAAAACCGCATGAAAATCTGTTCAGTAGTTTTTGAGTTAATCGGGTTCAGGCAAACAAGGGCAGCCGGGGACTGGGTTTTATAATATTTAATGATATATACGTAGAAATAATTGAAAATCCAAGAAGATAAATTAGCAAAAGATGCTTCCGTGCAACAGACCTTGAGAAACTTCACAACTTTTAATCAATGACGTCGGTATGGTATCTAGCCAAACATTCTTTGTTATTATCATACAGTACGATGTATCATTGGAAAGAGTTAAGAATACGAGGACGTATTCGTAATTCTTTCCAATGATACAATACCACAATTTCAGAACCATTCTTGTCTGGGTTATTGCCAAAAGTTAAGACGACGACGAAAAAGCCCATTAGCGTCCAAGAATACGCTACAACAAGTGAAGAAGACCCAATAATATCATCTGAGATAACGCCCACGTCTGGGAGTGAAGAGAAAAATGTTAAGGTCTCTGGTGAAAGCTCCGAAAACAAACTTAAGATACCTAATAGACGTTATACAAGACCTCGAAGATTTCCTACTGGTGGAATTATAGTACCAAAACTAATTTAAAAAAATACTTGTGAGTGGAAGTTGTTATAGGTAACGTTTAACTGTAACAGTAAATCCATTGTCCATTTATCAAAAATAAAACGGTCCCTCCTTTCAAAATGTTTTTTTACCGGTATCCGTAGGACCAAGTTATGTATTTGGTGACATATACAATTATATTTGACTTTTTTTAGGGTTCCGTAGCCAAATGGAAAATCGGAAACCTTATAGATTCGTCATGTCTGTCTGTCCGCCCGTCCGTGTCTGTCACAGCCACTTTTTTTCCAAAACTATAAGAACTATACTGTTGAAACTTGGTAAGTAGATGTATTCTGCGTGCCACATTAAGATTTTATACAAAAATAGAAAAAAGAGCAAAAAAATTTGGGGGTCCCCATACATAGAACTGAAACTGAAAAAAAAAAATATCAAACCCATACGTGTGAGGTATTTATGGATAGGCCTTCAAAAATGATATTGAGGTTTCTAACATATTTTTTTATAAATTGAACGTTTTTATGTTATGTTACTTGCTGCTACGGAACCCTTTAATAAGCGAGTCCGACTCGCACTTGGCCGCTTTTTTAATTAATGTTACTACACAGATCTTGTTTAAAGAGATTTATGTGGGTATATCCATAGATATAAGCTATAATTTATTTATTTATTTATTTATCTTCACTGTTAACATTACAGGTTATTAAGACCCAATGCGATAACAGGGTATTTTACTTAATATTACTTACATATCTAGAGAAACCATACACCATACTACTTTATAACTTAATACTAATTAACTTATTCAAGCCAAAAACAAAAAATATACAAAACAAAATATCCTTTTCCACACATTACACTAATTAAAAACATAAAAATATAACTTTAACCATTTATCTATCTCGATAACATAAATGAAATAACAAAATTTTTGTGAATTCACTCGGCTGACATGTAAAAATATCTATTTTCTCGTGCACAACATTTAAATTTCGGAGAGCTTGCGTGACTGTAGCTTTTGCCAGTAGTTGCGTCCTTGCCACTGGCACCGCCAACAGAGGCGGACGCCGCCGCCTCCCTACATATTTGTCTGGTACCCAGAAATTGATTTTTTGTAAAACCTCTGGGTTATGTACCAATCCTCGAATCAATTTTACCAGATATGTGGCGAGAGTAAACTCTCGACGCACCTTCAACTGATTGTACCCGACCATGCCCAAGACGAACAAAGAGGGATACATCAACGGATACAACGGGTATACTCCATACAACTTCCAGTACAAGTGACGTGTGAATTTATACTGAACGCGTTCTAGCATCAGTGAATATTTACTCTCATGAGGCGCCCATATGATAGCACTGTGCTCCAAATGACTTCTGACTAATGCATCATATAGGGCCCGGACTGCAGAGATATTTGTGAAGTCACGTGTTTGTCTCAATAAGAGCCCTAAATTTCTATACGCTTTCTTACAAATTTTAATTATGTGCTCACGGAACAAAAGCTCAGGGGTCATGTAAATTCCTAAATCACGCACCTGTGTGACTCGTTGTAATGGTGTATTTTCTAGCATGTACTCATGAAGTAGGGGCGAACGCGCGCGAGTAAAACTTATAGTTGAGCATTTTGATACATTGAAATACAACTTATTTTCATGACTCCATTGAACTAACCTATCTATGTCATCCTGTAAACACTTACAGTCTGTTTCATTTTTAATTTCAAGTAGCAACTTGAGGTCATCAGCAAACAACAAACAAGAGGCATGTTTGACGACTTCCGGTAAATTATTTATCATAATTAAAAATTCAAGAGGCCCCAAATTGCTACCCTGACTCACTCCGGATCTGATATAATATGGATTGGATTCCCACCCATTGTAGTCGACATACTGCTGTCTATCCTTCATGTAACTAGCAAAAAACTGTAATAATTGTGCCTTGCACCCAACTTCAACCAGCTTTCTTAATAAGATGTCATTATCCACGGTGTCAAATGCCTTTCTAAAATCAAAATAAGCCGCGTCAACCTGTACTCCAGCATCTACCGCTGGCACAACCCTTGTCATAAAGCTGAGGAGATTGGTGGCGGTGCTACGACCCGGTCTAAATCCGTGTTGTGCATCCGATAGTTGTCCGTGTATCTGTGTCTGTAAGCAGCGCTGCAACGCCGACTCAAACACTAGCCGGAGCTGACAACACTGCTACTGGTCTGTACCCATCAATGCTAGATCCTGCCTTACCTTTGGGTACTGGAATGACTCTGGTGGTTTTCCAGCGGGTCGGAAACGTGGCTGTGTTCAGACTTATGTTAAATATGTAACGCAATGGTTCCGCTAGTACTCTACTACAGTCTTTAATAAGAAAAGCTGGTATACCATCAGGACCCGCCGATCTCTTGGCCTTTAAGCGTTCAAAGGCAGTATGTACGTCCTTGGCAGTAAGCTGTCCGATCTCCACCTCCGTACAGTTCCCCGTCTTCGCCGACGCAGACGCCTCTTGTGGATTCAGTTGTGGCGGTTCAGTACTATATACAGATTTAAAAAATGCAGCAAACTGCTGTGCACATTCGCTGTCAGATAGATACTTACCGTCTTTAACTATGGCTTGTCTACCCATTGCATCTCGCTGCGATCTTTATTTATACTTATTTAATTATTTATACATATACTACTATAAGTAGGCACATGAGTTTGGAAACATACACTAATATTAAATGATTTGTTACGGAGCGATCGATGGCATGCCATGGCGTCTAATGAGTTAGGGCGTCAGGTTTATACCAGGTATGTGACGTCAGGACTCTTAAAGTCTAAAGGACTGCGACGCCACCGAGAGATTAGTATTATAAACCAACTCCTTTAGGCACGTGGCCGATATATTCAACTAAGGCTGTCAAAAATGGTCGTAAATGGCCCGGGATCTAGGTTTAATTTTTGCATTTATACTCTGTAAAATATAGCTTGATACCGACCTGTGACGTTTGTCAGAATAACATTACATGGGTGAGGACTGGGATGGGGCGTCTTTTGTATTTTATTGATATCTATGTCGCAATGACGTAAGTACAACATTGAAATAAAGAATGAAGAAAGAATTAAAGATGTAAGTTTAAGTTATAATAAGGTGAATACAAATGATTTCTTTAGAAAACTCCCCACTACGATTTATTTTGTCAATCTTTATTATTATATTATAATTTTCATACTATAATTTCATCGATATTCGTCTGTCAGTCAGTTATACGTCCCTATAGCTCTTCAAAATGCGTTTATAGTATCTGGTATCTTTGTAATTACATGTTTTTTTTTTTTAAATGCGTTTTATTTTTATACACAAGTCGTATTTATGTTAAAAAATTTAAACTTTAAAAAAAAAATAGTAAAGCTGTCTTCAAAACACACTCGGTAATGTCACAGGTATCAAGCTATATTTTACAAGGTAGGTATATAGTCGACAATGCTTAATAATAATTGGGATAAGGGCAGGGGAATGATGATGATAGTCGGCAATGCTTGTTACTTTGACGTTTATGCATGAGGTTAATATGCATGGTTGCAACACTGAACAACACAACAATTTTATGTCAGCAGCTGTCATTCGCACGTCAGCTGTTAAATGTTTCGATTTTCGTAATCTTCGAACATTAACGAAGGAGCCAAAAACAAAAAAAAGAAGAAGAAGATAAATTGATATTTATTAAAATAAACTAAATTCTGTGATTATTATATCCTTAAAGTAGGTAATGTATTTCACACAATGTCTGAAGAGGAAACTATTGATATAGATCAAGAATTAAACGAGCTCTTGACGAAAGTTCAACCAAACTTACAAGATGTTATTAAAAGGGTAAATAAACTTACAAAATTATTATTATTGCAGTGTTCGTTGAATGTTTTACGGTGGTGTAATATATTATTGATTCATTGTAGAGTTTTACGAACGTGGCACTGCAGCAGACGAAAAATGGCGAACAAATCAAAGCAGACACTCTGGGGGACACTTCATATTTCGCCAAGAATACACAAGTGTAAATATAACAACATTTTTGTATTTTCCAGAAGAAAAATAAATGTTATAGTTTAAATTAACAATAAATAGTAACAAATTACATTAAACTTAGATGTTCCAAGTATAATGTAATTTATAAATTCAACACATCACTATTAAATAACATATCTACAAACCTACAAAGCGTAACATATGCACAAAATTTATTTAAAACTTTCCTAAATTTTTTAATTATCACGAAAATTTAAAAAAAGAGTATTAATCATTATATTTATTTTCCAGTAATCTATCAAAATTAGAGCTAGTGAAGCCACCGACATTCCACATGCAAGTGCTATCTCTAGACCTCAAGTCCATGAGCCTCACACTACGATGTTCTCTAGGAGAAGTTAATGTTAAGGGACTGTACAGTGCCTTTAATGAGAACCTCTACAATCTTATCCCTGTTTTAGCGGAAGGACATGTTTTGTGAGTATACCTTGTAGCTTTCAATAAATATATAGTAAAAAGTATTTTGGGTTTATTTAAAAAAAAATTGTAGGCTCATGTAGTAATTTTGAATCTACTCTCAGGTCTGTACATAGGATACAACTAAAGGTGGGTAAAATAATTAAAAGAATGTAATTTAGTGTATTTTTTTTTTAATTATGCATTTCCATAAATGTTGTTGTGTTTTTACATTATTTAGTCAATATGAATCTGTTTTGTAAATTAATTTTGTCACTCAAATAGCATGTTTACAAATTAATAAAAGATACTTATCCCAGGAATGTTGCATGATGCTATAATTATATAATCATTCAAAATTATATTTAAAACTTTAGTAAGCTAATCAATAGCATAACAACTAAAGCCATTTATTTTTCTATGGCTAACACAATATGTGTCATATAATTATTTCTATTACTAGAAACTCTAAACTGTACTAAGTTGAAATGTAAATAAGCTGAAAATAAACTTAAATTGTATATCCCTTTTAGAATATCATTATCTAACATGATAGCAGATGTCAAAGTTGGTCTGGTACTGGAAGATGATGCATTCTCCTTAATTAATCCTGGGATTGAGTTCACACATGATGAAGTACTTGTTAAGGTAAGATACTTTTATACTAGAACCATTGATCTACGTAGCTTTGCCCACGCGACTGTTGGTAATGGCTACAAACAATACCTTCTGTCACATTGGGTTAAAAAGCCTTAAAAAATAAAGTAGCCTATGTGTTATACTAAGGTAGCAGCTACCTTCATACCAAATTTCATCTAAATCAATCCACTTATTTAAATGTAAAGAAGTAACAAACATACGCACAAATAACATTGTAATATTCTAAATCTGTATATCTATCTTTATTATTATTCCAAGATACGCCACAACTAATATGAAACCCTAATAGTGATTCCATGTATTGAGGATTGCAATTACTCACCTATTTTACAAATAATTTACTGTATAGTTAAAAAAACTATTTTAATTAATTTGTTAACAGCTAGATGTTATTAATTAAGTACTTATACTTATGTAGTTGTCCTCTGTGTAGTACTTTTATTGCGCCCGACAGGGTTTAAAATTGCTGTCTGTATAAATAATATCTATGTAAACCTACTAGCTGTTGCCCGCGACGTCGTTCGCGAAAAAAAAATCGGGTTACAAAATAGATAGTAGCCGATTCTCAGACATACTGAATGCAAATACAAAAATTCAGCCAGCCTTTTCGGAGGGGTACGGTAACTAACATTGTGTCACGGAAATGTTATATATAGATTATAAGACCTTTAAAATACCATGTGAAGAGCAAATAAGTTATTGAGTTAAGCGCTTAACTTTTACTGCAAGTAAATGCAGTTAAAGCAATAAAATATCCTTATCTGTTACCTTGTATAAGCAAGTTTGAAAGGAAAACATGTAATAAACTTGAAAATCATTTCTTGGTACAAGTTTACATAATTTTCATTACTTCGCATGTAAACTATGGTGTTCATTTGTTTTTTTTAGGGGAAAAACAATGTTAGATTTATATTATACTAGTTTTAATAGCCCGATAGCAGTACCAATGCAAAACTTACTAAAGTATTATGCATACGAACCTTCCTCTGGAAACATTCTATCTATTGTAAAAAACCATTAAATAGATGTACTATTTGTCCACGTGATAAGAATGGTATTGGTTGCCGTGGTCAGTTGAGCACGACAACCAATGGCGTTTTAGGTAGTGGTCAAGGTGTTGGGGGAAACCAGTGACCATGATTCCATGAGCAATCGATTATGTTTTCAAACATATTGTAGTTATTATCTACCATCGCTTTCATGAAATAATGACTCTTAAAACACTTACACAAATTTATTGATTGATAAATTTGATTACTGTTTCAGTTATCATGGCCGTCTCCGCAGAAGAATGGTGGATACGAATTTGCGACAACGGAACAGTTAGCGAAACATATAGGTAAGAATCGAAAATCAAAAGGTTTTTATTTCGAGTAGGCCTTCTTAGGCACTTTCAAAGCGTTACTGACTCTAGTTGCGTTAGACTCTAGTTAAGATTTAATAAATTGTGGTAGGATTTAGTTCATGATTAAAAATTGTACAGAATAAACTGGTTTGTACCCTAATTTACGTTGCTATCAACAATGTAAAATAAAATGTAAGTTTAAGCCCTTATTAAGCGTAGAAAATTTAGCGTGATTTCATAATGATTAAAAGGCTTCAGTATTCTACCTACATCTCGGACAGTTGACGTTTTAATCCAAATCAAACATTTTTTATGAAGTGTTTAATTCCATAGATAAAAGTTCAGTGAACTGTCGACCAGATTTGTGTGAACAAGATTGTACATTCTAGCAAATGCGTTAAGTTAAAGATACGGTCACCTTGTATGCATGCCTTTTAGTAAATATATAACCATTATTTAAATATAAATTTTGTGTAGTACACAGTCAAGGCCCAAGAAAACATGTCAACAACACCTGCTAGGTACCATCCATTAGTTATAAGGGAATAAAATACGTCAGTTAGTAATACTAAAACATACCTACACTACTAAACTTAACTAACGTAGCCATTTTTAACAAATTAAATAAAAAGGCTCGATGCTTAAATTGATTCTATACCAACATAGAAAAATCATCCTTATTTATTAAAGCAAAAGGTTGTTTTTTAAAAATTCCATGTAAAATCCAGGTACTTTTGATAACTTACTATCCTTAAATCGCTAAAACCGTCTTTTCTTTCTACACTTGTATGGTAATTGATCGTTATCGCGTTACACGCTTGATAAGTCACCCAACATTACTCGTTAATGGCTCTGCCTGATAACGGCTGCGAGACACCTTGGGCTTTTAGCAATTATCTTTACGATGTGACGTACCAAGTTATGAAATCTAGAATGAAAAAGAAATTTTCCTTATATTAACCAGGAAGTTTTCTTTTATAAGTTTATGTATCTATGTATGTAAGTTTTATTTGGGTTGCTGCTCGCCCCATAATCTTACATAGTTGCAAAATATTTTGTATATCTAGACTTCACAGTTTCAGACAAAATACCTGATATATCGCACTTAAAACAGGTATAAATGCGTGTAAAACGAGATATTATTATAATGCTTTACGAAATATAATAGAAAGTCACGCTCCATAAAAGTCAAAACTAACATGATTAA
Organism: Chrysodeixis includens; assembly: GCA_941860345.1. Lineage (NCBI taxonomy): Eukaryota > Metazoa > Arthropoda > Insecta > Lepidoptera > Noctuidae > Chrysodeixis > Chrysodeixis includens. The sequence continues at coordinate 9,030,583 of OW796103.1, forward strand.
CCGTAGCCTGAGCGACCTTCACTTAATAATGTTTAAAATTTAACTTGATTCTGAAGTACTAGTGTGCGGTTAATTACTAAATACACCTAACCAGTTTTTAACGACTTCTTGTAAACAAATAACTATCCACAACTTTTATATCCAAATTTTATTTTTACTCCAAAAATAAATCTAGCCAGTCTAAAACTAATAGGTCGGGGAAAAAGTCTCTTCGCATTATTGTATGTATGAACTTGTAATAAAATCTTTCTCTCTCTAATAAAATTAGAATTTGGAATTATGTTCTTTAAAATTTTAACTTTCAATTATACCAAAACCAGCCAGATACAAATACTATAGCCAAAAAGATTTTATTACAAGTTCATACATACTTTAATGCGAAAAAACTTTTTCCGCGACCTGATATTAGTATCCGTTATTTCCAGATGATCTTCCCTTAACGGCGGCGGTATCTTTGCCTCTATACGCACTTTTGCGTGAGAAGCTGCAGCGCCATCTAGCGCTCGTGCTGCGACAAGCGACCAGCGTGTCTGAAGTCATGTGCTGCAATCCCTCCTTGATGGAAGCTTACAGGTATTACATACAAATTGGAAACAGAAAAAAATAATTTTCTAAATCGGTCCAGAATTGACGGAGTAATCGGTGAACATACATAAAAAAAAGATTGCGACGAATTGAGAACCTCCTCCTTTTTTGAAGTCGGTTAAAAAATGCTTAATGAGAGAGATAAATGGAACGGACGTAGGGACGCTTTTGCCGAGTGTTGTGTGAGTAGTTTAATCTAAAGTCTAAGCTACTACTTTCACCATGATTTTTGCCTCTATTTGAGCTTAGAAATTTGTTTTTGAAAACACAAATCACGATTTCAAAGAATACACATCTATTCTTTGAAACTTGAAATGAAGTTATAAGTTCACCAAAAAATAAAACGTCCAGCTTACTTTATTGTCTTTGTAAAAAACGAGAAAAAATACTTACTAGAGCATATTCCTTAAAGCTTATATAGAAAAAGGAGTCCTTTTCCTTGCAATGTGAACGTAAATGTGTAATATAAGAACTTTTCCAGCGGTATGATTGACACGCTATCGCAGAACGGCAACAAAATAGTGGACATGATCCTCATCAACATGCGCCGCACGCTGCTACAGAACTGCCGCGAGGTGCTGCAACTGCCGCCGCTACACGCCACCTTCATGCACAAGGTACACACATTATATAATAGGCCGGGGAAAAAGTCTTTTCGCATTATAGTATGTATGAACTTGTAATAAAATCTTTCTCTCTCTAATAAAATTAGAATTTGGAATTATGTTCTTTAAAATTTTAACTTTGAATCATACCAAAATCAGCCAGATACAAATACTATAGCCAAAAAGATTTAATTATAAGTTCATACATACTATAATGCGAAAATCTTTTTCCCCGACCTAATATATATTATTTTTATTTATCAATTTAGATGCGCAACTTTGAAGTTAACACCAAACCGTAAGACAGTTATATGCAAGAACGATACTCTATACTTAACGTGACCATTTATTTTTTGAGTTAAAACGGGACATTGGTTTATTAGGTTAAATAATAGGTAGTAAATAAAAAAAATGCCTTTACCAACTTTAAATAGGATTTAAAAAGGTTTCTCAATTCGTCGATAAGTCGAGGAGAACTTCAAATTTTCGCGCAATTTCTGAAAACGGGACAATTTCGTGACCCACTGTTCATTTTGGGGACATCGGAACTCGTAATTGTAAAAAGGGACAGTCCCGTTCAAAACAGACGTCTGGTCTCGTTATCTATACTCCACTTTTCAATAATATAAGGGCAACGGGAAGTGTTTCTATGCGCCGATATTGAAAATGGCTGATACTCGACTTGATAAAAGGCAAATCCAATATTTTACTCCAGCTATCTAAAAAAAAATTACGAAACATTTGATATATTTCTAGTTCCACCTTCATGCGTTGTGTTTCAGATAGGATCGTTATCGTTCATAGGCAAGTTCGAGACGGACACGGGCTGGATCAAGAACCTGGCGACTATCAACAGGATCAGCGACGTCAGCGTGACCAGGCCAGACCCCATGAAAACCAGCTTTCAAGTTACCCTGAGGATAAAGGATTTACAAGTAAGTTTTATGGAATTAGTAGTCGAAAATGTTCATTATAGAAGCAAAAAGAAGTTGAAGGAAGGAAGAAGAAGACTACCAAAGAAACGATGGATGGATTGTGTGAAAGTTGATATGGCTGCAAAGAGTGTGACTTGCGAGATGTCGTCAGATAGGAACGTGTGGAAGAAGAAGACATGCCTCTAAACATAATATTTTGGTGTAGATCGGGTACGACGAGTACCGTATCCGCGCGATGGGCGTGTCGTGCGGCGGGCGCACGGCGGCGTCGCTGCAGAGACACGCGCTGCACGCCGCGCTCAGCGTGGGGCTCGCGCGCTGGGAGCCCTACGCGCAGCTCGACCATCTCACCGTGCAGCAACTCGAGTCAGTACCTACTACATTATTATCTTATTTATGCTCCTAAAGTACTGCAGGGTATACATACACCTCCCTTCTCTCCTTCCGTCATGGCCAACAGTTTTTTTTTAGTCAATTTATTCGTGAAAGGAACGAGGCCTTTGTCCGACAGTGGGGTACCACAGGTTAAAAATAAAGATGCAGTGCTAATTTATTTTAAGTACCTAGAACACTTTCACTCAGCAATACTTTCATAAATCGGTATCGGAGGTCTCATAATGAAAGCCTGAGGAAACGCTGCAGTGGCGCCACTCTTAGTTTTATTATCGCACACAGTGGCGCTACGACTCCCGCACCTAATGTGAATACTCTCCGGGATTGTATTATAAATAAATAAATAAAATAAACCAGCCTATATGTATACTTCCCACTGCTGGGCACAGGCCTCTTCCCATACACGGAAGGTTTGAACGTTGATCACCACGCTAGCTGACTGCGGATTGGCGATTTCAGATTCCAATATTTAAAAATCCAGGTTTCCTCACGACATTTTCCTTCACCGTATGTAAATAGTGTCTTAGAATAATTAAGAAAGTACATATAACTTTGAAAGAGTCGTAGTACTTGGTTTGACTGGGGATCGAACTTGCACCTCGTGCATACAAGGGCAGCAGAACGTTTGTGATAGTGTTGTGTCGTGTGCGGCAGTTGCTCGGACCTGCACGTGACGGGGCTGGGCCCGCTGGCGGGCGCGGCGGGGCTGGTGGCGGGCTGGCTGCGCGGCGCGGGCTGCGCGCTGGCCGCGCCCGCCCTGCACGCGCAGCTGCAGCGCGACATCCACACCGCGCTGCAGGAGCTGCCGCTCTGGGACCTGCTGCACGCCAAGCAGTGACACACGGTATGACTGACTGCAATACCTGACACACACTATTTTTTTTATAATAACTTTCGTGAGAATGATTCATATTTAAGAGATATATAACGGTTTACTCACGGGTATTTAGCGGGATAGCCCGACTAGTTTCGGACCCAACCGGAGTCCTTAATCATGAGCTGACGCGGCGGCGGGGTCGCGAGTCGAACTGATGTCGGCTGCCGCGCATCTCGCTGCGTAGCGTCGCGCGCGCGCCGAGGGAGGCGCTGGCGTCGCGGGTGGCGCGAGTGGTCGGGCTATAACTAGTCGGGCTATCCCGACAAATACTCGTGAGTAAACCGTTATATATCTCTTAAATCTGACACACACTTATTATTACTATTACTTTTTGTAAACATTTTTTTTCTGTTCCTACACTTTCAGACCCCTGAGCACTTATACTTGGGGCCAGCTGAGAACTGATATAGCAAACGTCCAATAACTCAAATTTAATCAAAAGCCTCAAAAGTTATAGCAATATTTTTTTTTTATTTTGTGTACTGTAAAGATTTTGATTAGGTTTTCTACACCTTCTAACTTAAGGGATCTAAAGCGATTTGATAGTAATACTGAAGCAAAGTGCCAAATGTTCGATACACTTTAATTTATACACTACAATAGTATAATATATACTTTGGTGGCTCATATCATTAAAGGATCTCGCATCTTGTCCCGAACTGTGCATTTGGTATCTCATTATTTTATAGATTATAAAATGTTACCACGCTTTAACTATAGTATATGCTGCATGTTATTTACAAAAATGGCGAATGGATTGTACGTGAAAAATCGTGTATTTATTTTTGAATAAAAGTTCTTTGTGCAAACGGTAAAAAATCATAATTCTTTGTGTTTGCGTGTATTATTCAAGACGTTATGTCTATTTTTATAATTTAATACTTCTGAAATAATTTTACTAGGTACTGTTCTTATCAGACGAACGCGCTGTGTGTTGTTTCATCTTTAAAACTATACTGTAATTAAAGTTCCAGATTCATTTTCTGACACTATTAACTTATATCAACACTTTTTTCCATGTCCTTAGTTTTCATTCTTCTGTAAATTTCCCTATAAATAGACCAATCTACTGTCATTGAATTTTCTAAAATTTCTCTGCTTATTTTTACATGTTAATTGTATGTCAAATTAATGTTTAAGAGATATGAACCTCGGCAATGGAACTTGAAAGACTTTCAAAAGAGTAGTCATAAAGTATTGTGCGTTTATTGTATTCTTATGATACTACCAATACGGTTTAAAATACGTAAAGTAGTATCAAATTTGATATTGTATTTAAATATAAATTTGACAAAATACCACCTTGAAGTATCCTTTTACTGTCTGCATTTAAACTGCGATTTACGTTACAAAGTATTCCTTTAAAATCCATGGTTTCTGGCTGTAATTTTGACGTGTATCATACCATTCATTTCACCGATGCAATATAATTTATTCTAGGTTCCTGCATTTGTTTATATGTTGTTTTCAATGTTGCATAAAATATAAATAAGCCACAAGTTAAAAAAATCACATTTGATGTAAATTAATGATAATTATTTATTTTGATATATTGGTATAAATTATAGATTATAGACTCTATTTACAAAGTACACGAAAAGTAAGCAATAATGTTTTATTTTATATTTTTGACTATTGTAAAAAAACGTGAATCATTTGATTTGTTGTATGTATATGTCTATTGTAATCACAATGGACTAAAAATATTACTTGAATTATCTAAGTACATGATTGTATATTGTTCTGCTTTTGTAGATAACGTATTGGTTGTGTTAAGTGTGCCTTCCGACAACAGAGACTGTTATCATTCGTATTTAAACTATACAAGTTGTTAAATAAAATGTTTCTATAAACTCTTTAATTTTTACTTCGTGTTTGTTTATTCCCGCTGAACCTAGAGCCTATCCTGCTTTGATTTTGAAATATACAACTACCCTAAAGGAGTCTTCAAACTAGAGGCGTGATGAAGCTCTGCAGTGGCGCTGCTAACAAGAAACACTACTGTTAATTTAAACGCTCTAAGTATTTATATCTCAAAATATTACTAGGAAGAGACTAAACCAGGTAATTTGTTATGCTATGACACACATTGGATACTGAACACATTTTAAAACAAAAGACCCGTTTCAATTGTTCTTGGTTTCTTTTAGTTTTTGACACATAATATAGTCATTATATAAAACCTGCTTAAATATTCTCAGGCCATAGAATTTTAAGTATTTTTTTCTTATGACACTGACATTTTAAGAATGCGCGACTTTGCAGTTTTTGTTGATTTTGGTGCATTGTAATTTCGTATTGAACTGCAATTTGAATATTATCAAATAATGGTATCGAAGGAGTTCTCTTCAAATACATATTAGTCTTACGAGCGAGGTATGTTCTTAAAGCATTTATTGTGCATCGGACGTTCTTGAAAATAATCAGCTGAATTTTTGATTAATCTCCTAATATAAGTATAATACGTTTTTATTTTAACTCTAGTAGCTACGTAAATCAATTGTAACTACAAACGCTAAAGAAATAAATTAACTTCTGGTTTAAAGATAAATGATAATATTTATTATTGTAGCCCATGTTTTATACCACCATCATGCACCATGACGATTATCTTGAACATTATTGTTCTCATAATTTATATTTTATTTACTGCACAACTTTATTTCAGCAGATATCATCTAAACAAGAAAAATGGGTTTAATACAGTCCGTGTTTTGTTCTATGACATTTTGTGTCGAAAGGTAAGAAAATTATACTTAACTTTTAAACGAGTTTAATTTTAGATCTACAAAAAGGGTCCTTAAGCCAAAAATTACAACGGAAAGTGCCCAATTTTGTCGCGCAGAATGCAAATAAAAGAATAGAATATAATAAAGAATATTGTGAAAGAAGTCGCATAAAAGTGTCCGTGCATATCCATTATACCTTGTGAGAATAGTTGTAAACGTTTCCAGAGTTCTGACATGGACATGCTGCGCTTTCCTGTTAATGTTACTGATGTTCAGCATTGTCCTGCTAATGGTGTATGGTATCTCAGTGGGGTACCATTACGCACAAAAAGAACTCGCTTCATTTGCAAGTAAGTATACTTGGCCCTAAGACGTTATAGAAAAGGCAGCCAGGTCATAATGTGGTTTGATGGGGCACGTCAGCCGCATGTGTACCGACCCCTAGATGAAAAATGCACTCGTTGGGAGACTGCGATGCCGAAACTCGCTGAGGCTGACATTACTTTGCTTAGTAGTGTGATAATATAGGCCAGAAAAAAATGTTATTAGAATGAAATTAATCTAAATCGTAGGTAATTTACTAATATATGTTAGTGTTATAAAAGTTGGTGTTATTTCTGGCAGTGTCGTCGAGATCCACGACGGAGCCGGCGTTGCTGCGCGCCGGGCCGGAGAACAGGCCCGTGGTGCGCCTGCTCGCCGTCAACCGCTCCGAGGTCGAGCACGCGCCACACCCACTCCTTGGTACAAACGCACTGCACTAACGAATCTGGAGGGGAATGTCTCACAGCCACTCTATGTAAAATTTACGCTTTGTATTACAGAGGTATATCAAACCAGGAGGCCGGGAGAGCAAATTTATATGGAGACTTCCGAAACACCCATTGTTGTTCTGGAAACTGAACGGTGAGATATTCAATTCGCTAAAGTGCACATAATTATAGTCGCCGAAATATATAACCGTTGTGCTAATGTGTAAATTGTGCAATAGGCCCCCAAAAGAGCCGGAGCTATCCCCGCATGAGCGAGAATTGGCGCGAAGACTCATCGGTCGGTTCCGTCGTTCACGAAACAACACGTCAACGCCGATCCCTTTCTTACGGCCTTTGAGAAACTTTACAGAACGCACATTCATCCCTTTCACATGAATTTTGCAGAATTTTCAATTGTGATTTTAATAAATTTACCAAGTTCTCGTTAAAATTATGGGGAGCGTGGGAAACTTGAAACAGATCAATATAATCAAGTTATAGGGTGAGTTACCTGCATTTATACAACGTTTATAAACTATCGTGTTTTTTTAAAATTAATAAAGTATTTATTATGAATTGAGATTTTTATTGAAAGTTACGCTTACACATGTTAATAAAAATCATATTTAGCTCCTGGTAACATTGGTTACGTTAAACGTTGTGAAATTTGAATGAGGTAAAGCGCTGGCTTGTTTGTTGACGTCGTTGTTACTGGCCGCTTCAGAGATCTCGGCTTCGCGGCGCGCGAGGCGATGCGCAAAGCCTCGGTCCATCGCCTTCTCCACCGAGCGCATCACGTGGCCCTGGCGCGCTCCTGCGGGGCCCGGCCCACCTGAACGCGTCGCTCCGGCCGCTTTTGCAGCTTTTGCTATAACACATTTGAGTAGAAAGATATAACATACTATCGTAAATTGGTTAAGTAAAACGTAAATGTTCTATTAAACATACCCATAGCATCCACGGAACTTTGAACAAAACAGTAATGGTATCCGATTCCAATACCTAAAACCATTACAGTTAAAATTGTGAATAGCAGACAACACGTTAACATTGCACATACCGTACATAGTGATATTCTGAAAAATTAAGGAAATATGTCACATTTTATAAAATTCTAATTATATCTAATAATAATACCTAAGCTACCCAGCTAAGGTTGTAGCTACCTTGGGCCTTCCATGTCTGTTTTTTCATAGAGCAGGGGTGGATGGCCCTTGGTAGATGCCCCATCACATTTTAGACTAAAGTTCTCAACAAGGCCTCTGCATGTTGGACCTGTGTAAGCCTTTAACCCCGTAAGCCTTTAAAAAGGACCGGGTTTCTTCCCTAGAAGTTATCCCGTGAATTAAAAGAGATACAATAATAATGTCTGAGAGATATTATTATTATCATTCTGGAGATGTCTGCTTGATGATGATTGAATCTCATTTTTTTATTGCCTTCATACCACTTATGATAAAAAGACCCCTGATAGGCAAAAAGTCACGAAAACCACATTGACTTTGGGCAACACCCATTACTTAGGTATAGATAACCCCACTCGTTATTCTGATACTAAACATAAATGAATTATCGATTTACGTAAGTCAATAGTTAGGTAAAAACATTTACCTTTCGAGAGCATCTAGGACGATTGAGACGAATGAACTTAGAGAACAACACACACAACCCATTTTGTACACACAACATTGATACACAAAGAATTTGTTAGCCTAATAATACAAATGCGATTCTTCGTCACCTACATTAGAAATTTCTCATTATTCTACACCCATTTAATAAAAAAATACGAATAAGTGGAGCTGCAAATAAACCCCAGATTTGGCCCCACCATTGACAAATGCAAAATAATTAGAAAATTTAATTGTACTCTTTGCCCATCGGCATTCAATGATTGTGCAAGAAGGATTATTGATTTCTGGAGATGTTCAGTGCATATAGTGCCAGGAACACTAAAGCCCCAGAAGACAGTATTTATACTCATAAAGGCCAGCTATTACTCTAAAAATACTTACCTAAAGTATTATTAGAGTTCTAGCTGGCCTTTATGAGTATCGTTATAACTGTTAGTAACATACTTCCGGAAAAGCCCTGGCAATGGCCAGTGGGTAGTCCAACTAAGGTGGGTTACCAATGATTTGACCACTCAGCTGTATCTTAAGTCCCCAGAACACAATGGCCTGTCATGGGCCACGCTTTGCAATGCACAGTTGCAGACCACGATCACTTGATGTTCACACAATGGCATGTGATGGGCCACGCTTTGCAATGCACAATTGTAGGACACGATCACTTGGTGTCCACACAATGGTGCATAGCTCATTGCTGCCTGGCAAACCACTTGCGATGAACGTCGAATTTAGACAGAGTCCAGTGTTGTGGCACTTACCTAGCAGAGCATACTAATATTATTAAGGATTACAAAAATTGCCAGTTATTACTTGAAATCAATAATAATTCCTAATACACTTCGTTGTGTACCTAGTTGGTTAAATTCTCTAAGCAAAAAACCGACAACTCCCCGATTGCGCGCCACGATGGACAGGGGTAGTGGTCATCATATACCACTACCCCTGTACACAATGGCGATGGCCTGTAGTGGCCACGCATGGGCCATTGTGTACTGGGGCCTTTATTAGATCACCCAAGTACAGGTCAATGCAGAACTTTCTTTACTCATTTTAGATTTTCATTACCCGCTTGCAAACCAAATTTTAGAAAACAAACGCATGTTACCGATTGTTATTTTCATTTTGAAAAGTCTACTTTATAATAAAATAATTAATATTGTTTGTTCAAATGCAATTAAAATATTGGTACTTCCAAATCTTCATAATTTTCGTTCAGAACCGTTGTTTATCAAGTTTGACGTTTTTCTTGATAGTTTACCTTGTTCTGTCATTTCTACTTGTAAAATATGGCAGATGAAAACACTCAGCCCAAGAAAGACGAATCTAAGAAAAGGCCTAAACGACAGCCAAATAAAAATTATGCATTAAAAAAGAGACTACCAGTAAAACCGATAGACGGCGAGAATGTGATATTTATAACAAAGAAAACCAATTTTAAAGTAAGTAGCTAAAATGTGCGTGGTATCGGGTTAAACAAGATCTTACTTTTATTGCACAAGTTTTACTTTTTCAGGCGCAACTAGACAAGTGTTGTGATCTTATAACAAGAGGGGAAAAGGAAATTATTCTACATGGTCTAGGAGCTGCGATACAAAGGTGCTGCAATTTAGCACTACAGCTGGAAATATTGTTTTCTGGTACATGCCAAATAGAAGTAAATACTGGAACTGTGGACGTAGTTGGTAAGTATAACTTTAGCATTTATTAATCCAGTTACGATTTTGCATAATATCTTGTTATTTATTTGTAATGTATTGTATAACTAACATTTTGTAATCATATATGTTGCTGTTTTCATGAAATTCTATTTTGAAAGTAACAAAACAAGTCTTAATGATCTTAGTAGCTTCTGAGTCAGTTGGCTCAAAGTTTAAACCTATTAATTAATCAACTGACATTCTAATCATGCATTTCAGATGACCTGGAACCCCTAGTTGACGAGCTGGACTTTGATTCCCAAGTGAGACATTCATCTTCCATCCACATAAGAATATTTAGAACAGCAATGCTTGGTGCCAACCAGTAACCATGTTCTTCACGCTGAATGAAATAGTGCAGTGGATTGGACTAACAGTGTTTGAAATATGGATAAACTTAATAACTATTACAATATTCTCAGTGCTGTTAGCATTAAAAATAGATGGTGTTGTTAACAGCGCTTGGTGGACTATTCTCGCACCATTATTTGTAAGTGATGCAATGAATGCATATTTTTGCTGTATAGTATGTATAAGAATGAATTTAGAAAGTTCATATAAAGCATCTTTGTATAGAGCATCTTGGAGTGCTATATTTTTAGGTCTGACATTTGTATTTAAATTCCTATTATGTAGAAAGCTCCAAGGTGATTCAGCTATAGAGTACAGTGAAGTGTTTGCACCATTGTTTATTCTTCTACAGTTAATAGCTGTAAGGGCCTGTCAGTTACATCAATAAAACTGTAATTTCCATAATAAAAAATAAATATAAATAACTCATTAAGATAATACTTTTATTAAAGAACTTCAGTAATGAACATTAGCGGAACAAACTAAACAAACCACCTCTATTTTTCTTCTCCCCACCAAAATTAAAACTAAAATTATTATTTCCACCATTTTGTTCATCAGAATCAGGTTTAGGTTCCAATGTTGATGGCCCTCCAAAAAAGGATAATCCTGCTTTTCTAAATCCTGAAAAAGCAGATGATAGATATATTATTACAGCAATAATAATAACTTTAGCTGGATATGTTCTATTAGTATCAATGCAACACCTGACAAGAAGTTAGGGACTTCTTGGGACAAAACTTCAGGATTTTCTCCAGGTAATGACACATCAGCCTTTGGAGATAGAAGTAGACTTGAATCTGTAAAAAAAGCATTTTGTGATGAAATTGATGAACAAAATTTGTCAACCTTTTATTTTAAATTTTACCAATGCAGTGTGGAATGTCTAGATCTTCATATCCGGTTGTACTCATAGATGCATTCAATGAATCTGGAATTCCCTGAGGTCCATGAGAAAACAGTAGGCCAGATACAGGATTGTCACGTTTTTGAACTTCACATGGCTGAAAATAACGATTAAATTAAATGAATTATAGTTCTAATTGAAAATATATATGACACATACTTTGGGCTGTCTTAAAATAACCAACCAATACTTTATTGTCTTTTGGACTAGAAGCAATGACATCATCAACTTCCATAGTCAAAATTTTATCATTTACTATAGGACTCTTAGGGCCTTCTAAATGTTCACTCTTTTCTTGTCTTTGTTCCTCTTCTGGAACATTTGTATCCACTTCCATTTCGTCAACTTTATTTTCATTTAGTTCATGAATTTTCAGTTCCTGATTTTCGCAATGGAAAAAATTTGAAGTTACTATGTTGTCGTCGTCCAGCTGAAAGCATTCAATAATTACCTATTAACATCCTATGTTGCCTATAAAGCTTGTTTGATTTTTTTTTATTACCTTTTGGACTACACTTTGGGTAGACTTTTTCCCATAAACAAATTGTGGGGATAGATCCAAATTATGTTTCTTTAGTATCATATCTTTTATTTTCATGTAACTGTCCTCGCTCGCTACACTCACATCTAGTTGACTGTTCGCAGTTTGATTCGCAGATCCATTCTCTTCGTTTGCATCCTCAATTATTTCGTTAATTTGCACTGATGAGGGTATGTCAAAGGAAACTCTCTTTTTCGGCAAATCTTCTTGAGAACCCTGAGGCACAGTTCAATAGGTTTAACAGTAAGAAACATTGTCCTTCATCCCTCAGGGAAAGAAAGGATTAGTTCCTACGCGATCATTATACTAAAAACTTTGAACTTTTACCAGTAACGACGTATCCAGGAACTGAGTTGGTGGTATTAGGATATCTTCTGTCATAGACATATCGACTTCTTCAATATCGTTACTTTCCAATGGTGTATCCTAAAAACAGGGAATCATCAAGTTAATTTGTTGCTTCGCTTCAAATAATTGAATATAAAACGTAACTTACCTTTGCCTTATGCAATGCTTGCGCTTCTTTGACTACTTCGTTAGAAGATATTTCATTGACTTTGTAAAGCTTTTCAGGATTCACTTTATTTACAATATTGTACGCTTCATTAGTATTGATATTTATGTCTTCAAGAATATTGATAAGCTTCCTTTTCGAATAATTGTAGCAATCGTTTTCTTTAGAAGGTTTGAAATAGGGTGATATTATGTAATCATAAGTCTTTCTCTCCTCGCGATATTGGTCTATGTTATTTTTTCGCAAATTATTATCCAAATCTGTTATTATTGTCGTTGATTTAGGCAACTCATTTTTCATTATCTTCACCTATGGAATTTCATAATCGTACAATTAGCAAAAATATAATACCTACTAAGAAACCAAACCAAACCAATCCAGCAAGTACGCTGAATAATTATTACCTTCTCTAAACTGACATCTATAACATCAAGATCAAAACTTGTTAGCTCTAATTTCGGCAGCTGAAATGAAGAGTTAAGATAATAAAAATTGAGAAAATGTCTAAAAATACATTCTGCAATTGTATTTACAGATAAAAGTTTTATAAGGAAGTATACTAAAAATGACATACGAAATCGTCTTCAGTATTATTTTCATCGTCTTTGTCTGGTTTTTCAGACTGAATCTCATTCATCTTTTGTTTCGGCGGTTCTTCAACTTCTGCAACAGCCTCATCGGTAACCATATTTTGCTTATCGTTGGATATTTCTTCAATTTCCTTTGTTATATCATTTATCAAATCAGTTTTTTCTTTTATAATTTGTAAAGCTTGAGGCATTTCATGAATTATAAAATTCGCAAGTTCTGTAGCTCGCTTCTTGTCCAACTCTTTACACATTTCACGCTTAACTGCCCTGTCCTCATAAAGGGTTGTTATTTGTGTGTCAAGTCTATCAGTATCCTTTTTTAAAGCCTCTTCTTTATTCGTAGCAGAAAGTAATTTTTGTACAAAGGGTATACTTTCATATCTAGCTTTAGATTCTTGCCACAGAGCCTCATATTTCTTCTTTCCGTTTGCAATGCGCTCTTCAATCTCAGTTTTACGAATTTTAGCCATCATCCATTCTTTCTTAATCTCTACATTGCCCGATCTTATTGTTTCTTGAGCAATTAGCATACTGGAAGAAAATAAACATTCCACAGTACCTAGGTAGGTACTTCGTTTTTCTATATATACGACAAGTTCTAGTACCTAAGGTACCCAGAATCATATGTACCTACTAGGTACCTGATATAGGCCCACCATCTACACTTATCACATTATAAGTTACAAGTGTAATACTACCATCACACTAACCATTTAGCTGAACAAAAAAATCATCTAATAGACATGTAACCTATGATTCCTTTTTATTGATCTGAGCCTGTGATCTAACCTTTTCAGAAGCAACTCATCTCGTTAATTACGTAGTACTTACTCAAACAACATACAAACCTGCTTATCTCCAGTTGGGCCTGTTTTATTTCAGCTTCCAGCTTTATATTGGCACTACTAATGTAGTTACAGGTTTCTTTATGACGGTCCGATTGTTTCCTTAACTTATCAAGGAGGAATGCTTGAGCTAAATGAAGGAAAATAAGTATTATTTTTTAATCATTTTACTCCTTTTTTTCATTGGCGTGTATGGTGTATCCAGTACTAGCTTACTTGCCTTATTTATTACCCAAATGGACCTGTTCATTTAAGTGATCATTATCTTGAGAGTAAAAATTCTAAACGTATTAAGCTATATCCGATTCCGTGCGGAAGTCTTTTTAGCAATCATTAGTGCCTGGCGTCAAACAAAAATTCTGTGATGCCTCTGAGGCACCAAGCGCCAGAAAGTTTGATGATTCCCCTGGGGAATCATCCGCCATGAATTGTCACTTTTAGCTTGTTTTCGTGTTTCTACTTGCTAAAATAATCATTTGACATTGTGTATCTAACGTAGGCAGTCAGTAAATTCGTTCAGTGCGTTTAAAAGTGACGATCTGTGTGTTTTTATGGAAATGGAAGGTAAGTGACTAATTTATATTAGGGGTCGTAAACCTTTTTGCATTATTTCATGGATTTATTTATTCAAGTGTTGTAAAGAATTTATACACGTACCACTTGAGTTTGTCGCGAGGTGATATTTATTTATTATTATTTATAATACAGTGTTTTGTAGGGAAACAATTTTAACTTCACTCTAAACAATAATCAACCGTATACGCAAGGAAATACGGTACTTCGTAGGCGAAGGGCCGGCGAACAGCGCACTCTTTGTACGTTTTTAGGCAACAATGAACCTTATGACAAAAGCATTTGATTTTTGAGAAACATTCCAGAAAGTGGGCTGTAAGAATTATAATCAATAATAAAATGTGTCAGCTAATTTGCGAAATTACTTAAAACGAACACTGTGGGCATGATAAGGGTGACAAATAAAGACACTTTTATTTAGGGGGCTCTTTTGACGAATGTCGTTTAAGCCGAGTTTTTTATGATTTAGTTTTGTATCCTCTCGGGCACCATACGCCATACGCAATAGATTTACATGGTGCCTGTGCGGCATCATCCGCACGGAAACGGATATCTATATATATCTACTTACCACTAATATAATTATATCGGCGGCAAGAAAAAAGATTAATAGCTTAATTATTGTGTAAGCCTTACCCTTTATACATTGGCTAGAAAGAATGACTTTTATTTGAGATTCATCTACTTCACTTGATATTTTCTCTAAAGCTTGCACGTCGTTTGTTTCATCCATACTTACCAAATTAATACGATAACTTAAAATTGCAATCTACGCCACCAATTCACTAAGTTATGGAATGGCGGGAAATATTTTTTTTTTTAGTCTGGCATAATTGTAGGTGGGTAGGAATTTGTGCATACATCCATGCATAGAAGGTCATATCCATGCATCCATGCATATTTATGCATAGAAGGTGGTGGCGCCACCGTTCGCGAGTTAACTTCTCCTCCGTAAATAAATAGTTTTAAAAATATTAATATACAGATAATTGCAGTGAAATAGTGTTTAAAAGTTCCTTCAAGACACATATTTACATATATATTGTGGACAAAGTGGACAATGGTCGAAATCAAAGTTAAAAACTAAGTTTAATACATAAACCTACGAAGAATAAAAGTTGTATTATGAGACTTAAAACCAAGTGATTTTCTGATAAACATTGACTGCTGTTCAAGTGAAAACTAGTGTTAAATAATATATTATCCGTGGACATTAAAATACAAAAATTTACATTTTATTTTACGCTATAACCTAAAACAGCGAACCAATACGTCAAAAATAGTCTCAAAAACCGTTTTTAACGCCATCTGTTAAGAGACCTCATAACTACTTCAACTTACGCATAGATCGATCTTCGAAATCGAATATCAAAACTTTTGAAAGCTCCTCACAAGAGGGCGCTGTTAACAAATTTAGTTCTACAATTCTTTTATTTTGAAAAAAATGGATACTTCCTCGAAGAAATTATTAGCTTCTACTAAACCCGGTGACCTTAGTCTGGAAGAATGTCACGACGGTAATGGCAACACCTTAAAGGAGTTGAAACTGTACTTGAGCGAAGTAATCCGCGACCAAATGGGTAGTATTTTAAACGCAATAACTGACCTTACAAATACCGTTAAAAACCAAAATTTACGTATAGAGCAACTAGAAGCCAGAGTTGCGGCGCTGGAGAGCAAGTCAGACGTTGCAACCCTCGAGAAAACTGTATCGCAACTCCAAGTAGAAGTTTCGGATCGTGATCAAGCGCTCTTGATAAACGATATAGAAATATCAGGTTGCCCAGAAACTGTAAATGAGAACTGTGTACATCTGATTTTGACTATTGCCAACAAAATGGGAGTAGAGATGGACGAAAAAGACGTCGTGAGTGCCGAGCGCTTAGGAAGAGTGCAGTCCGGAGAGAACGACAACAAACCGTCTCGCGCGCGCCTACTTGCTGTGCGACTCGCGAGAAAGGACAAGCGAGAAGCTTTGCTGCGCGCGGCACGCGTTCGTCGAAACCTTAATACTGATGGATTGCAGTTAAGCGGACCCGTAAACTCAATATACATAAACGAGCGCCTCACTAAAAGTAACCGACTCCTATTTCATAGAGCCCGCTTGCTGGTCCGTGAGTATAAGTATAAGTTTGTCTGGACACGAGATGGTAAGATCTACGTGCGCCAAGACTCAGGGATGAAAGGGCATCGTATACACTCCGAAGCCGACCTGTTACGGGTTTTTGGAAAATTGTAATGTTTGGTCTCATTTGCGTCTTATTTTTGTATTTTTTAAATATTACTTTTGTACCTTGCAATATTATGTTTTTTAAGGAAAGTTATCTTATTTTTTATTCTGCGCAGCTCCAACACACACAAACACTATTTTATTCACACACATCACATCACAAACATGCATATTACACACACGTTCACACACCTCTTTTATGTATACGTCTAAGTAGACATAAATATATTTTTTTTTATTACGTATTTTTCATAAAGTTTAAACATAGTATTGTGCTATGAGTAACAAAAGTATAAAATATTTGAGGGTTGGGTTATTAAACGCTAGATCTTTAAATACTGGTACAGATGAATTATATGTATCTTTTTTAAATTATAAACCTGATATACTAGCAATTAATGAAACTTGGATAAGGGAAGGCGAAGAACAACTGGCACCCGTAATTCCTAACTATAAATTCCTTCACAGAGCACGGAAAAGTAAAAACAGGGGAGGAGGAGTAGGTTTCTATATTAGGCAAGGGATTACTGTTAAGGTACGACAGCACCCTACATCTACACTTGAACAAATGTGGCTGGAAGTCCAAATACCAGGAGCCACGCTGGCTCTTGGTACAGCGTATAGGCCAGAACGTGTAGATGTCTCGGACGCTCTTGACGCACTAAGTGACTCGATTACCTCATTGGGTCTTTGTACCTACCTATGTGTTCTAGGAGATTTGAACATAAACCTAAACAATAATTCGTCACCAAACTCTACAGAACTGATAAACTTTTGTCTTCAACATAATTTAGACCAACTAGTTAAAGAACCAACCAGAATAACGGAACACTCCGAAACACTTCTAGACGTCGTCATGACGGACAGCCCTTCTAAATGTAAAAACGTTTTGGTTATACATAATCCCGCCTTAAGTGATCATGCTATGTTGTTAATTGATTTTAATATTAAAAAGCCTAAACCATTTAAACAAGTTAAAATCCAAAGAGCTTTACAGAATATCAACTACGATTTATTTAAGAATGATCTTGACGTCTTTCCCTGGCATTTAATTAGTCTCTTGGATGATGTTGATAAAATGGTAGAAACGTTTAATGAATTCTGTAAAGCATTATTCGACATTCATGCACCACTTCATCATTTAACTATAAAAGATAAACGTAAACCTTGGATAACAGACACGGTGAAGTTGATGATGAATTTAAGGGATAAGGCCTGTGTAGTATCGCAAAAAAGTAAAACTGAAAGTTCTATCAATTATTATCGTAGTTTGAGAAATCTCGTAACAGCAACTATAGACCGTGAGAAAAAAGCTTATTTTAATCATTATGTAAACGAAAACTTAAAAAAACCTGCATTACTTTGGCGGAATATCAAATATACCACTGTGTCTCCAAAATGCTCAAGCACAATTCCGGATCATCTGAATGATCCCGATGAAATTAATAACCACTTCTTAAACTTGCCTCCTGTTAATGAACAAGATTTAGAATACATAAATATACATGAAAATAATAGTAATAAGCATCTTTCTTTTGACCTCAAACCAACTACCTCAGAGGACATTCGTAAAATAATAAATGGTATTGATACTAAAGCAGCAGGCCACGACACCTTAAATATAGATATGATTAAATTAACTTTAGACGCCACATTGCCGGTTATTACAAGTATAATTAATAAGTCAATACAATCAAACACTTTCCCAACTAGTTGGAAGCGAGCAGTGGTTAGGCCTATTCCCAAAAATAATGCAGCTAATCAATTAAAAGATTTGCGTCCCATATCTATACTTCCAGTTTTGTCAAAAGTTTTAGAAAAAACTGTGCTTCAACAGGTGCTTGAATACGCGGAGACAAATAATATTATACCAAAATATCAGTCTGGATTTCGAAAAGGTCATGGCACTGAAACGGCCCTTTTGCACGTTACAGACGACCTCACAGAAGCATCGGATAAGGGTCTAAGCAGTATAATGGTACTGCTTGACTATTCTCGAGCATTTGATTGTTTGCACCCGGAATTACTGTTGGCTAAATTAGCACACTACGGATTTTCAATTAATACTTGCCAGTGGTTCCGTTCCTATCTCACTAACAGAGAACAGTCAGTAGTTTGTGTTAACAAAGATGGACTACATAAATCCTCTGCCCTTAAATCCATACTCCGGGGAGTACCACAAGGTTCACTATTAAGCCCTATTTTATTTACCATATTTACAGCTGATCTAACCAAACACATAGAATTTTGCAAATATCATCTCTACGCAGATGATACCCAATTATACTACTCCTTTGAAGGAAAGAACACGTCAGAGGCCATTCGTAAAATTAATCACGACTTAAGCAATATTCATAACTGGTCACAAAAGAACTCTCTGGTCTTAAACCCCACTAAATCCCAAGTCCTGGTATTAGGAACTGCTAACCAGATTAAGAAAGTATCGGACTGCGAGGAAGATATAAAAATTAACGGGACCACGCTCGAACAGGTACAATCTGCTCGAAATTTAGGCCTAAAATTAGATGGTGAGCAGAAGTACGTAGAACATGTTAATGGTAAAATTAGAAACGCCTTTTTTAGATTGAAAACTTTGTATAAGATTAGACCCTACATAAAAGAAAAACTTCGCTTACTTTTAACCGACTTACTTGTGCTTTCCCAATTTAATTATTGTAGTTCTGTTTTTGGCCCTAGGATAAAAAACAACACGGAAAGAGCTATACAGAGAGTTCAAAATGCTTGCATTAGGTTCTGCTTTAATATACCGAGACGTGACTTTATCACTCCCTATCTAAATAATAAAGGAATTTTAAATATGAGTGCCAGGAGAGAACTGTTATATGCCTGCACCATCCATAGAGTCATTTGGAATAAAAAACCTGAATATCTTTTTGAAAAACTTACCTGGGTAAAACAAAACAGTTTAAAAATATTGAGATCCGTTTCTCAAAATTTACTTAAAATCCCCTTACATAAATCCACACGATACAAAGGAACTTTCAGATTTACTGCAGCTAAAATATGGAATGATCTCCCACCTCCACTCCGAACAAAAATTACCACTGAAAGTTTCAAATCAAAGTATAAAACTGCTCTATTAAAACGACAAAAAGCTGCTGAAAATCTGAAACATTCCTACTGGAAATTATTGTTATTGAAAGACTACTTCTGATTAATAAATAAACCTAGCATTAATTAAATACACATTTACTCAACTAATACACAATCTTTACTTCACACACACATACACACACTCACACACACATACACACACTCACACACACATCCACACACTCACACACATATTCTCACACACACGAATATAACACGTCAATAAATAAATGTTGGAGTTCCACAACAAATGTTTAGAAAAAATACCTAATTATTTAACTTTTATCTTTATAAGTTTTATCTTGTTTTTATATAGAGATTAGCTAGCGACTGGTGCCGCCAGTTTTGTCGTCCTATACTCCCGCCTTACAGCTTAGGGAGTAGGAGTGGCTGAAAATCAGCGCTGTGGTGGGTCGTGCTCGGCCCGCTACAGCATTAGCTGAGCCACCTCCTTTTGTTACAAGTTTAAATTTTTTAAGTACTTAGTCTAGTTATTGTTTTTGTACTGTGATTTTTGTAATGTGACTTTGTATTTTTATTTATGTAGCAATAAATGTCTTTTTATTTTTATTTTTTTTTATTTTTTATTTTTTTTTATCCAAGGCAAACCATAAAGTTTTAAAAAAAAACGAGCATTGTAACTTTTTTAAAATGGATTTTGTGACTTTAATATTATTTGAAGTAATAACAAGACGATATTGGTAACTATTAGATGCATGTTTCAATGACTCTCATCATAGTGTTATCGTAGTAGATACCTTATTATATAGCAGCAATAGATAGACAACGGCCATGACATCTCTCACATAAGGAGTTATTTTTTAATCTATCTATGCTACTATTATAAATTTGAAATTTATATTGGTTTTCGACAAATAATTCAAATTGTTGGAGAACTGTGCAGTCAAGCACTATTGAGGTAATAAAAAAATATAGATTTCTTTTAATATTTTATTTCAATAATATTTAATATTTACATTTGTTCACGTGCACAGTCAGCTGTAAAAATATGTATACTCAGTGTATTTTAAGGTTTTAGTAATTACATCTAAAAATTATTTAAAGTTTCGCTACGAGTGTAGGTACACCTCTTTTTGCAGCTCACTATACTTGTTGCCGCACCGACTTTATTGTAAGTCCGTTATTTATAATACAAATATTGAATGGTCATTATTACAATTATTATAATAATAACCTTTCAAATGAAACAAACAAATGAATACCTAAAATTTATTTAACAAAATAGTGTCGTACAGTTATTTAAAATAACAGACATAAATGATAATTTGTAATACAACCTAGCATCCTAATTAAACCAGGTACTTTTCAAATATGTATCCCACTAAGAATCAAATAAATGTAAAAGGACAAACAATGACGAATGCAGCACGAAGGAATGTTGGCTAACGCTAGAGCGGGCGCATCCACCGCGCGGTGCATGCGGGCCGCGGAACTAGCCGCTTACACTGACCCACTTTGTATACACAACTGCTACATTACACATGGCGTCTACATTTCTAGATTAATTTACAACCTTTTGCATCGCTTTTACGAACTGGCACCATGTTACAAATTTCATAATGCAGAACACATCCACAAGCAAACGTCATCTCTCATACCGCAACGATCGGCGCCAGAGACTACCACATTATAATACTGTTCGAACAATAATATCATTGCTTTGTCGGAAGATGTGCGCCACGGGAACTCGAGCCTTCGTAACGACACACGTACAAGATGTTTAGTTCAACTAAATATATTCTACAATATAAACACAAGTCACTCGTCCAATCAACTTTAAATATTTTCAATGATTTAAACTTTAAAACTTTGCAGTTTACTTAATGGACTATTTAAATTCTAAACACCAATATTTATAAATTTATATTTTCTACAGTGGAACCATTCAGGCTATGCCCGAAGTACAAGCAATCTAAACTTACTTTGGCTTTTACAACTGGGCTCAAATATTCGAATGATTAATGCCTGAACAATACTCAAACACATTATGGCATGAAAACATCAAATGTGTGCTTTTAACAAAAATATAGCGTAAAGTGTAGGTACAACATGGAACTCGCTAATCAGCAGTGACAGGGAATGTCTAATGTCAATTTGTAAGTAAATCACATCGACTAAGCACTCATACGGTAATCTAAAATTAAGCTAGGAGAACAACTCAACAAAGCACGTCAATCTGGAATAACTTAACAGTAATACTTATAAATACATGTTTTAAGAATACCTACTGGGTCCCACTTCAAATTATAATAGTTATAATATAAAATTAACATAGTTTGTACCGCCAACATTCACTAAGTGCGACCATCACTATGCACTTACACAAAAAGAAATCGATACTTAACGTCGCCCCTCGGCAGGCGCGACACGTATAAATGGAAAATACCCTGCGTATATCCTTTTTATGTAAACACATAGCGACCTGTTAGTATTTTTGTCTACTTTTAAAGTTATATCAGTCGAACGGTAAATTTTTGAGGAAAATAGTTTTATACATTCAAATATAATATACATTTCAACAACATCGAAACTCACCATCGGCGAACTCAAAAGTACTTCCGAAAGATTTCCACTGCGGAGCGGTCGCGAGGGCGCCGCCCCGACGCCGCGGCGTCATAAAGGATCACAGCTCTCTCAGAATTTCGTCCGAAAGGAGGGTAATTTTTAACGTTTTTTTCTAAAAAGTGGCCCGGCGGGCCTCGCGGCGCCTCATTAACTGTAGGGCTGCGGCGGCAGGATCTCGGTGAGCAGCCGCTTGAGACTGTCGACGCCCGTGAGGAAGCCGCAGTCCGGGCCGTGGTGCGGCGTGCTGGTGGCCAGCGGCGACTCGGCCGCGGCGCCGGCGAACGCGGTGTGCGCGAAGTCGATCATGCGGATGTCGACGCGCTCGGCGGGCTCGGGCCGCGGCCGCGTGCGCGCGCGCTTGCCGCTGGCGCCGGGCGCGGGCGGCGTGGCGCGCGGCCACGACTCGCTGCTGGCGGACGAGTACGCCATCCAGCTGTCGGCCGAGTCGGGGCTGGGCGGCTGGCGGCGCGGCGACTGCCCCGCCGCCGAGCCGTACGACCCGTCCTCGTACCCGCCCATGGTCTCCTCCGAGTGCGGCCGGAAGGGCTCGCGCGCGCCCGACCCCGAGTCCGTGGAGATCTCGTCGTGCAGCGTGGACATGTCAAAGTGCCCCGGCGACGGCGCCAGCTCCGCCGAGCTGCTCGACGCGTCCGCGTCGTACTCGCTCGTCACGCCGCTCGCTTCGTCGCAGAGCGTGTTTGATAAGTCTCCTTCATATACTATTAGCAGTGAACTGTGAACAGTAAAATTTTAATTATTAGTATTATAAAGTCTTTGCTTATAGTATATGGGACGTTTGTGTGGAAGAGGTGATAATGATTACTGACCAGGAGTAAAACCTGTAGCTGGTCTGCTTGGCGATGGCGCGGCGCAGCGCGTCCAGGTCGCGCAGCACGCGGCGCACGACGTGCGCGCGCAGGCCGGCGCCGGCCGCGAAGAAGTCGCGCAGCGCCTCGCGCAGACCGCTCTCTGACAGCGCGCGCCCCCAGTACTTGTCGCGCCGCACGCACGCGCCCGTCTCAGGGATGTACACCTGTACACAACAGTACATGTTTAGTAATCATGTCATAGGAAACTAAACAATTGTAAGAATGAGCGATAGTCATGGGATGCATGGTGATCCTTCCGGTGAATGAGCATGATGGTGGTGTGTGTGGGGAAGTCCCGGCGGGTCGCACCTGCATGCCGCAGAGCCGCACGCCCAGCGTGGCGGAGGTGCTGGCGGCGCACTTGGCGATCTGCTTGCTGCGCTTCTCGGCCGAGGCGTCGTCGCCGTGCTGCCGCGTGCCCATCTTCAGGTCCAACACGCACGGCCGCCGGTATGAAGACGTTATGTTCTCCATCATAAGAAAATCTATAAAGAAAACGCAACATAGTAGTGGGTCTATTTCATGTGTACAGTAGAACACTAGAGAAACTTAAGTTACAACTTGATACTTACACTGCTTATTTGAGTTGTCCATGTGCGCAATACTTTTAAGCACCTCACTCGCATTTCCATTTCGATGAACCTTGAATCTGCAATAAGAAAAAGTTAATTATAACGCTTTGCCACGAGTCTCACAACGTGCGATCGACAGTTATAGTTTAGGAGCTAATGAAACACAGACTTATTAATATCTGTTATATTGTTACATTTCAATCAAATTATATCATTACCACGACTCCACGACGCAAGTCATCGGAAGCTCGCAGAGTGTGAGTGTGACGTGCATCGCTCACGCGTTAGTGGGATAGTCATGTAAGTATTGCGATGGAATGAATTAATGGCGACGTCGGTTGCGGGCCGGCGTACGTCAAAGCTTCTGAAATATGATAAAGGACACATGACAAGTGTCGAGGAGTATCGGTCGCGCCGCGCGGTTCGCGGATACGCACTTGAACACGTCGTCGCGCTTGCGCTTGCCGCCCAGCGACTGCTTGCGGCCGTTCTCGTCGCGGAAACATGGCGAGTACCGCTTGTCCAATTTGGTGCCTCCAGTGTTAGATGCCTGCATCACGCCTGAAACAAACAGCCTCGCCATCAATACTAATGCTCGCTCGCACACACACACCACAACTATCGTAATCATTTACTTCCAATAGAGAATTGAAAGCTATACGGGTCGTTAACTAAAAACGTTAAATAAAATGTTACGGATACTACACTGTCATAGTAATGAATGAAGTGCAACGATAGAAGACATAAAAACTCAAACATGCCCAGTCGGGTTCCGACCCGCAACTGGCCAGTGCAGTAGTGTGACACTGGTTAGCCATTGGGACATTCAATGAGTTACTTGATCCACTATCTACGTTCGTATATTCAATATTAACTTACTATAGTGCAAGTTGCCAGCGTTATTTTGATGAGGAAGTGAAAATATTAAGGTTACTTTGTTTTTAAACAGGGTTTGTATATCTTTTGTATCGTGTCTCATGTAGCGTGTAGCTGCTTCGGTAAACGTGTGTGTGATCAAACAATTTATATTGTTGTAAGTAGACAATGCATGTAGGTGTGTATGCGTGTATGTATAAGTATGTTGTGGGTGTAGTTTTTAAGTAAAGGTTTACAAACCCAAAATGTAAAATTACCGCTAGGGCGATATTAGGGGCGGTTGTGTGGTGCGCCGCCGGCGTCGCTCCGCCCGCCGCAGCGCCGCAGCCCTTGCGACAACAAGGAAACTAATATTGTGTTCCTGACCCCAGGCCCGCTCCCGCTCGCGCTCCCTCTCACACCCGCCAGCGCCACGCGCGCCTCTACCCCGGCTAGCCAGCCCGACCAACCAGCGGCCGGTAGCCACTAGCTACCACCAGCCACTGGTCCATTATACACAATGGCGATCGCTTACAATGAACTTTTACTTGTTGTTAACTATTCTCACGTCTACTGCATCGACTAACACATACAACACCCAATCAAACGATAATTACAGCTATATCGGAAACAATTCAAATTCCGCATTACGTACTAATTTCAGAGCCAGGTTGGCCTGAGATCTAACTAGCAAAATCAAAATACCAATAATTACGATTCATCAAATTAACACTGAACCAGGTCAATGTTTCATCGGTTGCCAAAACACAATAACATGCGATATTTAATACTCAAAGCTAAATAGTAACAAAAGTAAAAGTTCAATAATATCTGATGCACAATACGAGCAATACGAGTGTAGCAAACGTGGCTGGTAGCTATGGCTATTGAGTAAGTTTGGAAATGTTGCACAAAAATGTGATACAATAATATTGCCATATCGTGCACCGACGTTATAGTAAGACACAGGTTGCAGCTGTGTTATTGTTATCTGATCGTGGCCACACGTGTACGCGTACTGGTTCACTTTAAATATACCAGTTAGGTACGATGGAAACAAATATGTACTTCTATACCAATCATCCACAGTATCAACTTGACACATAGGTACTTAATTAAAATTATTGTAGTATCATTTGCCTGGGTTTAAATTTTAGGATTACCAATACTTTTTTTTTATTATTTTTTTAATATTTTACGAACTTATTATATACTTACCTAAAAGAAAATTGTATTGTAGAGAAAACCAAAATATTGCTTACATCTACGACACCAACAACACAATGCAAATACTTTAGATACTGTGGATATTAAATAAAGTAAGTAGTACAAGTTTGCGGTCGGCGGGTTTGCTGTATTCGACATACATACGTCTCTATCATACACATAACTCAATTTGATAATGATGGTTACGATATTTAAGCATTAAGGAAAGCCAATCTCCAATTTACAATAACTTCACAGCTTTATGTATCGACTTACGATTAAGATAAATAAAGTAGCAATTGACGCAAACGATAAAAATACATTGATTATAGAAAGCTATACAAGAAAATAACACGGTTGAAACACGTCCTTTTCTATTTCGAAACGGTCGATAAATCAATTGCTTAGCAATACTATCCATGTTTCGCAAACACGATAGGCACAAGGCTGTGGAAAACAGATAGCATTTTTATTTAACTGTTATATCAGTTAATCAATAACTTCCTTACTGCTTCTAATGCATACACATTAAACAACACAATTGATATGTAAACTAAAACGAGTAATATCATTATTACAAAAGAAAATAATGTAAGATGCAATGAATGAACATGATGCATTCAGCGAATCGTAAAAGCGTACTGGGCGGCCATATTGAATCGTGTCCAAAACGGCAAAGGATTATAATGCTCACCTTTGTATCTGGGTACGAAGTTTTGGATGTCTTCGGGAATGTTCTGGTAGAAATGCAACTCGCGAATATTGAGCGGCTTGATTACTGTACTGTCGTTTAGCACCAGCAGTCTGGTGTGCCCCCCTACCTGCGCACAGAGAACACGGTTAGAGAAAACTTATAGAGCTCCTACACGCAGGCACATTGCGTTTGCCTTACAAGTCAATCATTCGCTTTTACTGATTTATATTCATTATTTGCGCTATAGCATTCCTAACAAAGGATTTTCTATACATAGCCTCCAATCGATACCAGAAACCTGGTAGCAAATGCAACGTTGTAATAAAATATTCTAGTTTGTCTCTACTTTCTTTTAATACTACTCTCAACTCTAAAACATCGAGTTATACTGTTTTATTAAGCTGTTAAATTATTAAAACTATAAAGAAAGCAATACTAGTGTAATATTCATTGGTCATGTAAATGTTCACACGCTTTTTTGCCATAACTGTTGCGAAGTAGAGCCACACGTTTATACTGACCGTAATTTATGGCACTAGTACCTATTACCTATAAAGATTAAATCCTTCTCAATATAATAAAACATACAATAATATTTTCTTTTATCGCTTTTCTTCGTCACCTAAACATTGGCAACCTTGTAACCAGTGACTCATTTGATCGGTTATGTATTTATGTAAGTACGTGTATCCGTCACCAGAGTTGAATGTATTATTTCTTATCTGATAACGAGTCAATTTCGATACCGTTTTTGTCATAAATATTTTCGTTCGCTTTGTTCATAAACGGTATGTTCTCTTGAATGTAAAAATATCAGCGCAAATCCGCAGCCTATCATTTTAAGTTGTTTGTTGTGTAGAGTATTCACGCGAGCGCGAGGCAGTCGGTGCAGTCGCGAGTTGTACACATGTACAATATGCATTCGACCGATCGAATTACTTGCGAGTGAGAAATAGTGTAAAAAGTACGGCGGTGGTGGCATTGACCCGGCGTGTGGCTCACGCAGCACCTGGGCGCGGCGCGACGACCCGCCGCCCCGGGCACGCGGCTCAGCGCTCATCGATTCGATGTGCACCAACGTGACACCTCGCTCATCACATACACACCTCTTTAGAAACGGTTTACGTTCTGTAATGACTTTTAACTTCGTTCGAATCCAATCCCGTTCGTTTCTGTATTCTTTTACGAATGATCATGTTTGTAGCTAACAATAAATCTGGTAATAATTGTTATGCACGACGAATACAGGCGGCGCGCGGCGTCCTTAGTACCAGAGACAATGGTAGAGCGGTGTTAGCGCGGCAGGCTGTCTGTCGCAGTACATAGGTGTATGAGTAATAAGCACACTATACTTATACCGTTCCGTCTCGACACGGACTGTGCACTGCTAATTTTACCACAATGCATTTATCTTTAATAACACAACATTCATAATAGGCCAATACAATAACAACTTATACATAGACATAGCAAAGCGCAGCCTCCAATCGCTAACTTTTTTTACTTTTTTCGATTCTCAGCGAATCTATTCAACGACTAGACTTCTAAAACATTGGATTCCAAGTTTTGATGCGTTCATATTTGCAGATACATATAACGCTAAATAAAATAACCTTTGTTGAACCACAATTGCGCAAAGCTATATTAATCTGAACGCAAATGGTATTTATATTGGGGATCCAGACATAGCACAAGTTAACAAAGCGTGCTTCAGTATTGAATTATGACCTACATGGACGCTTGATAATTATTATTGCATGTTGGCCTGTCAGTACTTGGTATGGTAAAAAGTTGTGAACGCAATACGCCTGTTTAAATGTACTTGATGTAAAACACACTAAATAGGGATAGGAAATGATTTTGTCACAGTGGCTAAAGGAAACAGTTTCCACCAAGCGAAAAATTGCTTCGAAAGTTATAAAGATCATAAATCATAGTGCTTCCCGTTGACAGGCCGCGGTAGTTTATCATTGTTAGTATTTGTTCCTGCGGATTATTTTTAGAGACAGATGTTTTTTATCCAAGCGCAGCGCGGTGCCAACTGCTATCCGGATTTAATCGGAATGCCGAAAGTGTCAATCAGATTTGAGTTAAACGCTAACATTCTCGCACGTAATCGTTATTTTTTAAATATTGTTATGATGATTGTTTTCCATTACTTTCTACATTGAGCACTGAACTGATCGACTACGTTTAATGTCCTAAAGAACCAAAATAATTAACAAAAACAATTGAGGATCTGAAATTATTCTTGTGACTAGACGTAGACGTTTAAAAACTGAAGAAAACTTTCTGTGAGAAAGTTTTAGTGTGGTGTGTTCAGTTACCTGATTGTGTAGGGGCAGCACATCCACTTCATGTCCCTCGTCGGGCGAGAGCGGCGAGTGCACCACGGCGACCGGCGCCGGCTGGCCGCGCTTGCGGTCCGCGCCGCGCCGCTCCGGCTCCCCCATGCCCCAGCCGAGAGAGTACACCATCACTTCGGCCGAGCCACCGCCGCCGCTGTCCACCTGCAAACAACAAAAAATGAAAATTATAATTATTAATGTTTCAGGTCAATGGAACCCGTACCGCGAGGTTGGTTTGCCGAGACGCCGGATAAGGAAATATGGAAGGTTTTGGGGTAGGTTTCCAACCCAGAATTGGAGCACCGTAAGCTAGGAAAAAAAATCTTTTAACTATAGGTTATAAGTAACAAACTTTGCAGTAGTGTGCATGAAATAAAAAAACATTAAGATAGCAACGAGTGGGTAATTTCCAGTACCAAACAAAAGCCTGACCACAAGTCATAAAAAAACTTAGTCTTGTCCATACAACCAGTATAGAATCGTCTTATATTACTCCTTGCTAATGAAGTTAACCATATGTGGTTGTAGAAATCATCGGGTACATACACGTGTTTACTTATTAATTAATGGTTAAGCAAGTGCCATGTTTATCACGTATTCGCATGAGCACGTAATTGAAAATATGTCATTCAAGTGTCACTTCTAGTTTGAGCGCTCAGACAATAAGTAATAATATATTATGTTCGCCATTTACTATTTATGGGGAAATACCAATCCATATAACCGTCAGGCATTATCTAACGTATATTAGACGTTGCGACATTTTTTATGTAACAGTATAAAGCTAGTCTCCTTTTATGGGTAGAATACGTATGTAAGGTGGAAATAAAGCAATAATATTTATGTTTGTATCGATTACTTACTATTGACGCAATTGCAGAGATTTCTAAACTATTGTACATAATTGATACACCTTTAAAGGTAAACAAAGTATCGTATTGTAGCGTTATATTTTAGTAACACTACAATATTCGAACATAGGTTTTTGGAAAGCCCTCATGCATATGCTTATCGCCCAACACCTCTTGAAATAAGACTTGCAGTTGAGGAAGAGAGGCGCCGCTCTACTCTATTGTAGAGCACCTTTTCGCTTACACAAATGCAAAAAGATGTACTGGTAGCCCCTCTGTACAAAACTACGATTATGAACCACATGTAGATTAATAAAATGTCACATTTTATAAATAAACACTTGGTGAAGGACACGTTACTTCGACCAAGTTTAATAAGTAGAGTCATAATTTACACTTTAACAATACAAATTGACGTAACCTTCACTGCCAAGCTATGAAAATTCGTAGCTACAAAGTAGGTAACGTTTCGATTTTCAATAACAATAAAATACAGCTCATGTAGCGTTCAAAATATTTGTGTGGTCTGAGAAAAAAGAAACGAGAAGTGATTTAAAGCAGTGTGAGATGCAAGTGCGGCGGCGACTAGTTTTAGTCAGTAAATGTCAGGTTGGTGAACCGGGGCCTTCGAGTACTTTTTAAATGGCTGCTAGTCGGCAACCGCCCGGGCAGCTTATTATTTTTTATCCTCTCACTCCGCCTGTCACGAGTTTACGAGAATAGGGCCAAACAATGCCACAAAGGTTTCTGGAATTTTCTGTGATACGCTCTCGACCTCCATTTGCAACTGTTTTAATGTAGTTGATTAACAATAACGAAAACTTATTTTAATTTGATCTTACAAGAATGCATGCTATGTCAATCTCGTATTTAATTCGAGCTGGGTTTTGTTCCAAGTAAACATTGACCTGTTTACCATTTTCTTTGTTTATTTTATCAATAATTGTTTATTGTGACGCAGTACAGCCGCGAGCGCTTTCGGTACTCTAGTGTCACGTAGTCGGGATTGCGTAGCGAGAGCGAAGCTTGGCAGCGCAACCGCCGCCGCCGCCGCCGCGCCGCCCGCGGCGTCACCAAATTAGAAGCGAACCCGCGGCGCATCTGTTCTCGGTATAGTCGTATGACGCGAAAACCCCGCCCCCCGGATAGTCCGAGCCTCGTCAGCGAGCCACCTACTACCACGTCGACAGTACAACACACATAACAGGGATATACTGAAATAGAGGCCCAAACCTATACGTCACAAATCATATGGTGTGTAAACACTGAGTTTGCCAGGAACACAGAACCAAAATAATCTCGCATGGAGTCTCGGTTACATAATAATAGGCGGCCGGTATAGTTAAAAATACGCAAGCTGTGTATACGGTTGAAATTATTTGTCGACGTTCAATACATAATATTATCGAGGAGACCTTCAGACTCTTGATAAGAGGAATACGAGTACGTATGTAATGTAACACATCCCTTTGCGTGTCAACATTACGCATGCCCACTAGAATTTTAAGTGTGACAAGAAGCGAATGTTTGTAAACGCAAGATAATAAGGTCACGAATGCTCAGAACTGGACAAAACCGGTTGGAGGTGACGCGAAGTCGTTGTTTCAATAATTCGAGTTTAACTTATCGTAGATCATCCAGTCTAGTGACCGTAAGTTACAAATAACTATTTCAGCAACTCGGTAACATTAATAAAAAAGTTTGTTGCAGAATAGTAAAAAAAATATTCGGTTTATGTGGAACACTTAATTGCTTTAGATGAGAATAGCTAAAAAAGTTAATTAAGGAACAAGGAAAAGCCACACATAAATATTTTTTAGATAAATGCGATCGATTGTTATCGTGGAATAGTACGAGTAGAGTCAAACCCGGATAGAGTAATGATATAATCGAGATACTCGAGATCTAGAAATGTCTACAAGTTTGCTCTTCTTTCGAGAAGATTTGATAACGCGATAACAGATTAAACAATACACCGACAAGCAAATCGTTGTTAACAAGACGTATTTGAAACGGAACATAAAGATTACCAATTTTATCAAATCAGATATTGTTCTAAAAACGGTTACATAAACATCGTCATAAAGATGCGTACCTGTGCGTAAAAGTTATAAACAAACATCATACGATGCAATCATCATTGATAACAGACCACTTCAAGGTTAGTGAAGTATCGTGAATTTTCCTTTTGTTTATCTAAACGTGTTGAATTTCCTCGCATAAAGACTGGCAGCCCTGGGTTGACAGATACAAGGGTTCCGGCCGCTCAGCTGCGTATTTCTGTTTGAATCGTTGACATCTCCTTGCGGGTCGACAACAATATATTTAGCATACATTTACAAAGGGCATAATTTCAGTCAAAGTATTTTTATAACTGCTGAAGTGACTGGACGTGATCTTGTTATGACAGCGTTAATGACAACATTATTCTTGATAATTTCAGCAATAACAGCTTAATAAATTATTTACGTGTAATACGTGTATGGGGAATTTGTAAATGTGTTTTGTGTATTAATTGGGTGAATGTGTTTAATTTCGCAATAATGACAAGCGAGAAGCCTGGATAACCTAGAAAGTGTGGGGCCGCGATGTACTGGGCATTGATGGAATTAGGTCAGTAGGTTGCGGCGATATGCGGTTCCTCCTAGAATATGTTCCGGAATTCAATATCGTGATCAGGATTTTAATAATACATAAAATAAGAGCTCTAAATCTGTCCGTTAAGACTTCCTAGATGCATGGAAGAGTTATATAAATGATTTGTGAACCTATAACATGAGCGATCAAATAAACGTCCGCTAATATAACGATATCACGAGATAAAGGAATGCGGCAAAGTGCCTCGCCACAACCATCTGCCAACAGTCATTCTAGCTACTAATGTACCTGTTGCTATTCAAAGCAAATTATCAATCAATAAAGAGAACCGTAAACTGCTTTTAAAAGTACTGAATGAAGCTAACAGAGAAAGACACCTGAGCAAATATGAAACATAATGAGAAAGGGAGACTGGGTAGTGGTTAGACTACACCAATATAAAGCACGAGGTTCAACAAGACCATCCTTGACCATATGCAATAAATATTTATATCTCGTGAAGTATTTATAGCTTTACCGGAATGAAGCATTATTGATTTTGTCAGAGCGTCAAGAGCTCCGCCAGAGCATCCACATTTAGACTTTATTGATTTTATGCATATTGCAGATCACCTTGAAAGATTTCCGCTCTCACTTCGTGTTTGTTCTTTTCAACTCGAATACAATGTAAAACTGTTGTAACTCATTCATAAGCATTTCGTTCACAATTGTCTTTCACCACTTCCTTTACAACTGACGTAAAATCTGTACGAAATCGTAAACAAGATTGGTTTTGTTATAACATATTTCTATTGTAGCGAGCTTTTTTGTTTTTAGAGTAGATCTGTAAAATAACAATAAAGAAAAGCCGTATCCATCATTGTCATACTTGGCGAGAATGGGGGCCGTAGTTTGAATGAAAACACGCCAATCGAGCCAAACGACTGACTCATCATTTTCATTCAAGGAAAATTGTTTTTAATTTGTCGCCATCGTAGTGAGTAGGCGGTAGTAGGTACCTAATTGATAAAATCCATTTGCAAAGCGGAGTTGTGTTATGTCGATAATTTTGCACGAGTAACATGATAAGTTAGCGTACCACATAAATGAGCATCACATATAAATAGACGCGACTTTTTGTCGCTAAATCAGGAGTCACGTGTGTTCCGACGTGAGTACAAATATATAATGTGCCTTGAGCTTGACCTGACTATACCACAAAAAATGGTACGTACTTTTAACGAACAAAAGATTACATCATGGTCTGCAGGTGGTATACATCAGTAATAAAGTACTTGATCTTGATTGTGAACGCTTAAAGATTTTCTCACACACAATTAAATGTCACAATTAGTAGGTGCATTACGTAGTCATGTAGAATTTGTTATGAGTGAATGGTTGGACGTGGGCTTATATCAGAGCGTCACGTGGGCCAGCATGCGCCCGTCGCAATGTGGCACGCCAACTGCACCCAGTGTGCCAGCTTTAATTACTTTAACGATATGATTTTATACAGTGATTGATTCATGCTAAGAGTGCTAGGAAAATACTAAGATAATACTATCTCTCCGTAACAACACGATGCACAAAAGCAGGACGGGTTGATTGATAAAGATAGTTATTTTAAGCATGACACAATTTTGTTGGAAGCAGTACCTATATGTATATCCAGATATGTAGTAGTAAAACTATAAACACGATAGCATAAGCAGAAAATGAGTGCATACAGAAGACTTAGTCGCGAAAGCAAGGCGGACATACAATAATACCCAGGCTGTGTTCACAGCGGAAAATTCCACGGAGCTTTCTAGAGCCCCTCGGAGTACGCAGGCTTACGACATTTGACTGCGCCGAGTGCTGCGCCGGCGCATGTAGTGCCCGCATCGACACTTTCACTGTGTTTACGTTCGATGCTAAGCTGCTACACATATAAAGTGCGACCTTACACTTTCCAACAGTTATGCTCTATCAATGATTACTATTACATGACAAGAAATTTTTATTTTAATCAAAACCATGACTGGTTTTAAGAACAATGCTACAAATTTTAGAGCACCGAGCTCAAAATCTCATTAATATTAAACTTGTCATTATTTACAGCCGAGAAGAACTGTGAGAAAATAATATTTATGCAGCACTCAACTGGTTTTACAAGTTTGACAAGACGGCTTTATTTCTAACTGACAAATTAACCTCGTACGAAAATTCAATGACACTGAATAAAAAACGCTAATGATGTCTTAACGTCAACGCTAACTAGATATCTTTGTACGTTTGAACACTTGTATTGCGAAAAATAAGAGTAACACTTACTAAATATAGCCTGAGTCTAAGTTCTAGAGACAAAAATAATTCTAAACACTTTTTCCGTAATAATTAAACCGTAATAATTTTAATAACAGCAACCTTAACCTTAAAAGCCATAAAAGTAATTATTAGGTTACGTAACAACACGTCTGATACTTATCAGTGAGTACGAGATGAGTAAGCAATTTCATGTGAATGCGCGATGGCCTTGCCAGCGTCACAGTGAAGACTTTTTAAACAAACTCTTTTCTTCGTTACACAGACTTATATCAGAGTTCATGGACGAGCAGCAAGCATTTGTGCCGGGAAAATCTTGGCTCTCACGTCGCATTGAGCAACGTATAATTAAACTTTAGTTACCATGGTTGTCCAACCTGTACCTAGTTCGGAAATATTAGAACACCACTTTCTCATGTCCCGTCTTTCAGAAAGTTTTATGACTGTTTATTCCCGGACCGGAGTCAAATGGCGGACATCTTTGTCTAGCAATAAGACCGAAATTAAGTTACATGCAAACAAAATTAAACCTTTATGAGGAGCTCTTCCCCCACTAGTAAAATGAGTAAGGTTAGGTATTAAATAAGAATGAAACAAAACATGATACGAGTTTCATAATATACAAACATCAAATCGTATAAAAGCCATGTGTTGACGAATACACCCACCGAATAGTATATTATAATGAATTGTTGAATACAATACCAATAACATACATTATTTATAATTCTACGTATATTTAAAATTCCTATTATTTACCTAAATCAACATGTTATTTCCGACTAAAGGTTGGTATTTCAATCTGAATTTCAAATAAGTATCAAATAAGAAACTATGTAAAAGATCTTGAATAACCCGTTTATCAACTTACGTCACAACGTGTAATTTATCGTAAAACTGATAAAATTCAATAAAAACATTTACCAAATTATAACAACGCATTTAAAAGAGAAAATGGGTGTAGGAATAAGTAGCAACCATAATTAATGCATTTAGGTTTATGTAACTGATGACGTCGCAGAGGTTATAAAGACAATCGAATTCTATTCATAATCAACTTTATATCCGGCTATACTTAGATTAAATTATAATCTTATTTACACAAAAGACTCGTACTAATTCACTTTGTTTTTCATTCATGATATTACGACGAGTAAAGCGTTAAGTCCTGTGATATAGGGGGCGAAAAGTTCATTGATCTGAAGCAGAATTAGAAGCAGACATTAATATTATCGATTTTGTGTAGTCGTACAGTTGTAACGAAAGCATTCGGCGAGTTGATTGAGGGGAATATGAAATTAATTCTATACAAATAATAGCTGTAAATGTGTAAGTCGTTGATCCCAAATGGTTGCACAGTGTACAGTATTATCTCTGCTGTATATCCAACACGTTTTAATGGATACCAAGTAAATAAGATCATTCTATAATGCAAACATCTAAGTCTAAACACAATTACATAACGAAGGATGTAGAGTCTCAATCCTAAGAGGGTTAACCCGTATATTAAGGCCTACAATAACACCCCGATGACAGTATTAGATGTAATATACGAGCCCTCTATTTACTGAAGTTAATTGCAACCTCTGGCTGTTGCGTTAAATTGAGAATTATCTACCGCAAACCACAGTTAATTGCATGGTTTAATGTGTTAATCGAACCCGGGAAAACGAGGTACTGGAATTCCTAAAAAATCCTCTTGAAGGAAAAAACTCCCATTGAAGAAAGGATACATAAAATCAGTATGTTTTCGCTGCGTATGAAACTTTCTTTTGGACCAGTTTAAAATCGTCATAGTGAGAATCCTGCCAAATGCGTGCAGTTCACGCACAAAGTACAATGACCATTACTACGGTAATCTAAGCTATTGTTTTGTCTGTTGGCTGAAATAAAGTACTTTAATAAAAATAAAGTGAAATCCTGCCATAACTTTATGTAGAGCAAACTGTTTTTCGAAAATGTGCATAGGTTGGGTCTCTGCTCATTGAGACAAAATAAATTATCAAATTATGGCACACGCTTAAAACGACAAGTCATTAAATTTTAGTGTTAACTGAAAATTGTAGAGTCCTTGTCAAAGCCCTAAAATATAACTAGAATTAATAACCGTTCACGCCGAATTTAAAATAATAGTATGCAGCCAATTGATTCGAATAGCACGCCGTCACCGTTCGAGATAAGTGGCGGTCCGGAGCGTGTACCGAGATAGTGACGTTTGACGTGGTGGTGGTGCGACGCGGTACGGTACCATCACGCGATCACACCAACAACAGCTACCTCTGCTTCATGCACACACTACACTGCATCCACACAAGAATTAAGTGGAGCTCACTGCCGTAATACTAAACCAGTTCCAATCTTTAGTACTAATTTGGCATACATTGATTTAGAAATTAGGCGCCACTACAGAAAAGAAAGTCAAAACACTAACAAATAATGACAGCCTGTATCGCGTGAATGTCGTCATTAACTCACTTGACTATAAACTTCCTTGAGCCCGCTCGTGGTGAAATCCCAAATTGGAACACGTTCGCGAGGAAATTGTCCGAGTCTATCACAAGCACAAACACTACAACTGACACAGAATATTACTCAACACACAGGAACCGAACTATGTAGAGAGCCAAGCGCCGTAACACAGTTTCCAAATAATAATATTCTCTTTAGAGTTCATATACGAATACATGGGCAATATAAAACAGGTTTTCTTTGTTAAAGCGTAGACTTGCACAAAAAAAAATTAACGCAAAAATAAAAGTAGCGCTACAAAGCGCGAACACTTGTTTCTCTTGGCGTTGCGCACTAGTGACTGAGACGATAGCGGGCGAAGCGCGAACCACGAATCAATGTTGCGCAGCAGGCCGGTGTGTGCCGTATCTGTAAACAGAGGTCGCACACATCGGCGCGGCCGGCTGGGATCCCCGGCCCGGCCGGAACACCGGGGGACGGCATTGTCTCGCCACGGGAGCCCGTCTGGAGGTACCTGTTCGACCACTACCGGCCCGTGTAAACGAACCCGATTTGACCTCTCTAACATTTACAATCTACTGATTAGGGCCGCAATGCTACTGTTTGTTCCGGTCACCCGTGACCGATAGCCCTCTAACATATGTTTAAAATATTCAAAAAGATAAGTTTTTATCACACAACTTGAAATTACGTCCTAAAAATTATAAACTGAAATTATTGTGAAATAAGAAAACCATGACATGTATTTAAGAAAATCTATTATTACATCCGTTTGTCTGGTAAACCTTATGACGCAAAATTATTAAATATTTTCAAACGTAATGCTTGCACATGCCATCGTTTCAGTAAGCGTTTAAAATCAGAAACATGAAATTGGAAAATAAAGTGAACAAAATTATTACAAACATCCGAGTGCTGGTACAATCTAGATAATGTGGGAATGAACCCGTGCGAACCAAACAAAGCAGCTGTGAGAATTTAAATGGCCAACAAACCATTTAGGACTTCTTAGGAGATTATGGAACTTGGCAAATTTGTCACAACTGCACCCTGCAGGCTTAGCGTACTTTACTCGAGACATAACTCCAAACTTAACAGAACTATTTAAGACTCGAGTGTTAAGAGCAAAACAAATAAAATTATTGTCAATCATCTTGATTAGCTTCAGGCTGATGACGCACAAGTCTATGCGTTTACCAAATAAACTTCTAACGACGCTAAACAAGCTAATTTACGGAAGATCAGCGTAAACAAACATATAAAACCTAATATAGATGCTTTACGAAGTTTACACTTTTGCTCCGGTTACTGACGCCATTTAATTATAACCAGGACCCGAAGGAATCCGTGTAAATCCAAAGAAACTAAAAATAAAGAGCGTGTTTTTATAACGACTCAGTTATTCGGAAATACCAAAATTTTATTTCACGAAATTATCTCAAGGTTATAATTTACCTGGTTCTGTTTTCGAGACGATTAATGCCCACTCTATCATAGCATTTTAATATTATAGAGTGTGTCTGGTGGTCTGATCTCTCAACTACGCATCAAAGTTCGCACACGCCTCTCGTCCAGCCAGTAATAAGATATTTTTAAAGTTTCAGAAACATAAACCAACGAGAAGCTTTTATCCGCATACTCGTAGATGAAAAACATATCGCATTAAAAAATGGTTGAATCATTTGACGATTAACATTCATAAACTACGTTTAATATTTACGAGCACATTGAGAACAATAAAGGGGCATTGACGTTTTCTTGTATCAGGCCACTGAGACGTAATTCGTGGCGTATGAGGACCACTTACTGTATCAATGATTTCAAAACAAGAGGAATTTATGTTCTACTCGAAACACGTAGAAGTATAACAATAACGTGTCGCAGTTTAGTATTATTGAAAATATTATGATAATTTTGTGGCTGTTTAGTGTTAAAATCGTTGACAAGTACCAAATTTTCATATTTGTTTGGTTTGAACACAACGAATTCAACCTTACATTTTGTTTTCATTTGATAAGACCAGTAACTTGAAGGTTTTAAGTGAATTTGTACCTTGGCCTTCGTGCTATCTTAAAAAAGAATGTGGGTTCATGAGAGATTAAGTCTTAAGTCTATCTATATTTAATTCTGAAGTATGTTAACCTTTTCTTGAGGCGCCAGTATAAATTCCTCATTGTTACGGTAACGCTTGCTTTACTCATCCCTTTTAATGTTCTTGGCACAGTATAGAGACAATTTTAATGATTACACGCTTTCTCTAATGATAAAGGTCGGGTCACAATAATTAGCATGGCGCTATCTGTCACGGAGCCAACTGCTGGTTTCATGTCATGCCTTTAACCCCGCTAGGGAAATGTCAATTATTCAGACGTAGCAGATTAAAACAATAGGATTATTAGCGTTCAAGTGATTAAGTAAAGCACTAAGACGTTAATATTATGCAATTATAAATTGACACGCCCAAATTCTTAAGAGCGGACCCAACTTTTAATTTTAGACTAGTAATGATTGTTACTTGGCGTAACTACGTAATCCGTGTGGTGTCCGGATATAAAGAATAGCCCCACCCCATATCCTCCACTGGGTGTCGTAAAAGGCGACTAATGGACCTTAAGACCTAGTGCACTGTACCAAGCACCTTGGGTCACCCGAATGGTGGCGGGTAAGCCACCAACAATCGCATTCCCAAAGAGGGTTAGTGTCAGGCAGGCGGCCGACTTTAAAACCATAGCCAAATCCATTAGCAACATGTTTATAAAAAAAAACATGTTGCGCCGACCCCAAGTAAAATGGGATAAGGGCAGGAAGATGATGAATGATTGTTACTTGGCAATTAAACAATTATTTTTATTGTCGTAACATAACTACACCTCATCGTTTGCCGTAATTTTGATATGTATAACTTGGTACAGTAACACTGAACTAAAACCAACCAACAAACAAAAAGTAAAACAAAAAACATCACTCGTAATTTACCACACGAAATTATTTTTCAGGCACGCAAACACGAAGTACTTTTGTTAAAGAACACTTGCGATTTATAATGGAATCTGGTATTTTCACTGTGAACAGCCTAAAGCTTGAAAACAATGACCTTACCTCGTCAAACGGGGCAGGGTGTATCGCAAAGTTTAGGTCGGAGCTGCAAGCTCCCGCGCCGGGGAACGACGTGCGACGCGCACCTGACACCAACATCGTATGAGTTCGCAACTCGTATGGTGCACAGTTCTCACTGGCCACAGCTCCCTACTGCACAGA
The DNA here is from genome assembly GCA_941860345.1 of Chrysodeixis includens. Taxonomy (NCBI): domain Eukaryota; kingdom Metazoa; phylum Arthropoda; class Insecta; order Lepidoptera; family Noctuidae; genus Chrysodeixis; species Chrysodeixis includens. The sequence goes on from OW796103.1 coordinate 9,071,041, forward strand.
TTATGAGCATTACTTAACAGATAAGATAAGACGTGACACATTGCTAATGTAAGTCGCGAACTTACTATTGGTTATTGTATACGCGTTGATTGATTAAAATATCCGCGAACTTTGATTTATCGTGGGAATCCCGGATAGTATGAATAATTCAATTTTATTTCTAGTTGTAATTTTAGGCTTTGTTATTAATCTAATCTAGTTTTGGATAATATCGGTATCTTTCTAACGATATACGGTTTAAATAATAGTCCAGTCATTTGGTAGAAAATAAGGGGGTTATCTGGAAAGTTTTCCGGGAGTTTTGAAAATTGGGTATTTTATAGATTTCGATATGCTCTTTCCGAATTTTAACTTTGTCACCTCGTACGACCGCCGCTCGCGCCGCCATTTTGAAAAAATGGCGCCCAAAAACGGTTTTTCGGGAATATCTCCTTTCTGAGGCATTTTACGAAAAAAATAATTTCTACAAAATTAAACTAGAAAAAATTTCCTACACTTTATGTCTTATTCACTTTTTCATAAAATCAATAGTTTTGGATGTACGAGCACCGCAAAGTATTACTTATTCATCTGCACCACCACGTGTTTTTTGTATATTTTTCTAAAATGTTTCATTACTGCCGCCGGTTTTCAAGTCAATTGTCACAAATAAAACAATTTTCCGTATAAGAAGCCATAGATCTAAGAACATAATCAACACTGTACGTCAATAAACGTACATTGATGATTCAGTCTAAACTAAATATTTTTCTTAATATAGCTTTTACCAACAAATTTTTCGTTGAAGTTTCGTTTATAGTCGAGAGAAAGGGCCCGATTCAAAAGTGACATATTACCCTGACACCTACTTCTTAAAAACCGGCGGCAGTAATAGAACAGTTAAGAAAAATATACGAAACACTCGTAGTGGTGCAAATGAACAATACTTTGCGGCGCTCGTACGTCCAAAACTATTGATGTTATGAAAAAGTGAATAAGACATAAAGTGTAGGAATTTTTTTCTAGTTTAATTTTGTAGAAAACATTTTTTTCGTAAAATGCGTCGGAAACGAGATATTCCCAAAAAACCGTTTTTGGGCGCCATTTTTTTAAAATGGCGGCGCGAGCGGCGGTGGTACGAGGTGGCAAAGTTAAAATTCGAAAAGAGCATATCGAAATCTATAAAATACCCAATTTTCAAAACTCCCGGAAAACTTTCCAGGTAAAACTACCAAATGACTGGACTATAAGATAAATATGTTATTAATAGAAAAATAAGTATAAGGAAATAAATACAGAATATATCTATAAATAAAACTGACAACGAATCCTGCGATACCTTCCATAAAATAATATCTGTTATGATTATTTATTTTGTACGAAATGTTTTATCAAACGGGATACGTTTTAGTTTTTTATTATGCTTTTACTTGTACAACGTAAGTGGCAAAAATAACGTAACTTAAACTACATATTACGAAGCTAACCCTAACAAGTTCCTTGTCTTGTATGTTGATATGTAAACATAGTAACTAATATAAACAACATTATGCAACTGCGTTACATTCAGTCACAAATCGGATTAAAACTTACTAGGTACTGCATATGTTTACCATAACAACACGATACGTAGTCATATTTACGCGCACATAACATAATATTTGATGTAGTAAATCCTTGTCCCAAAAATTATACATACATGCTAACACTGTTTGTCTATGTTACCTAGTAAGCCTTGGATAGGGTCCAGAGTGTGCTGGAATAATGATTGTATTCATTGGGGCTTGGGTTGTTTTGATAATATCAGCCTAATGCATATTGCTGTATAATTTTCGTATGTCCGTCTCTTCCAACCGAGTCATAAATACTGAAATCCTCATGTTGACCTCACTAAGGTACGTGTTAGCTTATGTTTCACAATACACTCTATTAGCACAAGATTATGGGTAATCTACATCATAACAACTTTGATAACAACCGATTTAACTAGGATTACACTTGTGAAATCAAAAGATTCCACTATAAATACAAATATACTGCACAGATATAGTTTTCGAGGATTAAACTACACAAATAAGTCTGAAAACAATCAGAATTAAGTTTATCAAATAAGCATCAAAACTCTCATTAACCTTCAACTTATCGTGGAAACACTAAAACCTTATCATAATTACGTCAAAGAATAACTAAGACGTACCTAAAATCTATCACAATAAACATTATTGTTTATCGAACACTTTGCCAAACATTAGGTACTTCACATGGTTTTATGATAATGTGTTACATTCTTCACGAAATTCAATAGAAAGAGAGCATCGTTGGGATTACGGATTATATTAACGGACTGTGTCAATGCATTGTGTTAAGCTTTTGCTATTTTATCGGTCATTATCACTTGATAAACGGACGGCTTTTAACGACAATAACCGGGTATAACTAAGAACGAAGGTTTATTTTATTTTACGTGGTTTAAGATAGCATCTGTTAAGGTAGGTAACTTGTTTTTGTCACAGGAAACTTACAGTCTGTATCATAATACCGGGACAAAAATCCAGTCGTGGGTGCAATGGTTTCCCCCAAAAGTGTCGGCAATTTGCCAAAGTACACCCCGCAATGCTAATTACAGTATGTTCACGTGCTACAAATGGTCCATTCTTAGCTCAATACAGAAGCTACATGTTTCTAGACTCTGCTAGAAATTAGGGCTAGATACGCTCGAAAGTGATATAATCCTTATATGCAAAAAGTTGAAATACTACTTCACTTGTGAAATTATAGTGAAATTTCATTGTTACAACGATATTATAAATAGTTGCGAAAATCTCTGAATCATTTGGACGCTGGTTTCCAAGAAAAGTATGTGTCACAATGCTCCTCAAGTGATTTTCCACTAACCTAAAGAGAATACGAAAATAACAATAGGTATTCAAAGAAATACAATGGTTTCCATTGGCTCTCAGGAGTTTAGAACTCAAGTGTTAGAACAACGTCATTTTGAACGTGGTAGTACTTGACTACCTACTTGAGCCACTAGAGAATGTCATGTTTACGAAGAAGTTCTGTATTTACCTACTTCTTTAATCGAACAATCTTCGTTTTAAAACGCCTGTATTTATCAAAATGAATAAACATGACGTAGGTACAAAAACAATGATCCTAATGGACAACAATTTTAGCGATTCCGATAACATCGTCTGGTTGTCGAACACAAACCTACCGTCACGTACCTGCATTGATTTTAAAGCAGCTTGCTCGCATAGCAACCAAGCTTACAACGAAATTTACAAACATATACACAGTTAATCAGAAGAGCTTATTTTCGTTCTGTTTATTGAGAAATGGGTGTGTGTACCATGCCATTAATTTCAAGTTCAGAAATAGAACCGGTAGTATCGATCAAAGCTAGATTTTAGTGAAAATAACTGAAGGTCTTGTTGATGCAGAACGAATCCAAACATACTGATGGATGATTGAAATATACTTTCGTAATATAGACTAAACAGACTTACCAGGAAGCGCTGTGAATTATACCGAAATAATTTGCCAATCAATATTTCCGTCTGAATATAATCTAAAAATATACAAACTAAAATAGTTTTATTTGTCCACATGTACAAGGCTCTTATGCAATGACTAGATTTTTTAACGATTGCTACGTCTGTTACGACTGATACCCCTGAGGAGACGAACTAACCCTTACTAACTTCAGGCAAAACCAAGTTAACACAATGTTAACATAGTTTCAATACGGACTTTCAATCTCGTATCTATCCAAGTGTCATCTTTATGATACAAAGTTTATTGCCTGCGGCGGTACCGGGCACCTTACCACACACCTGTACTGCTACGACTCGAGCCCACGAATAGCAACAGCATTTAACGTTTCAAATTGCATGGAAATACTGGCATAGCTCTAAACAATAATAGTAATCAGTCTTTATAGACTTTACCTACAACGCGCTATAACAGAAAACAATATTCCTCTGAATCTACTTCGAGATTGCTACATCATACATATTCAACGTGTCTATTTATAGCTTCCAAAACAATGATACATAATGTAATGCTATCAATGATAAAGCTAATGTTTTTTTCAGTGAGACTACATTTAGCGTATCACTGAATAATAAGTTATCCATTTTTATTATGTTGTTGCTTTATCTAATATGTATTTTCATTTGAGATTAGGTACGCGTAGCATTTAACAGTTTTAAAACACGAAAAACAGCACATGTTATTACCATGCTAATCGAATATTTCAATAGGAACGTAACACGTGTTGATCCGAAGGTTAAATATCTAAGGTCAAGTACTAAGCATTGTACAGGGCCACTTGAAAACTGATCGTAGGTGTTCGTAGGGCGTTTACTTTAATCTTGTTACGGCTGAAGTGCGTGCATGGTAACATTGATTTCTAAACTATTTATCCTAAACGGCTGTTACCTGCGATTTTACCCGCGCGAATGTCGGTTTTAGCTGCAAAAACATGATGCAGTCGATTAAAAAGTAGTCTATGTCTTAATCCAGGATGTCAAGTACCTAACTCCATATCAAATTTCATCAGAATTGATCCAATCGTATGAGCGCAGAGAGTAACAAACATCTGTCCATCCACTCTCACAAACTTTCACGTTTATAATATTAGTAGGATTTAATCCTTTTAAAAGAACGCGAGTTTCCAAAGAATTCACTTTAAAAACATGCTTATAAGAAATATACGAGACGCCTTCTCTTCAATATTACTTAAGTTTCATTTCGTTTAAAGCCTCCAATAAAGTGTCGGAACTTCAAAGTAATATTACATTTTACCTCTTCAATTTTATTAGAGGACTTCGCTGACACATTAAGGTTATCTCGAAAGGTCAAGGTTACACGCATTATCCTCAAGTTTACCGACTTCCTGAACAATGAGGAATCGCCGGCAATGTTATGTAGTTAGGATATGTGTACATCCGGACATTCTTGTGCGTGGAGCACCTTACAAAGATCCTATAACAATGTTAGCCGCTCTCAAATTCTAAACATAATGGTGTAGTGTATAATGTTTAATATGTAAATGGTGGTGTCCCTTTGGTAGTCTAAGTTTAGACCAGCATCGCGTGTGGAAGGCGAAGTAAACGCTGAATAAAGCCTGAATATTTTATAGCGGACACTGACGCAGGTGCATGTATGACATGCTAGCTTTTCGGTTAGAAACAGCTACTTTGATGACATGCTGAAAAATTTACAACTGAATGGGGAATTTACGTGGAACTAAGCACTGAAACATTACATAAGATATATTATAATACTAATGCATATATTCATGAGAGGTTCCCAAACATTTCAGATTTCTATCAAATTATTCAGTAGCGTAAAGCAAACTACAGTTACAATCTAAACTTACAGTCATGTGGGTACAATTGTGTTAAAATACAAAGGAGCTTTACAAAATGCAAATATACTAGAAAGGCAAAAAGGAAAACGAAAATTTATAAGGGTTGGTAGGAGTATAAAACGCCCACCTAACGCCTACGTCCAAGCGACGCCTACTCTACATTATTTAAAATACCTCTACATATAATTCGCCGTCGAATATTCGACGGAAAACTATGCATTCATTCTTTCCAAATTACTTAAAGCAAGAGAATTAAAGACTCAAGTCTCAACGTAATGTAAGTGAAGCTTAAGGAAGATTCACGAAGATATCGTCTGTCTCAAGGTTGGTCCCGGATTGCCGCAGTGCGATTCCCGTCTCCCGATAAATCAACCTCAAGGTCAGAGCGGGACGTGCTGAATACGCGTTCCTTAACTTATGAGGAACAAGGAATTCGGGAAATAAAGTTCCCTTATTACGCGGTATTCACAACTTTGTCTGACGTCATCGTTAAAGGAGAAACTTGTGTGATATATAATCGCAATTTAGATACGATCGAATATGCAGACAGATATTTTTATCGATTATTTAATCTGCTTTATCAACAGAAAGTCAGCCACCGTTACCTGTAAAGGCAGTCACCAAATTCACTTCGTAAAATTGTACAGTTTGCATTTCCTAAATATCGGATTTCCTTCCTTATAGCGGTAACTAAGTTAACCTAATCTGTTTCAGTGCGTCATCGATACACGTGGATCAACCTCACGCTACTACGAAGGTAAATGTTCAGCAAAAACTACGAGAAAATCCCAACTGTACCTGCTACGCATTAAGTACTTACATTAATACCTACAAAACGTAACCGCAAATGTAGATTTAAAACGCATTTAATTGGTCACATGAATTATTCATTTAATTTTAACTGCGTAATTGCAAGTAGTAAAGTTTAAGGTATTAAAGAAGATAAGTTGGTTTATTTACTGAAATACCTAACGAATCGCTTTGAAAATCACACAATAATTCGTAACTTAATCATAACTGAAATGTTAGAATAGAGTAAGTTTTTTCGGAGAATTCTCCTCATACTCGTACCTCATGTTACTAATAAACGCCCACGTTTTGTAAATTGATATTCAAGAGTAATTTAATGAATCATAGACGAAAAATAATGACATGGAAGTGCTTTTACTAATGATTCATTATTTAAGGAATAGAATGCTTTAGTAGGAAAACATAAGTAATAATGTAATAGGATCTAATCAAAGTTTTACTATGAATTAACACGATAGTGCGGCATGTTATTATGAGTCACCGTTTTTTAGTTCGTGACCTCAGGTCTTATTAAAAATAATTTGTAGCCGAATGAGTCCAGTTTTGGCAAGTTAAAGATTATTCATTTCTACAGATAATATATCAAATTAAAATAAATTTTATACATAGCAATTTATCAAAATTGCATATTGAATTTTTAGATAAAATACTAATTGAATGAACTTTTTATCGCTCATGTGTTTCATATTCCTTAGATTATTTCTCTTTAGTAGATACGATCAGTAGTCTTGAAAATAAACTTCGATTTATATAATTATGTTAACAGAATTGATTTTATTTACAACTTTTTTATCGCTAGTCTACGTAGAATCAAGAACCAAGTCCAACTAATTAAATAACGAGTGGATTCTGTAATTTACTATAATTAAATTCGTTTTTCGTCGGTAGTTATTTACGACTTAATCGTAAATACACATTACTAGAAGTATTTAGTAGATCTGAGAAAAAAAGAGATTTACGCGATTAAGTGAGTGAATGTTGTACAGGCAAACCCATGTTGTTTATTTAAAACGTGTAAACCAGATGTATCGGCAGAATACAAAGAAATAATAAATGGATTAGGCTACTTATAGAACGTACATGTTTATGTAGTGTAGGTAAACGAAATATTTTACCGTAAGCTGCTATCAAAAAGTGTTATCGTTAACATTTCCAGGAAAATGTACAAATTATAGCATGACTTTCATACAAATATTTAAAGTTTTATAGAAATAATTGGCTACCAATTAGTTACCGATAAGCAAATAATTCTCTTAGATAAAATAACTTTTCAATCAACGTTGTTTATTTAACCTTAGTTGTGATTGGAGGTGGTTGTCCACCCAATGTCAAGTGTAGTGGAGGGTCGAAGTACGTACAGGCCTTGGCCTCCGGCTGCGGCTCCGCGCTCGGGGTGCGTAGGGGGTGCGCGTCACGCAGTGGATGACGTCATCGCTGGGGCACCCCCATTGTCATGCGCCCTCGCCCTACAGACTACGCGTCGCCCTACTAACACCCAGCTTAATTCAGCTGTCCAATTCATAACTATTATCTTTGCCAAACTTCGACTGCTGATAAAAGGCCTTAATGGCTAACAAGGACTTAACGCAGGATGTAAATGTGAAGGCCGGCTGAAGGAATAGATAATATTGTCTAGAAAATTCTTACAAGTGCTAAACTGCATTAGCACATTTCAGAGGTTATTAATATTAATCAGATAGTGAATTTAATCTGCTAGTAGGTTAGCTGGCAAGATGATTTCACACCGCACGTGTGAATCCGTCTATTTCTGTGTTAACCGTAGACTTACGAAAAGAGAAAATGCTCGTATCTTCATTTACACTACGAGTTTGAACGTAAATATTAGTATTGTAGCTCGACCGTATTTTGCACGCTCCTATTTTTGTTATAATAATAAATCGCACGTGTTTGCATAATTTATTGGAAAAAGATGCCGAAAACAACCGTCGTTGTGACGTAAGAGACTAGTGGAAAATTTACCTAAGATTCAATTAGAAACAATACTGAAGTACTTTATTATTATAGATAATGATAAAAGATCATAAATCGATTGTATTATCAGAAAAATAAATAAATTGTGTTTGCTAATACGAAAGCACAATGATGTATTTGTAATTTTGTAGTCAACATAGCTTTACAACTCTAGCATTTTTTGCAATGGAAATGAAAGATGTGAGCCAAAAATATGCACATTATTTAGGGACATCCTAAAATAAACAGACACGTTGTCGCTTTACGTATCTATCACACCGCTTGTGAACACGAAAACATTCTTACTCCTTATATCATGTTCACACTTCGTCAAATATTTTTGAAACATTTCTATATTACCGTGCGAATTCACGTCAAGCAACGTAAATCCATAACAAGTATCCAATTGCCTGAAATTATCATTATGATATTCGCAACATATCATAATATTATGACATTTTTATTTAATGGTAATAAGAATCCCATGCGACAATTAACGATTACGGATTGAAATGTTGAAGAAGCGAGAAGGTGCCAGAACTTGCAACTGTCTTGTGATTTAGATGTTGGGGTGTGGTGTTGATCTGTCTTACATGATTGAATATATATTGTACGCATGCCGTCGAACTTTGACTTTCTTTTGGCATGTGTCGATACTTTGCTGATGTCGCACGACACTTGGCGTCGTTCCAAAGAAATGTAATAAATAGCGATCGTTGGCCGGCGCCAGGTCGCTATTATATTATAAATATATCGAGATCGAATAATGCAGTTAACGCAATTTTACACGCATGTCACCATTAATGAAAATATTGAGTAAAGGGTATAAATTGTCTGATATTATTTAGTAATGACGCATGAAAACACAAAATAGTTCACCTTGAACGCTTAACGTCAATAGACGTTTTAAGGGTGTATCGGGTTGGCGTGTTTGGGCATTAGGACGGAAATAATTTAGAGAAGTATAATGGAGATATTTAGTGGAAAATACTTCATGAAAGCACGTGATTCCTAACAAATACGTGGAAAATCGCCAGAGTAGGCGGATTATGCGAACGATGAAAATATTTATCTCGATAGCATCAACTTACGAAGTATGATATTTCGACCAGTCAAAAACAAAATGACTGAATCAAAAATAGGCACGACAAACGATCTATTCCGGTCCAATCCCAAAAACTAATACCACTTGTATTTATTTCTTATCGCAGTTAATTTCTATTCCGAACGAATCCCACTCATAAACGAATCCCAAAATTAGTAAAATGGTTTGAAGGTACAGTCAGTAATAAAGGCTTAAGGCGCTTCGTTTGCTCAACGCTTGGCTGTGATTGGTTGATTAGGATTTTTAAACAATAAGATTCTCGATAAGACAAAATGTGTTTGTAAAGATTTAGGATTGAATTACGATCATTATATTAAATTATTAAAAAGCAAAATAAACTTTTTTCTGTGACTGTACCAAAAGTTATGTTTTGGGATTCGTTGGGAATAGATTAAGTACTTCATTTAAATATTTGAAATATGGTCTTCGTTTTAAGCAAAATAATAATTTAATTTCCGAACTAATACCAGTGGTATTAGTTTTTGGGATTGGACCGGAATAGATCCGACAAACGTAGAAAGAATAATACGAATCAAGATTCATTATTTTAATTTAGGACCACAGCGGAAACTTAAATTGTCAGTCCCCAAAAAGCGTCGGGAATGAATAAAATGTTTTTATTAGATAGAGTCCAAACAAAGGTTCTTTCCATTTAAGTACATTAAAGAAAAATCTCATGAATGAGTGACGTTGACGTGGGTACTGAACAGTTCTAAAGTCCCTTAGGCTTTGTCGGGTACCAGTGGAACAAACCGAGAAACAAGCTTGTGATCCACATCTCGTAACCGAACATTAAAATAACGGTTCGACCACACATGCTTAGGTACAATTAAGAACTACCTTAATCTTACTACACATGTCAATATCATCAAGTTATAAATGTAATTATAGCCGCCATATAAGTCACAATTAGATTTATTTTTTCAATACAACAATAGTTAGGTACAAGCCAAGAATGTAACATTAATCATGTAGTAATTAAGTTTACACTGCATTTTATACCAACGAGAAGTCGCTGACAAGAATTCGCAACGTTGTTTTTAATTGGAATGATAACTAAGTACAATCACACTGAGTTGGTGTTCTCAGAACGCATTGTGACGAATATGATACGGATAAGCCACCTTCAAATTGATCGATGCCTACGTAATCATTCTGAATCACACGAACAAACTTGAAAAAACAAATTGACTGTAAAACAGTATCGGTCAAGTATTTGCTTGTATTGAACAGATAACATTATCGTGTGGCAAAACACGAACACAAATGTGTCAGGTGTGTTTTGTAAATAATAACAAGTTAAACAATTATCAGGCATCGCTTGAAGCGAGACAAATCCCACAGAAAACGTTTTGGGCATAATTATTCAAAAGGTTGTATAGACAAGTATAAAAACTTGGCGTTAAATACCTTGAAGGAAAATGTTTTCGTAAGTAACACATTAAGGTACGTTATCAGAGAATAATTTAAAAGGTTTTCCTCAAAAGCGTTCAATATAAATAATATTGAGATGAGTTTTTTCAGGGGAACGGACGAGTCTCCAGGAGAGAGTATAAGAGGCAATGGAGTCTAGCCAACTGGGGCGCTTTTCAAAGGTATCGATGTCTGACATCAAACGATACGATCTACGAAAACCTAGTAAGATATACCTACTTAAGCTCAGACGAGATAACTTTAAAGCAAAAGTGATTGAAAATGGTATCGTGAGATATGCAGTGTTCTTAATCTTAAGGCAATTTGGTGTAAAAAAAATAACAATACAGTTGAAAGTATCAAAGCTTCACGCAATTGTGTAATCTAAAATAAATCGTCGGTGCGTTCTATGTTAACAGTTGCGTAAGGTGTTACGTAAAGACAACTGAAGTTCCTAAAGCTGCAGTGTTGGCATAATCAATTAACGCATAGCAACAACCACGCAAGCAAAAACGAACTGTTCTGCGGTTCGCTTTCCCATGGTTAGTTAGCAGTCAAACTGTAACTTACTGAGTATTTAATAATATACGTGGTCATCACAAGAGCCTTTGATTGCCGATTTCTTTCTGGTTAAAATAACACGAAGCTCGAAAGAAGCGCTCCAAATGCTGCAATAAGAACAAGAAAATTCGGTAGTTATACAAATTGATATTCCCTCGGGAGTGTGTCTTAGTTTTTAACAGTCAATGAGCTGCCTTGGCTGTAAACCAACATTGGACTATGTATCTCTAACGAGTAAATCGCACTAGCGCTACGTAACAAATTGCCTAGACACTGTGTGCGTGCAATTATGGAAAATTACTTAGAGACGTGGAGCAAACAGACGGATTAGAATAAAACACGTGTCTCTTACACCACAGGTAATAAATAATAGATTATCACGAATATCCATCATTAAAATTTGCAGTCACGTTTGATTAAGTGCTGAATACGTAGGTTGTGATTAAAATTCGTATTAAACCTTAATCGTACACAAGTCAATCCTCTTAACAAAACGTTAATTTACGTTAATCATGAAACATGCTTCGGTGATTGAAATTTTCATAAATACTGTATTTAACACAAAGGGCAATTTCACATTTCTGTTCGTGTTTTATGATCGATAAAGTATAATTCACGTCAATTAAAAATCTTTGTCCTACATGTCTTATACAAATTGTTTTTCTTTGGTCTTGGTGAGCTTACGTTATGACACAAGAGGTACTCATGTGACGAGACATACAAGGATGCTGTCATCGTGAACATGAACTCACAAGTGGACAAATATACTGTAAGTAGTGGTAATGAAATATGACAGCCGTGTATCAACTTCAACCAATTCCAGTTACTATCAGATTCATGCAGAGCAATCATTAGATCCGACGTATGTTTTCAGAACAATACAACACCATACAATCTCTCAGTTAACCAAGGTTCCGCATTGAATAAGCCTAATCTATTACGTGTATTTGAACAAGTGACCGTCAGTTTCGACGGAAACTATAAGCGAATAGTTCCCTGTTCAACGGTTGAATAGATTCATTCAAACAATGGCAGCCGTCACGGCATTGACCACGACGATGTTCGCCACACTGTCAGCTCTAACGCAGAATGCGATATAAAGGAAAAATGTTATTTAACCCCAGAAACAGCTGTTACTGCACTCGGTATACTGGCATAGTAACGGCAGCTTGTGGGAAGTGGAGCAGAACTCCGACATGCGACAGATAAGTTTAACAACTACCCAGTAACTACTACATTTTACAACCAATCATTAGGATTGAGATTTCAAAACATTCACTTAATGGTAACTATGTATCGTGAGACGAAAATGACGAAACTTTAGATTTAGCACATCGCAATTGCGAGATAACTTGGACAAGATGTTATACTTTATTTAGCAACTACGCATTTATGTAGTTGTAAATGAGTAATAAACTTAAGGGTGACAATAACAATAGATATAAGAACCAACAATAGCTACAAGGTGAAACGTAATAGAACATTTTTTTGTTCATTATTCTAGGCATGTTCATTCAGTAAAATTAATTTATAGATTGTTCGATTCAAGGTCAATAAATTTCTTTCACAGCAAAGTTCACGCCCAATTAATTCTGTTTTCGTCGAACATGAATAACAGCTTAGTAAACAATCTATTATACAATCCGTGTATGTATAGCTCTACAGAAACCATTTCAGATGCGAGGTCTTTGCCATCAAAAACTCGACTAGTTCAAACGTTTGAACCTACTCGACGGCACTGGTTCGTTCGAGAGCGATCTGAAAGTCAAATAGGTCACCATTAGCAGTTGGAACCAACCTAATAACGTAGACCGCCTCGTGCCTATAACTTTACTTAGGTAAAGGAAAATTCTTTGCTGTAATTTATTCTTTTATGAATTTTTATATCGAGTTTATCAATATTCATGCCGTTAGTAGAGTTACGTATATCTGTAATATACCTATACCAATTACGTTTTTCTTCGAATGGAGAATCCTATATGAACGCTTCTAAGAAAAAGATAACATTTAAAATATACTGGTACTTTGGACAAAAACGAAATCGTCTTTAAAACAAACAATGACTTAGCTACAAATTGAAAGTCAGAAAGTATTTCATCACTGTCGCGCCCCTTAAGCTCATTATAATAATACCCAATCACTAACAATAGTATGCCGAATTACGTAGAAACAAGTGCGCAGTGTTTGTTTACATAGGAACATACGCTTAATGAATCATTGCCCACTGGGTAGCATTATTACCACACAATACTACACTGTGTACCAACAACAAGCAATGGTTAAATAATGCGCAAAACGGGTGAAAACATTTGTAGTAAGTAGTCCATTTGTGTACATGGAGCGCTTAAGGAGTATTACACACTAGAAAATATTTATTAAGTCTATTCATACAACTCGGTATACTATGCTTTATCATCTGAGGACAATAAAACATTTATGTGTAAAACGACTGTCTGATAACGTGTCCTTAAACTGATGCTAATTTAATCACATTCTAACATTAGCAATTTATATTATTACACTGTTTATGAAATATGAGTGCAATGGATGGATTCTTTGTTCTAGTACAAAAGACAATAAAACCTAGGATTTGTCTACAGTCAAAGAAGAACTTGCGTCATTTAATTAACAGTTACGTCATGTAATAAGAGGTCACTTAGAGCACGTATTTTTTTATAAAAATTAAAGTATTGTACAATTGAAATGATGTAACGATTTCTTCGCTGAACAGTATTAAATGTGTCATATTTACAGTTATATTTATGTCGTCCTTCAGGAAGATTACTAGGTACTTATAAAGTATAGGAAAACAAACATGAAAGTGCATTATACAGAGTTCGAATACCTTAGTTTGTAGTTTGCATTGCGCAGGTCAGTATTCATTATCTAATCTGTGTTTAGAAATACACGAGGCTGGAAGGTTAATAACAACCAAGGTCCTTATTATTATTTTGCAAAATATAGAAAGATATTAATCCAGGAGTTTATTGTTCAAACAAAGAGACTGCAGTTGTTTGCCTATATTGTTTAGGTTCTATCTGGATAAATTTACTGTGCTCATGGCTTCGGAACAATTTAATAAAAGCATACCTGCAAGAGTACACTTTGCATACCGCGAAGTGTTCTCTTAGAATAACGATAAAGATATCGCGGGAATTTCCCGTACTTAATTGATATTACGTCATGTTTGTGTTTTCATACATAAACCACGCAAGGACACTCCATGCATAAGTATTAGTGGCAAATTATAAATTATGAACAGGTGAAGGCTATTTTATGTTACCAACCTACACAAAAGGGTGAAACTAAATACCTATGTCATGATTAGTTAAAAATATTAGTCAATATTTGAAAACGTTTGAGTGCATAGTCACGTTTGCCCAAGCCTCTAACATCAAATATACTTTAAAAGTTCAACCGATATTTTAAGTATTCTCTTTACATTCTACGTTTATTTATAATAACGAAACCCTAAAAACAAAACTCTGGCCTGTAGGCAAGCAAACTGAAGTGAGCCAAGAGTATTTCAGGAATTTTATTGCTACTATATTCGCAACGACTATCAATTCAGAACATACTATTTTCTACAACTGTAACATTTAATATAAATAACAAATAATTTAAGAACATCTGTAAATATTTGTCAAATATTACGGCTCTCACCACATACTATTATTTAAATAAATGTGACAGTAAAATACCTATATTTTGTGTTTGCCTATATAACACATCGTAATAGAAGTAAATTCAGTCATATAGGCCATCGCATAAGACTCAGTAATTCGGTCAAGAATGTTTTAAGAATGTAAACAAAATGAAACATGTTTTTAAAATAACTTAAAACACCAATAATAAATGGCAGTCATTGACCGAATCACCTGAACAAGTCTAAATAGAGTTGTTATCTTGAATCAACATTATTCGATAAAGTTACTTCAAACATTACAAATAGTACAAAACAATAGTATACGACGAATGACAACAAACTTGTTTGCTCGTTCGGGGACTAGTGACGTCATTTATTGGTTTATTAACTAGGTTTTATCAGA
Source organism: Chrysodeixis includens (assembly GCA_941860345.1). Classification (NCBI taxonomy): domain Eukaryota; kingdom Metazoa; phylum Arthropoda; class Insecta; order Lepidoptera; family Noctuidae; genus Chrysodeixis; species Chrysodeixis includens. The sequence goes on from OW796103.1 coordinate 9,086,306, forward strand.
ATATTTGAGGAAAACGGAGTGGTACGAGTTTGTGTAACCACGTGCCGATCTAACACGCAAATTAAGACCTTCTTGTAAGCATGTAGCACGCGCGGCTTGTGTTATGGAGATAATGGACAACAACAGGAGAAGCAGTGCGTGCTTCTATGTCTGGTACACAGATTAACCACTCTGCTTAGATCTAACAAGGAATAAGCGATTGTTTTTAGTCAGCAACGTAACTTGCGGAAAATGCATGAAACAACGATAACCCAGCTATTTCTGCCCTCAGGAAAGTTATCATATTATGCACAAAAGGAGAACATGCTTGTATATGTGATATGACATGCATGTAGATAATCGCGTGTTAAGCTTTGCTATCTAAACGAGACGATCAATCAACGTAGGCGCTCACTCAATTAAAAATCACCCGATAGCCCTTGTTTCAACCACCCGTAACTAGATTCAAACAAATAAATATTGATATACATACCTATAATCTAGAACTTGATATTTATAATACCAGCCTATAAATATCCCAGTGCTGGGCACAGGCCACTTCCTATATAGGTTTAAGTATCGATCACCATGCTTGCTTACTGCGATTTGACGATACCAGATACCAATATTTGAAATCCAGGATTCCTTACGATACTTGCCTTCGCCGTTTGTCTTGTTTGTTTATTTGTATGTGTATAATTGTTTATTTTAATAACCTTTAATCAACAGCACGTCCAATATGCAGTCATGTCGCCAAGGAAATCGTAAACGCTTTATGTTCACGTTTTCCTTGCTTCGGAAGTGACTCCGACATCATCCGCCTGTATTTTGTCACATGACAAGATTATAACGAAAGCGCATGACCAAATGTCCTATGCCATTTAGCCGCGAGTCGATTTGTACAGTCACAACTCACAACACAAAAAAATACAACTTTTAACATTGACAATGTCTAAAGTACCCTTTTATTTACAAGGTACTCGTAATTCGTTCCTACCAGTGTTACAGGGTCAATAACCTAATTGTAAACACCTTATTTTACATGATACAATGTTCGTATATCTTACGCCTGTCTGTCACAAGCTTGCAATTAACGTATAATTAATTTCATTGTTAATTCTTGGTAAATCGTCGGTACTGAGCGATTGTCTGACCACAGCCAATGAAGATAAATGATGATAAGTATCAGGATGATGCAAGACTCCGCTTTGTGACCAATCTTCGTATTTGCATTTAGATATGCAGAGGTTGTTTACTCTTAAAGCAATTTGTTTTAAAGGACGTTAAATTGCCAGATAGCTGAAGTTTTGAAAGTGGGGGTTATGGTTAGAGTCGGCTATAATTTTCTACAGTCGAGTGAGTGGTTCTGCACAGCTCGCTTGAGCCTTGAGCCGCCTGTTCAATCGTGAAATATGAGGATGGCCTTGCAGAACTCTTTCCATGCAAAAATGTAAAAGTACACAATAAATATACATGATCAGCTTGAAACATATCAGTATCAACTAGATCCTTAACAACAAGCCTTATCAAATAAACATAATCCAAAGTATGACATTTTCATATCCTTCACAAATCTGTTTCTTTATCTGCTCTTTAGCGATTACAATATCTTTTTAGACCATCATACATAAAGCTAATTGTGAAAATTATTTATAATATATGTAGGTAATATTGTAGAGTATAAAGATATGATGATTATATCGGTCGTCTGTACATTTTCAAACTTTTTTCAGAACATATCAAACCCAGTTTGTAGAATAAACAAACCAGTTGCTAGATTGAGGAGTTAACTTAATTTTACTTCTAAAACCAGATCAATAACTGGTACAAATAATATAGTTAATGTTATAGTGATTATTTGATGATACCGAGCAAGTGAATCATTATTATTCGAAACGGCCTTAAGAAGGAAACAGTCTCGAGAATGCTTTGGCGTCGCGCCACGACTGTGGGACCGCAGGAAATATCATTCTACTTGCACATTGTCTTTCAATAATAACTGGGCGGACATGATTAGTTGTTTACCGGTCAACTCTTCAATATAAACAAAGTGTAATTATTCGATAGATGACACGTGATGACATATTTGAGCAACACCTACCACGTGCACTGTTTCATTCGAATAAAATGCAAGCTACAATTGCCAAGAATGTGCATAGTCACAGACAAAAAGATTGTACCACATTAATCTCTTCGGGTGATCTCTTAACAAAAAAATCGTCACATGATTGTAGCAAGAAATCAACCAGTTTAACTGAGACGAAGACAAAGTTTGATGAAACCACTACAAACCAGATGCATGTCTGAGATAAGGCAGAATTGACTGGGATTGGCTGCCGTGTCACGCGTCTCAGACGCTTGCAATAAACATTACGTACGAAGACCTTTGACAACCTTTACTACCGGAGAAAGTTTCATCATGAGCTAGCATCGTGATAACTGACTCATATTTCACGTCAGAACAGTACTTATTCCCAATATTAACTGCCATATTGAATGTAATTTGATTCGGTCTCGTTCTAATAAATAAATCAAGGAAAGCCGCATAGAGATAACTGCTATCTTCCAACAAAACTTAGTCTAACAAAATTACGCATTAATTAATCTTTCTATTGAGACAAAGGTACTCCTATTTGTGAAGGCTCTCGAAGCGTAAGCGACTAGCGATACGTCCAGTACCTATAATCGGCATAATTACTGTAGTTCATAGCTCATTAATGTCCAACTAAGGCCGTCGGTAGGAGTGATAACTTCCTTGATAACAGACTGCAATCACCATTCCATGCACGAAGTATGACCTGATCATCGGAGATCCGGAGAGTTCCAATTAAATAATCTGATCACGGCTGTCACGACTCGACACCGTACGTCTATTTTAAATTCGACATTTTCGAGGCCAAGTGACCTCTCGTGTTCAAATGTAAACAAAAGCTATTTGCATACCCTATGCGGAAGTATTGCACTAATCATATCAGACATAAATACATGGGAAGTCACATAAGTGCAGTTATTCTAGTGCAATGGCGAACTGACGACATCGACGGACAGTGACGTCATTATCCGCTCTTGAATGAAGCGTATTGACAAGGGGCTTGTTTATAACTTGTTTGTTCTCTAGTAATAGATATAATAATAACATAATATTGAGTAATTGTCTAAAAGAATCTGATTCATGGTTATAATTAGAAAGTATGAACGTAAATGGTCAGTAAACAATTATGACCGAGATTCAATGTGAAATTCTATTTATTAAGATGAATCATATATCTAAATTAAGTTTAGTGATCTGTCCAATACAAAAATAATTAATTTATTACTGTGCATAATAACCAACGAAGTGTATTTACCGGAAATATCACTCAATTTGAAACGATGTAGGTGTCGTCACATAAATACCGCAAACATATTTAGCTCGTATTATTACTAAATGCTTCATCTAATTCTTGGTACATTTTTCGAAATTACACAGGTAGCAGTCTAAATTCGCGCCTGGATACTTAACTATTAAAATATAATCTTAAAGAATTTACTACAAAATTAAATTTGTAATTTGCACTGCTGCCAAAGCGTCGCTGGAAAAATGTAGTCATAGAGTTTTCGAGAGTTAAAAAAAATGAAGAGCAAACAAATTTCAAGTGGAAGCGAGAGATATCTAACTAATAGCAGTTATCTTTATTAAAACATTTCTTACTTTGATTTTGGCAAGTACACAAACACATTTTTTTCTTAAAGTGTAAATAAAACGCGGAATTACTGTCTGTCGGTTTGGCAATGCACATTATAATTAAACTTCGGTTCGTGGCAGCTTGAGTTATTTCAGAAACGTTTTCATTCCCGGAGAGCAACGAGACTCATAAAAATATGAGCTTATTTCAATTACACAAAGGTTTGAGAGTAGCTCACATTCTCGCAAGCTCAACGATCGCGGTACATACTTACACATGTCATCCCTTTGTCGGCCTTTGTGTGGCAATGACAGGTCGAGATCGGTATTTAATAGCTGTGATGTTGAAGATCTTTGCGAGATAAAGGGGCTGAAACTGACGTGTATTGTGACCGTTTCAATACAGATTTCGTAAAACGATTAAGATATGACATGCGCCAGCTTTTTTGGCAAAGAATTTGTATTATGAAGACGTACTATATTAGATTGGGTTTGGTTAAAGATATGTATGTTATTAAAAGAAGGAATTTAATTCGGAAGAAAACATATCTATTCAAAATTCGGGATTGTATTTACCTTCACATTATCTATACTAATATTATAAAGCTGAAGAGTTTGTTTGTTTGTTTGTATGTTTGTTTGTTTGTTTGAACGCGCTAATCTCAGGAACTACTGGTTCGAATCGAAAAATTCTTTTTGTGTTGAATAGACCATTTATCGAGGAAGGCTTTAGGCTATATAATATCACGTTGTAACTATTAGGAGCGAAGAAATAATGGAAAATGTGAAAAAAAACGGGGAAAATTGTTCATCCTTGAGGGCTTCCGTTGCGTGCGCTGCGAAAACGGTTCAAGATACACACAATATATGTATGTAAGAATTATTCCTATTAAAATGATCTAAAAAAATGTCCGCGACAGTATATGTCTATCTTTTAAGATTAACTCACTAGAACCGTTTTTATGGTAATCAAATTCGATCGAAATTAATGCATTAACGCACAGCCCAAACTACAGGACGGATCGGGCTGAAATTTGGCACGCAGGTAGATGTTATGACGCTAAGAAAGGATTTTGATAAATTCTACCCCCAAGGGGATAAAATAGGGGATGAAATTTTTTATGAAACTTTGTCAAAATTAAACCGATCGGGCTGAGACTTTACATGCACATAGGTACTATAACGTAGGCATCCGCTAAGAAAGATTTTGATAAATTCCACACATAAGGGGATGTTTGTAGAAATCTTCTTAGATTTTTGACTAGCCATGACTATAAACAAGTCTCAGGGGCAAACTCTCAAATTTGCGGGTATTGACTTGAGAGAACATTGCTTCTCTCATGGGCAGTTCTATGCTGCTTGCTCACGAGTAAGTTCTCCCAGTAGCTTAATAGGTTTAGCGCCAAATGACAAATTAGTTAAGAATATTGTGTTCAAGGAAATTTTGTAGGCCCTAATTTTTTACACTAACTTGCTAAACAATAATACTTCTTAACGCGTGCGAAGCCGCGGGCAAAAGCTAGTTATTTTATAACATGATAAGTTACATACGATCATTTAAATATTTTGCATTACCTATGACTCAGGTAGATAGATTATGACCCATCCTACACAAAACACATTTTGTAGTAAATCAGATTCATATCTTTGTAAAAGCTTGTTACATGTTGGATGTATTAAAGCATAAGTACATTATAAATGTTGTTGTTTAAACTGAATAACCAATTTAATTTGATACATTTTATACAGTAGTTTCATTTATAACTATAATCAAGCATATAAAAGATTTAATATATGGTAAGCAATGATCTACATATAATTATTAAGCAAAACAAAATGTTCAATTTACTATACATTCTTAATATCTAGGATTCAAGTCAGTGTGATTATTACATTTGCCTATATTAAGTAACAACTGTGTTAACTGTATTGTAAGAGTAACAAATTTTCTAGTTTGTTAGTAAGTCTCTGCCAAAGTATGCTGAATTATATTATATAATTAATTTATTGTGATACTGTTGACCCTGATTTCTGTTCTCGATTCTAGAGATTATGTTATAAGTTTAGTAATATATGATTTTAAATACAACGAAACACACAGTTTACTACATTCTTGTACCAAATTCTTACTATTAGAGAGTTTTTATTCTATTGAAGAATCCAGGTTTTATCAGTTTAAAAGAATTGACCTAAAAGGGTTTCTAAAAGAAAAAGTGAATTTGCTAATTTGAATGCATTCGAATTTCAAAATAGTTTTATTTTAAGTATTTAAAGAAACTAGGTTAGAAAAGAAATATTATTAACAATTTAAATTTATATTACTGTGTCAAGGTAAACTTTGTACAGAACATATAATATTGTTTTCTAGTTCTTTAAATTTCTAAAAATATATACTGTTAAAATATATAATTATTGTTTATTTAAAAACAGCTTTAGTGTAGTAAAACAATAACAAATGGTGTTTGGAGGCATCTCTCATTGTAATAACTTTCGTGAGCCTATTCAATGACCACATCAGCTCATGATTAGGGTCTGAAAATAGTCAGGCTGATAAATAAGTGTGAGTAAACTGGTTAACATAAAGCTATGTATACATCTTGTCTTTGCTCATACCTAAACTACTGTAAAATGCATAATTATGTGTAGACTGTGTAGAGTAACTGGCACTAGTACTGTATGACACAGCACATGTTATGATCAATCATTAAAATGTAGCTCATCTAAATCTGTTCAATGAATCTAAAATTACTAATGCTCATCGCACATTCATCTGTCTTCACTATGACATATTGCTGCAAGGAGTTTTAATACCACCACCAATGACATGACTTTTTTAAACAGCTACAATAAAATGATAAACAGCTGATCAGAATTCATATAGGAGATAATTAGTTTTTTTTTTCTATGTACTTATGTATGCTTTGGAGCTCTGTGTAGACATGTTTAGTCCCCTATTTCGTCCTTCAATAATCCTCCTAATTATGTAAACGCAAGTGTTTGTAAGTATGGATGGATGGATGTTCGTCACTCTTTCACACTGCAAATGGCTTGATCAGCTTTGATGAATATTTGGCTATGGAGTTAGCTGACACCCTTTTGACCTCCTGGTTTAGGGGAGGGAATTATTTTTGTTGCAATAACCCAGCTATTCTTATACATTATATTCTTGTATATTCTAGTACATGAATTTACTACAGTAGGAAGAATTTTACACACTAACAACTAATTTAAGTTTTAAAGCATGTAAGTAATGCCAAGGTTCATGTAACTTAATGAGCCTTAACAGCACAATACTTGTAACTTCAACTCTGTTCCACTAAGAATTAGGTTTAGTTTTCTTTACACCAAAAAACTAGGTGCGATTTGATGGAGTGTGACTTTCTTACTCCATCATCACTATCTTTAACATATTCAATCAAAACTTACAAATATTCTTTATCATGAAATATTTTGTTTCTTCAATTAATCAATATTATTTAGGGATGACAGCATCGGATGATGGCAAACATCATTCAATACTGTCAATATATGATAGGCTTATCATTTGATAATATCTACAAAATTGTTTATGCTTTATGTTGGTATCTCTACGCGAGAGTCGCTACATTTATACATATTATCAACATCTTTGTTTGATAGATTGGGCTTAATGTATATTGATGGAAATATTGTAAGCATCACCTAATGTATTGAAAATTAAATAATGCCTACGTAAATAGGTACAAAAAGACCTTCTTCATTCAGAAAACAAATAGCTTGTACATACCTAGATACAACATTATTTATAAACAATGACCAAAAATTTAGAAATAAACTAAAGGAAAAAAAATATTGTGTGTAACTGAATACCATATTGTGGTTAGAAACAATAATGTAAGCAATTAACTATAAAAAAATATTTCTGAAACCAAAACGACATACCTTTGAAGCACGACTCGAAGGAAACTCAACGGTGCATATGCAGACTTCACCAATTTTGGCAGCGTTAGTGCACTCACTGATTAACATAAATTAGACTTTTTACATGTAAAAATACAATGTAACCTAATAAGGATCGGTTTAGCTTTTCTTCCAAAATAAAGGTATCTTTCAAATATGAAATTAACGCAACTAAAGCATACCAGGAACCTAAATTCGTAAATAGATGGACGAAGTAATACTATTAAAAATAAAAATTTATTTTAATTGCACAAAATATGGCAGATTCCAGAAAAAAGACTGCAGTCAACACAATCTGTCAAAGTCGTACATATCCCACAGATTGTTAAAACTAGTCCCACCCGGTGATTTAGTCGATTGCGTAGACTTATATATTAAAATGTATTTATTAAAAACACTTATTTAAATATTTTTTAGTTCATTGCAAATTTAATAGTGTCAGCAATTGTATTTATTTCTATTTACTATTTGTCTGTAACTTTCTCTGTATCATCGAACTAACATTTATTATGTCGTTGCAGCTGCATTGAATCGAATAAATTGTTAGTTGTATTAATTGAACCGTTTGCAGATCAATAAATAGATAATAATTAGAGTACTAAGTAACGCCTCTTAGGACATTATGTCACATAACATTCACAAATCAGATGTAGATAAAGATAAATACAATTAAGATGTAACCTTTTAAAATAACCTATTTATTAAAAAATCAATCCCCAATAAATTTTAAATTTCGAATATTTTTTTGAAGTACTTTCAAAGATATTTGCATAAATACAAAATATCAAATAACTGCATTTGGGGCTAATTTTAAATAGAAGAGCTTTTAAGAGATGCCTGTGGAAGTCCCTTCTAAATACAATAACCCGTCTGAACGCCAAGTAAATATTTATTTTATTGATAATTTATTTTAAATTGTTTAGTTGTATTATATAGCCATTCAAATATATTACATGATGTTTGTGAGTACTATCCTATGTAAATCTTGTTACTATTGTAAATAGTAGATTACACTGAGTGCCAGAAAGATACTTTTTCCTTAGCTTGTTGCAGTAGTTAATTTTTTAGTTTTTTTTTTTTCGGTTATTACTGCATTACAATTTACAAACAAAAATGCTGTTCTTGAATGAGAAAGCAAAGGCCTTTCAATTTGCGATTGCACTAACAATTGAGTGTGTTAAAAAGGTTTCAGAAACCACTTTAAAACTTGGGAAATAACATTTCCCAATGTATATTTAAAAAGATATCGAAATACTTTGGAGTATCGATTTATTATATTAGAGAATATTTTATTATGGTCAAGTGACACGATTTTAGAACATTGATAAGAATACTTAAAGGTTTCTGGCAACACCAGTCTTTTGTGAGAGAGCAATGCTTGTTACGAGTTTTTGGGGCTATAAAACGAAATAGTGCAGATATCCTATTAGGAAATATCAAGAAAGATTAACTCAAGAATTAGTAGTATTCGAATCAAAGCATATTAATGGATTTGACGGATGAACTGGATCAGAGCGATAGCGGTATGGAGTCTTTGACGGCTAGCAAAGACGATACCCCGGAACGTAGGCCCGAGGAATATTTCATAACCCCGTCGGTATGTAAGGGTGACTGATAACAGGACATAAATACGGGTTTTAGTGATACTGATAATGAAAAATACGTGTGGGGTAAATTTTACTGATAACGTTTTACTTGCAGCTCGGGTCATCGCCCAGTGCAGGGACACCAGTTGGCGGTGGTGTTAATGGCATTGGAGGCGGTGGTTACGGAGCCGGAAACTATGGAGGAACTGGAGGCCAAGTGGGAGGCGGAGGAAAAACGGGAGGTTATGGGGGAGGCGGAGGAAAACCGGGAGCAGGAGGCTATGGAGGAGGCGAAGGCCAACCGGGAGTCGGAGGGTATGGGGGAGTGGAAACCGTAGGCTATGGAGGTGTGGAAACCGGAGGCTATGGAGGAGCCGCAAGCGGTGGCCATGCAGGAACTAGAAGTCAAGGGGGACTCTATGGAGGAACTGGAGGCCAAGGGGGAGGTGGATCCATAGGGGGATCCGCAGGCCAACCCAGTGGTGGTTCCCAAGAGGGATCCGTAGGCTATGGGGGAACTGGAGGCCAAGGTGGAGGTTATGGTGGGACTGGAGGCTATGGGGGAGCTGGTGCCCAGGGAGCAGCTGGAACTGTTGCAGGAGTGGGGGGTATGGGAAGTGTTGGAAGCGCAGGGAGTGCGGGAAGTGCGGGTCCTGTAGCCTTAAGCTCATTAAAAGAATATGACGATGTGAGTATCTTTTATCTAACTCGTTTAATAAATAGTACTTTAACATCCAGCTGTCTTGAATCGTCTATATTATATACCAGCTTTTTCCCATAACTGTGTGCGCGCGCGAAAATTGGTTATAGCTGCAAAAATATAACCTCCATCTGATGCAGTCAGTTCAAGAGTAGTAAGAGTGTACTCCATACCAAATACTTATCCATCCTTTTATACTTACACACTTTCACATTTATAATATTTGTATGACTCAACATTCTATGTTTATAATACAGGAACCCGACGAGACCTTATCAGAAAGGTTGTGGGGTCTGACCGAGATGTTCCCCGAGTGTGTTCGAAGCTGCACCTATTCAGTCACTACAAACACATTGTAAGATCATGTATCCATTTCTTGTAATTATCTTATCAGTACTTTTTATTGTTAACTTAGCAGTTAACAATAAAAAGTACATGTTAGCACATGCCAGTTCTATTTTTGATGTAACAGAGTTTAATTAAAAACTTGATTTTAATAACTTGTTGCTCTTGTTTTCATTAGCTTACGTGTGCTTCCAGTTACAAGTAAGTAATTGCTACTTAATTTACTCATTATCTATTCAATTTTAGGTCAGGAGTAAAATCTTTGTATGGACTATCTCGCTCCGTAATGTGGGTGGTGGCGAGTTCCTCAGTCATCCTATTTGCGCCAGTTATATTTGAAGTAGAAAGAGCTCAAATGGCTGAAATGGAAAAGTCACAACAGAAACAGGTATGATGATGACAATAATCATAACTAGCTGTGCCTGCGACTTTGTCTGCATAGAGTAGTGACTTTGGAAGTATAATTTTTGCCAAAACAATCACACAGAAGCACACTCTTGTCCCCAATTTACCCCCTTTCGAGTCATGTTAGTTCAAAAGTTTGAATGGAGTATTATTTGAAGTGTAAACTATCAGTTTTAAGCTTAGCTTTCAAAATTATTTAATATTCATACAAATTTTCATCCCCATTTCAGCATTTTACAGCACTTTTTCACATAAAAAAATTCTTATATCCCTTCTCAGGCTCTAGACTACATCTGTTCCATCTTTCACTTAAATTAGTTTTTTAGTTTAGGCATAATTCTGTAACAGACAGAATTACTTTCGCATTTATAATATTAGTCAGAATTCCTATTTAATTTGTTTTGATATATTCTTTTTTTTGCAGGTCTTGCTAGGGACTAACACAGCTATGTCAGGACCTATGCCGAATATGCCACCGATGCCACGATAAATCAATTATCAGACTTAAACACATCCTTTGTAACCTGTATAACATTTTCATTATAAATGTAAAGGAAATATTCAAATATCACCCTGAATGCTTTAATGTTAGTGTATTAGTTAAATAAATAGCTACCTTATTTAAACATGATTTGACATATTTTGTATTGGGGATGATAATGACTTCAAATACTAGGCTGTACAGATATACCTAGATGCAAATTCCCAAATGCATTTATGATTACAATGATAAAAAAAATTGTATATGTTAACAAAATAATCAAATTACTGTTTAATAATAATATAATTGTATCGAAACGAAGTTGCATTTTCTCTCAATTGGTTAATTGATTTCCACTCCTCTAAAGGTTTCAGGTATGATAGTCAAATGGGTCTAATGTTGTAATTGATTGATTAGTGAGATAGTTATTTGATTTGTGAAAAACATTTTATAGGTGATGCTTTGTTATTAGAATAAATGTACTGTTGAAAATATATTTTTTATCATTTTTTTACATAAACAAATGTCGTAAAAAGAATACCATTCTAATGATAATCTTAGTTGCCATAGACATAACATTTTGGTAATTTATTTATTTATTCTTACAACATAACACCATTAAAGTCAGTAAGTTACCAAAGCAATGCTATATGAAAATTATTGTGACTGAATACTAAAACAGAATGTTTATGTTCATTAGTTCATTATTCTACAAAAAAAAAAACAATTTTAAACCTTTGCTTTTCTTGCACCTACCTACATGAATTGAGTAGGTAAACTGTAAAAGTACTTGAAATAGATAAAGAGAGAAACTGTTAAAAAAACAGCTCTATGTAGTTATTCCTACAACTGCTCTTATATGCGTTAAAAAACTACCTTAACCGCTTATGTAGGTCCTACTACAATAAAGAGTTGTTCAAAGACAATTAAAAGTTATGCAATTCGCCCTTCGATCAATATGCTAAGCTTCTAGCTAGGGCCCGTTCTTACGCAACTGCTTAATTGGATGAACGCTCCAGTGATTATACAAAGAAGCTACGTTGAATGACTATTGCTTTATACGATGCAATACCTAGATACTCGTTTGCCATGTTTTGTAAAGAAGTATGGGGACGATAGAAGGTGTTTTTCAAACAATGTAAAAATGTGTCGTGACAAAGAGCAGTTCTATGGGGTATGAAAGAAACAAGAACGGTAGAACTGGTCTAGAATCTAGGTTGTAAAAGGCTTTTGTCACCCAAATTTTAGCAGCGCCGATCAATCAGATTTTTAGAAATATTTACTGATGGCTTATTTAGCTGTGGTCCAAAGCCGCCAAGTTTTCATTATCTGTATTAAGGTGGCCTGCCAAAATTGACAAGTATCGCATACCAAATATCATCTGTGCGAAAGAGATTTAAATGTCAAATCTTTATCTGACAACTTTTTTACGAAGAACCAATGTAATTTCATAAATAAAACGGTGTAAACATGGCAAATACGGGCTTATTGCCGTTTGTTCGAGGTGTAGACTTTACTTGTAACGATTTCAGTGTAAGTGTTGTGTAAACGTGTCGCTAAGTTTTTCTGTCTAAAACGGATGATATCATATCCCTAACCTTTGCTTTCCTATTTAGGTCTAATTATTTTTTCTTTCTTGTAGGATGATAAGTTCCCCGATGCTATTCGGTACATGACCGGTTTACAATGGCTCAGGCTCGACAAAACTAATTTGACTGATATTCCTGAGGAATTAGGGAAGTTGATGAAATTGGTAAGTAGTCCTTTACCTGTCCCTATTGTTCTAAACAAATATAAATTGCTGATAAAAAAGCAGTAAGCCCTTTGTACGAACAAAGCGTTTATACAAGAACTTAAGAAATTTTGATTAAGCCATAAACTTAAAATTAAATTATTTTTTTAACTTAATAAAATACAATACCAAAAATAATGAAAACTATCATTATCAACCTGTGTGTTATAAATACCTGGCAGTTGAGTCATACACTTCAAATATGTGCAACAGGTAGCATTGATACTGACATATTAATTAACATGAAACGAATTTATATTTCATAAAACCTTGAATGAACAATTTCTTAACAATTTTACGAAAATCACAGGAAAATCTATCTCTTAAGAAGAATAGCTTAGAGAAGTTATTTGGGGAACTGACTGAGCTGAAATGTCTCCGATCACTAAATGTGAGACACAACAAGGTGAAGAGCTCCGGTATCCCAGCGGAGCTCTTCAGACTGGAGGAGCTTACGACGTTAGACCTCTCACATAATAGATTGAAAGACGTTCCTGAAGGACTGGAGAAGGCAAAGTCCTTATTAGTGTTAAATCTCAGCCATAATAAGTGAGTGCCAACTTAATTTTTTTTGTTCTACATTTTATATAAAAAAATTAATAAAAGCAAAACAGTAAATTTATATAAAATAACACTTTCAAAAACATATTGAGCTAATTTAGAATGTACATTATTGAAATATTCCGTTTAAAAGTGAATTTATTTGTGTCAAAAAGACAAGTTACTTGTAAATATGTAGTGTGTCTATTTAATGTAAAACTTAATTATATTTCTTTATGTATTTGTGTCAACTGGTCATTATGTCATTTAATACTATATTGATTAAATAACTACTTCTTTTAATTTTAAAGAAAATGAAGTCCAATACCTGACTACATTAAAAACAAAATGTTTAATTAAAAGTCTTGTTTTAGAATTGAGAGCATACCACCTACATTATTTGTGCAACTGACGGACTTATTGTTTCTGGATCTGTCTCACAATCTCCTGGAGACTCTGCCCCCTCAGACCAGGAGGCTGGCGAACCTGCAGACTCTTATACTTAATGATAACCCACTTGGAGTGTTTCAGTTGAGGTAAGATTGAATTAAAACAACAAATATGATATTTCAAAAAGATTATTTGAACCACCTCATATTTGCTAATCAGTCTCTGTTCATGGTGTGTAGAATCAATCAAAGGCCCTTTTTTTTCAATATGCCAAAATTTTGTAACATTACCAGAAATAACAGTTTTTAAAAAAATATTTTCAATTTTAATATCCAACCTCATTTCTCTCTTTTAACGAGTAACCTCTTTTCAGACAACTACCATCTCTACAGAGTTTAGAGACCCTACACATGCGCAACACTCAGAGAACTCTAGCGAACCTCCCGGCGTCGCTCGACACTCTATCAAACTTGACAGATGTGGATCTATCCAAGAATGCCCTGACGAAAGTGCCCGATGCCCTCTACTCCCTGCTGAGCCTCAAGAGGCTAAACCTCAGTGATAATGAGATCACAGAAGTATCAGCAGGTAATGTTTAATGCTTACATTAGAACTACAATGGTCAGAGATTGTCTAAACAATTGAATTATAATACAAATCTTCGCACAGTATGTTTGTGTTCAGTCACTTATAATATAATGACTGCTTTGTTGCTTTAGTGGTCTCAGGTTTAAGGAGCTTGAGACATTTTTTTGGCTACAAATACTGCATAGAGTTAAGAATTGCGTCTTCAACTACAGACCTATTGCCATCTCTTGAAGTAATACACGGCGTAGAACGTCGTCTCGCATCCATAATAGCCATACTTTTACTATAAGAGATGCATCACATGTGATGCATCACATCTATGTAAACAATCTATTGTCTCATTGTTTCCTATTGTCTCATGATAAGATAGCGAAGAGTTTATCTATGTCAAGGTATTTGTTTGAATACCGCGAAATAAGCCTATGACTAACATTGACCACTTTCGAAAACAATGGCAACAAAACATTCAAACTATTAGGCTTGGCTCACTATTCCTTCTACGTGAACATCACGTATTGCAGCAAAAATATTTCTTTTCTGAGAGATACTCTTCAAGCAAATCGGACTAGTCTTTTTAATCGTGATATTAATCTAAACAAAGTAACCGCGTTTCACCACGTTTTTTGTCATTAAAATCAAATATTATGTCTAAGGTTCCGTACCAAAAGGGTTAAACGGTACCCTATTACTGTTTTTTTCAAAGATGCAACAAGCCGATAATCCTAAAGGCATGTTTTTTGCCGTTTTATGTATCAGTCATAGAATAAAGAAGTTAAAAGTTACTAAATCTTTTCGTGCGTTAGTTCGAGTCGCACTTGGCCGGTTTTATATTTAATCTCCTTTAAAAACTTTCTCATTCATATCCAAGGTTTTCACTTTTTTCTCTCACTTTAGACTTCTCTTTACTTTAGTCTCTAACAAACAACATAACTTGACGCGAAAGTGGTATAAAAAGCTATTTAAACGTAGTCATTGAGTCAATAAACTTTTATAGTAAACATTGCTAGTATTATGAGCTATAATAGCAAGAAGATTTTCATCGTAAAAGCTATATGGCGCGATACACTTCACGTAGCGGCGTCTCTTTTCTACAACGGAAGCAGCCCTGTTTGAACTGTTCATAGTAAGCGTTAGATTTCTAATGATATTTACAAGCATAGAACGAGCATATAATTACTGATTGGAATTAATGCACTATACTTGTATATTATCTCCTCATTGAGTTTGCATGAGCATTCACAATTATGTAGCTAAGTCATGCTTTCTATTTTACTATGCGTACGATAAATTAATCAAATGTTAACAGGTAGTTACAGAAATTAATAACAAGCTGTTGCTTTCATAAGTATACCGGCTGGGCAACATTATCGGTCCTGTTTAATGTTTGTGTAAAATGCATTAGTATCAAATAGTATCCAGACTGTCAATTCATAATAATATTGTTACTATCAAAAAAGGAAATAGAGTAATTACTTGTATGAACTTTAGAATTAATTATTTAACTCTTTGAAATAGGGTACTAAGTTAGGTTTTAATCTATCCGTTATTATAATGAGTAAATAAAGCGTCAGTTAAATGTTTACGAACATACAAAGTTTCGTAATTTAAAATAACCACATTTAATGCAGTCGACCACCTAGCAACATAACTAGAACCCTATTCCCAACCTACAAAGATTCTTTTTCGTACTGCATTTACTGCCGAAATCAGTCTACCAGCAAATGGTTGAACATTTAACACGTGCTAAGACACCTGATACGTTCGGTTCCGGTCATGCCCGCGCCGGCCATCCGTTTAGCCCGACCTTAGAACATGTGCCTGTAACTGATCTCAAACTAGTCACCTGCGTCGCCTTTGTGGCAGACTGGCAGTCAAGCTAGCGAAGCCATGGCGTGGTGAGCTAAATTTTTACTTTTTGTTCTAACTAGTAGTTAGTAACTACAGAATATATGCTGTATAGGTTTAAATACATCTCAAATAGGACATTTGAGGGACTTTTGCTTCTTATTTTTGTTGTTTTAGGACATTTTGGGGTCGGCCTCTATAGTCATCAGATTCAACTGAAGACATAATACGTGGAATCACTAGTATCACTACTACTATCTTAACTTTATCTGTACTTTAAAATGCGCTGTCTTGTCGAGCTGTATTATAAAAAATGATGTCTATACATATAAGGCAAGGGAAAATAGAACCGTACTTCTTACTTTTTAGCTCATCTTTTTAAATTTCCATTTTATATGGATTCGAATTTACTATTATTACTCTTTTAAAGCAATAGACTCTGTCTTCGCATCTTTTACATAATTACCCATTAAGACTCCTTAGAAACAAACCTTAACTATAAGCACTTCATCCACAGCTATGGACAACTGGCAGAAACTGGAAAGCTTGAACCTATCCCGGAACAACTTGACCGCGTTACCTGCATCCATGTGCAAGCTCCAGCTGTTGAGGCGGCTTCATGTGGACGATAATAAGCTGGACTTTGAGGGCATCCCGTCCGGGATCGGGAAGTTGGGCAGTTTGGAGGTGTTCTCTGCTGCTAACAACGTGCTGGAGATGATACCTGAGGGACTTTGCAGGTCGGTACAAGCTTTTGAATGTTGGAAGTATTAATATAATTATCAATCTGATCTCTCTCCGGTCGTGTCGGATTACCGTCCCATCGGGCTATGAGAGTATAAGGAACAGATAGTGCACCTGTGTTTGCGCACACGCTTGTACACTATAATATATCCTGCTGGCTGGTGTCATAGTAACACGTACTAACCGCCGTGTTCGAAATCGGTCCGGACACATTATTAATATATCAATATAAGAATTAACAGTAACAGTACAATAACAAATCAATCGAACCAAATAGAATAATATTAAATATTATATTATTATGTACGATTTGCGTTTTATTAAAATAAATATGGTAGTTTGGCTATTAATGTTTCAAGAACATTTTGTCCGAATACCAAAATTTCGTTTTATAAAATGTTTTCAACACGTCATTTAAGAATGATCGGTTGTATCAACAAAAATATATTAGCGATAGTAATGTAGGTCAGCAAATGTTGGTGCTGTTCCAAAAAAAGGAGGTTAAGAAACTACTACATTATTCAGTCTGTCCGCACGTCTGTTCGAATGTTTAGCATTTCGAACAAAGGAAACATGTATTCACTCTTGAACGAAGAGAAAGTGATTTTTCTATTACACAGAATATGTAATATGTCCACACGTCTCTATACTGGTTCATGTAGTAAAATTTAGTTCAAAGTTGTAAAAAAATAAACATATATAGTTAAATGTTTATTTCATTGAACTTCATTTAGAACTATTTTCGACTGACAAAACCTTCTCAGTAACATGAACTCTCGGTTTTATCCTATCAACCGTAAGCATACAACTAATTGACCACAAGACTTACTACGCTTAACCTGAGATAAGACAATCAATTAACTAATTTGTGAATAGATCAGCATTTGACAAACTGCATGTTTCGACTCGCTTAACATAAAAATACCGTACAAAATTAAAAATGTAATGTTCTATTCGTCATCCAAGAAAAACAGACACGATGACAAGCATCAAATAATTTAATGTTCAATAAAAAAAACACTTTCACACTCGCGAGATATTGCGTGTGGAAGGCGATTTGTCACGGTTTTCTGACGGCGTTTCCCCGTCCATCATTACATGTTGAATAATGCGACACATATATGTATACAAATGAACCATTAACATAGTACCAAGCGTTTATTCATGCTCAACAGCTGTTCCCGAGATATAGTCTGAGTAAATTAAGACGTATGATTTGTGAAACTGGAACAAATGTGATAGCAATTATAATAGTCTAGTTATTTCCTGAAATGTTTACCTATAATTTAGAGTATTTTTTATTTAGATTATATTTTAATGATCATTTTATAGATAGTAATTTAGAAGGTTACACTTTTTTAACTTTTTCCTGCCTATCAGATTTGATGCGCCCAGTAATTTTCTGTACCAGCAGCATCATTATCAAAAATAAATCTTCCCAAGTGTAGGATTGAAAATACTGTTTAATCATCCAGTCTTATACGAAGTAGAAAAACTTTCGATATATATTTTTAAATCAATGTTATCACACCACATTATAACATGATTTACTCTTGTCATAGATGTGGTTCACTAAAGAAGCTGAACCTAAGTTGCAACAAGCTGATAACTCTACCCGATGCCATACACCTGCTGAGCGATCTCGAGAGCTTACAACTCCACGGGAATCCCGACCTCGTGATGCCGCCCAAGCCGGTCGAGAGACCAAGAGGAGCTGGTCTCCAGTATTATAACATTGACTTCTCGCTCCAAGCTCAACTGCAACTGGCTGGTGCTGCGACCAATGAACCAACGACACCTAATAGTAAGTAATTTAGTTCTAATGTTTTGCTGTATTTAAAATTGTTGTGTGTTTTAACATTCTAATTTCTTGATTCACTAAAATCTTTCCGTCTTCCTATTTCCGCCATGTAAACTTCTCTGCTTTGAACATTTTATTGACACTGTAAAAACGCCTTCACTATCACATTAAAATAAAATATAAAGTGTAATAAATTGTAAATAATAAGCATAATTTATGCTACCGCTGACCGATAAATTGCCATTGCTCACCATGCTCATCAGCTTTATTCTAGTACAAAGAAGACAAAATTATAGAAGCAACTACAGTCAGTTGATCTTGTTAGATATGCACGTGGCCAGAAATCGCAAAAGATAGGGAGGTTTGGAAGGAGAAAGGGGAGGCCTTTGCTCAGCAAATGGAACTTATTAACATAAAAAAAAACCATAGTCAGTAGCGTTACACGACGACATGTCACGTTACATGACGAAAGAAAATAATAATAATACTAACAACACAGCGCGTATCGTGAATAGGTTCCTCTTTCTTGAGCGCTGACCACTGGTAGCTTAGACCCTGTTCCCAATGCCGGTTGGATATTTTCTATATTTTTAAATGGCAATATTTAAAAATTCTAAAGACGAGGAGGTCTGGAAGAAAAAAGGGGAGGTTTCTACCCAACAGTAGGGTCTTATATAGGTTATAATTTAAAAAAATATAAATAAACCAGCCTATATACGTCCCACTGCTGGGTACAGGCCTCTTCCCCTATAGGGAAGGTTTGAGGATTGATCACCACGCTACTAAAGCATGCTATTATAACTACTATTCAACGCAGGTGTGAAGTCCGACCCGATAGCCCGCAAGCTGCGCTTACGCCGCGGCCGCGCGGAGCCCGAACAACGCGACTCGGCGCTCATACTGCGCGGCATGCAGGAACAAGCCAACACACAACACAACGACCAGAGACTCGACCAGCGTAATTCCGAGCTCAAGTAAGTTAACAGTAATGTCATGAGGCGTTTTTTTGTAACCCAGTGGAAATTCGCGTGGACTTACCTCTTCAGGGGGCTGACGAGGGGTTGTGCCGGGCTTTTACCGGCTAAAACCACTGGAGCGTCCTCATCTGCCTATGGCCGGGGGTACGGGGTTCGCTTTCGCATTCACCGCGCCCCCGGCAGGCCTTGACCCACCGTGCGAGGTAAGCGTGTAGGTACTGCCGCTACACGCTCACTTCGGAATTGTCAACACGCTCACTTGTTGAAAAGTGTAGTAACTGTACGCCTTGTAGAATGCCGTCTCAGACGTCTAAAGCGCGTTAAAATAGAATCAATTTATAAAAGCGTTCTTGTGAACGGTGGCTTAACCAACAGTTCTGATTTAAGAACTCATAGGCACTGTTTTTTTTTATTGCGACTTACTATTATTATAAGCTGTAAAAATAAAAATGTGAATGATACTGTGACGTCTGATAGAGTAGAATGGAAGAAAAAATCGTGTTGCGCCAACCCCAAGTAAAATGGGATAAGGGTAGGAAGATGAGGATGATTATTATAAGCTGTAATTAATTGATACGTAGGTCACGGACATAATCTTAGCTAACACCTAAATAACCACCTTTTAAATTATGAACTTACTAACTCACCGCCCCGACACTGCATAACAACCTTTAGTATTATTGATGTTTATACTCACATTACTCACAACTATAACTATATTTTCACCATACAGGCCTAAGCGCTGGGACGAGAGCCTTGAGAAGCCCCCGCTAGACTACTCCGAGTTCTTCGACGAGGACACGGGACAGACGCCCGGCCTGCAAGTGTGGGAGATCGAGAACTTTATACCCGCTCCCGTTGATGAGGTAAACACTTGTTATAGATTGTGATCTTACCTATAGTACTGTTTTATTTATGATAACTAAATATCCACTTGTGCACACACCAAATGTTCTATTCGAAGCAAAAGATTATTTTCCGAGTGGAGAAAGAAATAAAACACTCATAAATATGTATATTTTTAATAGATTGTGGTCTTACCTTTAGTACTGTTTTATGAGAACAAAATACTTGCTTGTAAATGTCCTATTCGAAGCAATAGATTGTTTTCCATGAGGAGAAACAAATAAAACATTGTGTTTATTCTGGTTTTTACGCCTTCTTTTTTCCCTTGGATATATTGGATATTCCATGTATATGAGGACAGAAGCATGCGCTGGACTTTAAACAAGATCAGCATAGAACTCTTTTGTGCATTTTGTATTTACATTAATTCTACCTACTAAGCGATTAAGTCTGAATCGATAGTGTTATGTAAATCAACTCTAATTACTAGTGTGTGTATTCAAGATGATGTGTTTATGTGCAGGTGGCTCACGGCAAGTTCTTTGAGGGCGACTGTTACATAGTGTTGAAGACGGCGGTCGAGGAACAGGGCCAGCTCTCATGGGATATACACTTCTGGATCGGGTCGAAGGCTACCGTAAGTACAGTCAATTGTATAAAGCAATAAATAAAAACACTCTCTTTTCAGTGGTATTTAAGGCTCTAGATAGACGGACTGCATTTCAACTGCAATTTAACCGCAAATTGCAGTTTGAATGCACTTGACACGACTGCAATAGAACTGCAAATCAAACGTGCAGTCCGATTGCAGTAGAATTGCAGTCGGCGTGCAGTTTGATTTGCAGTTCTATTGCAGTCGTGTCAACTGCATTCAAAATATTTCAAATTGCCTTTGAACTTATATTGGTTTAAATACCTGCTGAACTCATCTAACTACTCACCTTGCTAACTGGCCTATATATAAATACCTGTATACGCTTGCAGTTGGACAAGGCAGCATGCGCGGCGATGCACGCAGTAAACCTGCGCAACCTACTGGGCGCCAAGCGTACGCAGCGTCACGAGCAAGCGGACGAGACGCCCGACTTCCTCGCGCTCTTCCCCATCCCGCCCGTGTATATACAGGGCAGCCACACGCCCTCAGGGTTCTTCACTGTCGATGACCCGGTATGTATGGTAGAAGAAAATACTTTTTATTGTAAAAAATGTACACCGTAGTTACAGCTGTGGGTGATAATAGCGCCATCTATTGTGACTGTTGATTCGACTATTTGTTGCCAGGACAGTTGCACAATTACCAATAGGGGTGCGTCCAGGGAAAAAAACATAGCTTCCAACAGTCCACCTCGTCCAACTCATATTTTACATCCACGCTGTTAGTGTGCGTTTTGTTCAAAAAGGCTGTCAACTTCGGAGATATAACAACTAACAATAAGAATCACATTCCATACTTTTTACTACTGGAGCGTCCACATTAGCCTATGGCCGGGGTTACAGGGTTCACTTTTACATTCACCACGCCCCCCGGGTCACATTCCATACTAAGGCAAAACGTATTGACTAGTTATTCCTCTATCTTAGCACTACGTGACGCGTTTGTACCGCGTGCACGGCGCTGGCAACACCATCCACCTGGAGCCTGTGGCCGTACAGGCGGAGTCCCTCGACCCAAGATACGTGTTCGTGCTAGATACCGGCCTGGTCATCTATCTGTGGTGAGTGTAAAAAAATAATTGTGTAGTATTAATTATTTATGTACACGAATAAATTAATAGAAGCACTTAAATAGAAAAGCGTTGTAGATACTGCTTATTTCTACCAGAAATTTCTTCCAGCACACTTGCAAAAGGAGAAATACTATATAATAGGTTGTAAAATGTTACTATACAGAGGGGTAAAAACACGGGGTCAAAAATAATCCTTATTTAATATTGGCGTGGCACATTCGCTTGATTATACTGCTTCTGGTATATAAAGATACTGTTTCTGGCTTCGGCCACTTGTTTTAGTAACCTTATCAATTTTCATTGTAAATATTTGACTACGCATCAACATAAATAATCAAAGCATACCTATAATAAAATAAAGTGGTTATAAGATTAAGCTTCATACTAAAATAATTTTTTTCTCTGATAAAGGTACGGCAAAAAAGCGAAGAACACGTTAAAGTCCAAGGCCAGACTATTTGCGGAGAAGATAAACAAAGAAGAAAGGAAGAATAAAGCTGAGCTGATCGCGGAGCCGCCCGGCAAGGAACCGAACAGCTTCTGGGACACGCTCGGCTATGACGGCGATATGCCTTACGTGCCGCAAGTGAGTATAGGCTAATTAACTTAAAAAAATCTAATTAGACCTTAAGGCATATTTAAAAAAAAAATGTATATGTATTTTTTTTATAAAATCAATAAAAAATCCAAAGACAAAATGCATCTAAGGTGGTGAAATGTATGGAAATCGGGGCTACCTACGTCACTTGCCAGTAAAGTGTACTTGTTTGTGACGTCACACGAGATTTCAACTTGCCGTATCACCTTATTTTTTTTTTGTTAAAGTGATAAAAGAAAAAATACGTATCCAATATTATTCGGAAATCTATTTGTCGGACTAATTAGATTTTTTTGTCCTGAAAAACCTTAGTAAACGATTAATCATGTCAGTAACTCATTTCTTCAATGTCTTTCAACTGAAATACTCATAAGTTTATCAATAACGACCCTTGACACTTTCTGGCAATAAGCCATCAAAATCAAAAGGTTTTTATTTCGAGTAGGCCTTTTCAGGTACTTTCGAAACGTTACTGACTCTAGTTGCGCGGTTCCAAAATGTAATTCTTAATCGCCAATCCGCAGTGAGCTAGCGTGGTGATTAATGCTCAAACCTTCCCTATATGGGAAGAGGCCTGTGCCCAGCAGTGGGACGTGTATAGACTGGTTAATTATTATTATTATTTTGTATCTTTTTCAATTCACGGGATAACTTCTAGGGAAGAAACCCGGTCCTTTTTAAAGGCTTACACGGGGACACAGGTCCAACATGCAGAGGCCTTGTTGAGAACTTTAATCTAAAATGTGATGGGGCCTACCAAGACCTACCAAGGGTCATCCACCCCTGTTCTATAAAAAAACAGACAGACGGCTCAAGGTAGCTACAAAACTATTGCAAATTATGGATGAAACGAATTTGGGCTATGGCTAGGATATGTTAGATGTTTTTTCTTCTCTAACTATGGAAAACTATGGCACCTGCCCTTTAATACATAAAAATGCAATTAAAATTGGCAGGCGGTGACTCGCTGGCTCCAAGATGGGCCCCCTATTCCAAGATGGGCCCCCTATTATTATTATTATGGAGAAGAACCGGCAAGTAACGTCCATGTATGTGTTATGTAGGAGCATGTGGCAGAGGACTTCACCTGGGCGGCGGCGCGGCTGTACCGCGTGGAGCTGGGCATGGGCTACCTGGAGCTGCCGCAGCCCGACGACACGCCGCTGGCTAAAGGAGTACTCGCTACCCGCAACGTGTACATACTGGACGCGCATGTCGATGTCTTTGTGTGGTCAGTATGCCTTTTTTATTGTTAAAACGGGGGAATTTATTAACCCCATGGACATTTCTTTTTATTTTTCCTTTTTTTATGTAAAGCTATTTTTATTTTTCTTTTTGCATGCCGTAAGGTAGAATGTGTTGGAACCCCTGTGTAAAATGTTAACACCTTATTTTTTACCCATATTCTTTGCAAAATAAATGATTTGATTTGACACCCGCGACCCCGGACGGAGCCGCGGGTAGTGTCAGACTCTTACTGACTAAACCTGAACCGCTGTGCTACGTCATCCGTGTTTTGGTGTCGGTGCAAGGCAGCGCATAGCATTACTTCATACGTTGACCGCAGGCTTTCGCTGGCTATGTAGCACTGAAACTCATATTTAATTGAATTACCTTTATTAAATTACTTCTATCTCCATATTCAACTACTAGATACTATAATTTCTTTTAAACCAAATCTTGTATTGTAGGTTCGGCAAGAAGTCTTCGCGTTTAGTCCGCGCGGCGGCTGTAAAGCTAGCGCAGGAACTGTTCAACATGGTGGCCCGGCCGCCGCACGCGCTCGTCACCAGGCTGCAGGAGGGGACTGAGACACAGGTAATTATAATATAATAATAAATCATTTATTCAGATAACCAAGATCCGTTGTGTTAGTAATTACAATATTGACTTACAACTATTGTTAGCTATTATAACTTCACTCATATTCATAATAATATTCCTCAACATTCACACAACGTCATCTAGTCTCAAGTTAAGCATACTAAGTAGATTGTGTTTTGAGTACTAGACAACCGATAAACATAATTATTTATTTTTAAATATGTACATACATATTATAGATAACTTACATCCAGACACATAAAAAATGATCATGCTCATCACACAAACACTTGTGTGGGAATTGAACTCACGACCTCCGGTATAGCAGTCAGGGTCATTAACCACTAGACCAACAGGCCTGTATATCAAATAAAAAAAAAGAAAATGTCAAGTATACTAGAACAGCAAAACGTGTAAGGTCTACATATAATACATTATTTCATTTGTAGCTAAAATTAACAAATAAATAAAAATTGAATTTAAAACATAACAAATAATTACCGGTTACATGGTTATTTGTCCAGGTGTTCAAGACATACTTCCTGGGTTGGGACGAAGTGATAGCTGTAGACTTCACTCGCACAGCGGAGTCTGTGGCCAGGACCGGCGCGGACCTCGCCAGCTGGGCCAAGCAGCAGGAGACCAAGTATGTACTTAGCATATAGTTCATCATCAACCTTTCCGTTAGTTGTTTCCTCTTAGATTGGGGATCGTGACGGCTGTTACTGACAATGACTGTCGGCATTAGGTTGGGACAATTTTCTTCAGACGCTCCAATCTGCAATTCGAGCTTCGTGCAGGTCGAATTGCAGATTGGATATAGTTAATATTATATTATTAATGAATTAAGTATTTATTTTGAATATGTAAATTGTTTGAACATTTAAATGTATTTTTTTTTTATTTAATAATAAGGTTTGTGCAAAATTATGCTATTATACTCAATACAAAAATTATTACTCCTTGAACAACCCATCTTACAATCACTTTTTCAAGGGTTATTCACCAACTAGAAAATAAGCAAAGATATAATTATTTATATAAACAATCTTTCTTTATCAGGGCGGACCTATCAGCATTATTCACACCACGCCAGCCTGCAATGGGCAGTGCTGAGGCGAAGACCCTGGCGGACGAATGGAACGAGGACTTGGAAGCCATGGAGGCCTTCGTGCTGGAGGGCAGACACTTCGTGCGCCTGCCTGACGCAGAGCTGGGAGTGTTCTACAGCTGCGACTGCTACGTGTTCCTGTGCCGATATGTACTGCCGGCTGAGGTGAGGGAATCTATGAGCATTAATAGCTGACAAAACACTGCTGTATTTATATTTTGGGTGGTATTTTTAAAGAAAAATATTGTGTGTAATGTTATAGTGTAGGGTATAAGTCATCCATGATTTTGTGTTTGCCATATCATGGCTAAGCGGAGTCTTTTATTTACTACATTATTATTTGTCAGCATGATATTATAATTATTTACAATTGTATTTACCCTCTTAATCTATACCTAATGTTACATAAAGTTTTAAACAAGAAGGTTTAACTACACCACCCAAAAATAAATTAAAACTCTTTCTTTAATATTCTAATTGTGTTCATAGCAATCTAGATTGTATTGAACTCGAATACTACAAGACCTGCATTATCAATAGCCTAGTTTAAAACGAGCATGTTGGTCTAGTAGTTAGTGACCCTGACTGCTAAGCTATTACCATAACACAAGTTATGCTTAGCTTGGAATCAGATGGCTGTGTGTGGATATTGTCCCAAGATGATGTTTGTCGGTTGTCTAGTACTCATAACACAAGCTACTAAGTATGCTTAACTTGAGACTAGATGGCGTTGTGTAAATGTTTAAATATTTAAGATGTCCCAAGATATTTAAAAGCATCGGACTTCATGTAACTAAATCTCTATTAATCACAGCCGGAAGACGAAACTGATGCCACAAACCCATGCGAGGCGGACGACTCGGAATCCGAGGCCGCAACATGGGTGGTCTACTTCTGGCAAGGCCGGCGCGCGCCCAACATGGGCTGGCTGACCTTCACCTTCGGCTTGGAGCGCAAGTTCAAACAGCTGTGCAAACGGCTAGATGTCGTCAGGACACACCAACAGCAGGAAAGCTTGAAGTTCATGGCGCACTTCCATAGGAGGTTCATTATTAGAGATGGCAAGAGGAATCAGAAACCGGTGAGTTATCATATAAAATAACATGATAACTTTCGTGAGGATTCATACTTAAACGATATGTTATTATTATAATTCATATTAAGGACTCTTGTTGGGTCCGAAACTGGTAGGCTATCCCGATAAATACACGTGGGTAAACCGTTATATCGTTTAAGTATGAAATAACATGATACTTTAATGTCTTTATTTCACAGATCTATTTACACAGTACACATACATCACAATATCGGATAAGATAAAGATCCCATATTTTGGACCCGTGAATTACTGTACTAGAATAGTTATAAATTATTGTAGTATTTACATTTGTCAATTACCACATTTGGTTGCTCTGATGAGTGTCTTTATAAAAACATAATAATCAGTTATTCAGTTTTAAGATTGTTTTAACTGGAACCTAAAATTCGCACTTATATCCTGGAAAGTAAAGCATTGTTCATTGTAATAAAATGCTAAATCTTACAGAAACATAATCAACTAGATAACCAAATTTCAACCTTAACGTAATAAGATACAACACAATACAGCTTTTCTCTAAATACCATTATTTTACTAGGAGAGCGGTCGACAGCCAGTGGAACTGTTTGAACTGCGCAGCAACGGATCCGCGCTGTGCACGAGGCTAGTGCAAGTCAAGGCGGACGCTACACAGCTTAACAGCGCGTTCTCGTAAGTTTACTTCACTTAATTCTCTAGGAGATGTAATCACACTAATATTATAAAGTTTGCTTTGATTGTTATATCGTCACGTTCAAACAGATAGACCAATCTTGGTGAAATGATATGAAGGTAGAAAAAAAAGTTGATTTAGAAACCCGTGGAGCCCAACCGCTTTATAATAATAATACTTAATGAAAGAAGAAGCATTGAAGCAGTGTAAATTAAGTAGAATACTTAATTAATAATTACGAATAGAACACTCAGTGCTCTTCTTCCTCTCTCCTACTATTGTAATATGCTGTGCCCGACAGGGTCCATAATTGTTACTAAATTATTCATACTAACAACCTATATACATTATGGTACGCAATAAAGAATTGAGAATAAAAACGTTATTCATCTACCTAACCCCATACTCCTAAAGGTACATCCTCAACGTGCCGCTAGAGGGCGCCAACGACACGTCTTCCGCGATAGTGTACGCGTGGATCGGCAGCAAGGCCGACGCTGACTCCGCACGGCTCATCGAGCAGATCGCAGAGGAGAAGTTCAATAACCCCTGGGTTAGCTTGCAGGTGAGGCCCGTTTGGAACAGATATATTGCATTTAGACTGAGCGCAGGTTTATAGTATTAAAGATCTGTCATACTGGACCTAGCTTAGTTGTGACATGTCCTAAAATATTTTTTTTTTCTTTACGAAATAATTTGTAAAATAAATTATAGTGCGTCATTAATGTTATATTGCAAGGGTACTACTGTTAAAAATTCTAAATAAAAGCAAAGGATCCTCTTATACAACGTTGATAAAAGCGAGAGGCATTAAATGAAACCACATATACTATAAGTGCCTACTGCTAATCCGAAACTATTAAAAAAAAGTTTTCAAGAAGTATACGAAAAAACTTTTTTCAAAGAACTTAAATAGCTTAATTATTAACTTAAAATGTAAACACTCTTAATAAAAATTTACACTGACGTGCGGTGACCTGCGTAACAAAACGGCAACATCGCATTTGTACCTATCGCATAGCGCGTGCGGCGGGCTCACACACAGCAGAGCGGCTGGGTTTGATGTAGACGATAATGTAAACAAATGGTGTAGGTATCGTTGGAAAGTATGATCAATGATCATAATAAACAATAATAATTCATTGTTATACTTACACATTAAATCTTCAATTGTTGGAAATGTCCGCCGTTTGCATTAATACACAAGTTATAACGACGTATAATATTGTTATTTAATCGTGCAATAAAATCTCTGTTTGTTGAATTTTTTAATTTATGAAACGCTAAAATAATTCGGTTTTTAAGTTCCTCTACGGTATTCACGTCTGTTGCATACACTTCACCTTTCACAAAACCCCACAAAAAAAAGCGGTGTATGTAGCACGAGGCATTATGGATGTCTTACGTACCTAATTTACAAAACTATTAAAAACTGCACACACAACTAAACTTAAACTAACTTGTCCTGTCACAACATAAATCACTATCTTAGAATAAGAAGTTTGGTGTCCTATCACAATAAAAACTTAACAATATTAGAGAATATTGAAAACCGGACGCGTGAGCGACAATAATTTGTGCTTAATTGCGTAACGTGCACCCCGGAAGCGACGCGTCTTCGCACTAAACTTGACCTACTTATCCGAGTCACCGCCGCCGTCGCCCGCGCAATAGCAACAGACTGATCTATTTCTATTTCTGTTACGCTTATTACATTAGAGTGAGATGACCGTGATCTGTACTTTCTTTTAAGGAAATATTTGGTAATAGTGCACTTGTTTGTATTGCAAACTTACGATGCGGAGCGGCAACGTCGCGTGAATTTTGTTGTTTGGCGGTGAATGACTCTTAGATAACTATGCCTATAAAACTTAGTCACCTAATCAGGAAGATACAGCATGTTCAAACTAAAAAAAAATTAAAAAAATATCCTGTGACTAAACTATTGCTTACATTGATTTGATTTTTGTTGTGTAGCCTTATAATGATATACAGAATATGTGGTTTCATTTAATGCCTCTCGCTTTTATCAACGTTGTATATATAAAAGCATTTTGTACTAATGCATTGATATGTTTAGTGCATATTGTTTTATATACAATGATATAGTTAAAACTTTGCTTAAAAAAGTCAAGATACATTTTTGATTCATTCATAAATGCTTCGTTATTTACCAAACTGTGCACATTTTAAATTAGGGTATAAAGTAACTGATTTTTCACCAAATGAAAAGAACTCTCCTCTACTATTTAATAACACCACAACCACCCTAGGTACTGACGGAAGGTAGCGAGCCAGACAACTTCTTCTGGGTGGCACTGGGAGGCCGCAAGCCTTACGACACTGACGCCGACTATCTGAACTACACGCGGCTCTTCCGCTGCTCCAACGAGAAGGGATACTTCACTGTCTCTGAAAAATGCACAGACTTCTGTCAGGTATATTCATCCTTAACAAATTTTTCTTCCTTTGTGCTGATAATAGCCAATACTGGATTGATTGTGTAAAAGATGATATGGCTGCAAAGGGTGTTGCTTGCGAGATGACGTCAGATAGGAAGGTATGGAAGAAGAAGACGCTGCGCGACCCCAAGTAATAATTGGGATAAGGACAGGGGAATGATGAATAACCAATACCACTCTATTTAATTAGTGAGGTAAAGATTTCACTGTTTTAAAAAAGAACTGGCTGAAAAATTGATATAAATATGCCCTCAGTGAGTTTTAACTATTGTGACACCTGCCATTTTTATCAGACTAGAGAATCACTGAGGATTACTTTCTTGTACACGATGAGTTCAACATGTCAGCCTGCTAGATGTGCAAATGTTATGCTGAACATGGCACATTGATGATATTATTGTCACTCATTAATGAAACTTGCTCTTCCTTTGTTTCCCTTCACTATGGAAATATATTCTACCTTTGTGTACAGGATGACCTAGCAGACGATGACATCATGATTTTGGATAATGGAGATCAAGTGTTCTTGTGGCTCGGCGCTAAGTGCTCTGAAGTCGAAATCAAATTGGCATACAAGTCGGCGCAGGTAACGGTCTTTTTAATTTTTTAAATCTAAATTAGGAAATTGTGTCTTGATTGTTTGTGCACCACAATGATTAAACTTGGGTTGGGGTGTTGACTAATCGCTTTTACACTAGTTATGTGAATTTAAAATCAAGATAGTGAATAATGTAATCACAGATATGGTCCTATAAAGTATTTATTATATGCTATTCCTTTCAATAATTTTCTATTCCAATTCAGGAGGAAATATTGGTTTACGACTGCTAACTTGTGACCTATAATAAATTTCGTAGGTATACATCCAACACATGAAGTCGATGCAACCGGACAAGCCGCGCAAGTTGTTCCTTACCCTGAAGAACAAGGAATCGCGACGGTTCACCAAGTGCTTCCACGGCTGGGGGGAGCACAAGAGGCCCCCGGAATAAACACCACAGATCTGCTGTAATTGCCAACAACCCTAGTTTTTACGTGTGACTTTAGCTACTAAGTAATCTTGAGGCATATTTCGTATAAAAAGACAGTCGTTCCTTTGTGACGCGGACTAAATCACCCGATGCTTCCATTTACATTAAAAAAAAAAGAAAATTTTACAAAAATTACAATTAAAACAACGAAATTAAATATTTTATACATTTTAACGTAAATCTACCGGGAACTTAGTTTTAAATTGCTGACTATGTTAGGAATTAACATTTGCAATACCAAGTATTACTAATGAATATCTATTTATTGCTTCAGACTTTAAAATAAAAATAAGGATAAATGGGTTTTGTTATACACGCTTTATGAACAAAAATTTTTTGATGTTATATTGTATTTGAAACTAGTTTTGGTGAAGACAGATAGGACCAACTATTTTTTTACCATGGAACTAATATGGCCACTATCATTTTGGACTACAAACTTTTTAAAGTTTAATTAGGTACTGTTATGATCAAATCTTATTGGAATTATAATGGTGTCTCTTCCTATTTTATACTCTTCAAATACCTTCTCTATATCTTTTTAACCCACCATACAGTTTTATTGCAGTGTTAGAATAAGTGGCTGTTTGTTAAAAATGAAAGACTGAATCATGCCATTAACTCATTTATTTGAACTTTCATTTTTAAAATATTAAGCACAAGTGTGATGAGATTCCACAAACTATTATTGCTACATTTGTAAGAGTAACTTGTGACTAGATTAGCAAACATTGCCTTTGTGTTACTCCTATGACAAATGAGGTTTGTCAGCATTTCTGGAAATGCATTTATGGTATACTTGATTGATGTATCTTATTGATTTAGCTGTATATAGAATGCTGTTTTAAATATCATGATCATTTTATTATGCTGTATTTATGTAAATCATGTAAATAAGAATAGAATTGTAATATAATAAATTCATAAATCATACGAAATTCATAAGTATTGTACAATGCTATTTGGATGTTGAGCACAAAATTTTAATGTTTTTGTAACAATCCTTGTAATAAAATATAACAATAAAGATGTCTTATTATTTATGATACCCGCATAATGCTTAAAACGAGTTTGAAACATAAATATAATAAATACCAAACTGATTTAAAAGCAAGTATTCACTTTAACAATAACTGATCTAATAAATACATGTAATTTTACAAAAATAATGTCCTTTATAACAAAGTTGTTTTAAATGCTATACTCCATTTGTTTAGGTAGTTAACTAAATGTAAACAATCTTGGCGTTACTTTTTAACCAAAAAAAAAATTTTAATTTG
Source organism: Chrysodeixis includens (assembly GCA_941860345.1). Taxonomy (NCBI): domain Eukaryota; kingdom Metazoa; phylum Arthropoda; class Insecta; order Lepidoptera; family Noctuidae; genus Chrysodeixis; species Chrysodeixis includens. Next base: position 9,118,712 of record OW796103.1, read on the forward strand.
GATATTACTGCTTATAAATCAATTAACTATAGTTTTAGAAAATCTGAATGTATTTCAAGTTGTAAAACGTATTTTACATTTTTAATGATCACATTTTGTTTAAAAGACATACCAAAATTGTTTACATTTAGTTAATTACCTAAACAAATGGAGTATAGACAAATACAATGGTCATTACAATTGAAGGTGTTTAAACTATACATATATACTTTCACTTAAGAATTATATTAATATCTATACAGGCAAGACTACACTTCCACAATGCATATTTGATGGTTCAATTAGATACCTAAATAGTCTCTTTAATCATCATCGTCGTCGTCGTCAGATGGGACAAACAATTCATTCTCTTCGAGGAAATTAGCGATATTTTTACTAATAGCTGCTCCGATGAGCAGGCCAGGCACCACGGCCAGGACAATACTCAGCAGACCGAAGGGTTGCTTCTCAGGCTCAGGAAGTATAGCACCCGACGGAGTAGTGGTAGCAGTCCTCCTCTGTATAACATTTTCATGTTTCACGAGATTCTTAGATTGTGCTACCAGTCTAGTCAACCGAAAAATAGCCATGTTGCGCACAATAATTACAAGATTTTTTCGAATTCGATTATTTTTAGCCAGACTATCAGACGTCTGTTTCTGACATTTGTCCTTGACGTCAAATTCAGCCAGTTTGACTGCATTGATGGTTGCCATACGACAATCCAAAATTTAAAATGCATAATCACTTGCGATTAATTATGAAATAATTTCTAAGACTCACATATATTACTCAATAATATATTCTGCTTTTATTAATTTAATTTAAAACTTAAATACTCTGACGATGGCAAGTGATGATTTACTCGATTTATTAACTTTTTGAACATGAAACAGAACACGTTTTCGATTGTTTTACCAGCAAGTCGCTGAAAAGAGGCATATTTGATTTGAAATGATTCTTGTTGTCGACATAGTTGACAAGTAAGAAAGTTAAAACAAATTGAAACCTAATTTTATCCATTAAATAATCCGTCATGTTATTAACTTTATCTTAAAAGACAAATATCCCATATTTCTGTTAGTTCACTTTAAAAACAAACAAGTATGTAAACTTGGCAATACACAATAAAATGTCAAATAAATATCTGAATTTCTAAAACGAAGTGAAGTATGAACAAAAATGTTAACATATTTTATTTGTATTTAACAAAAACTGTCTTTAATTAGGCAAAATGAATGTGACGTTGACTAGCCTAGAAGCTTTGATTTGTAAGTATTTTTCTTATACGTTTTCCATTGATATAAAGTTTTGAAAACAGATTAAATACGTATTTGTTATTCATTTGCTTAGTAAAAGCTACACATGAAACTCTGCCATGTCCGGATGCTGCGGCGTTGGAGGCGTTCTGCGCCGTGATGCGGGACTCGCCGGAGGGCCCGCAGCTGGCGACGCAGGCCCTGGGCGCCCGCATACACTCGCCGAACGCTCGCGAAGCTCTGCTCGCTCTCTCTATGTTAGATCGCTGTATGCGACGTTGTGATTCCAGTTTCCACGCCGAAGTCGGCAAATTCCGTTTCCTCAATGAAATGATTAAACTAGTTTCCCCTAAGTACTGCGCTGATCGAACTTCGCTCGAAGTGAAGACGAGGGTGAGGATATTTACGTAAAATTTAAGACGTTTCGTGTTTTTATTCTTTAGGTTGTATTAAGTACAGTTTAAGCAATACTTATTTAAATGTAAAAGCTTTACTGCAATAATATTAACATTTTGAATCATTTACCACACTTAGACAAATTATACCAGGTGCAAATAAAACTATCATATTAATGGTAAAATGCAGTTTCTTGTAAGCCTATCTTTCTAGTTGTCACACAAATAATTCTACTTCTAGGTTGTTCAACTCCTTCACGCTTGGTCAATTGAATATCCTAAGGAGAATAAGTTTAAGGTAGCTTATGACATGCTGAAGAACCAGGGTGTAGTGAAGGAGACACCGCCTCCCCTACCTCCTGAAGATGCAATGCCTCCCCGGAGCAGGGCAAAGAGCGTCATCTTTGAAGATGAGGAGAAATCTAAATTGTTACAAAAGTTACTTCAGAGTAAAAAGCCGGAGGATCTCCAACATGCTAACAGACTTATCAAAACTATGGTCAAAGAAGTAAGTGGCAATTGTATAACATTTTCTTTTTTTACTCTTGCACTAATCCTTGTATCGCAGGGGGTTTCACAGACATTAAATTTATATGCACAGAGACACCCAGACTCAGAACAAGCATTTGTGGAATGTACAAATTCTTGTTGTATGTGGCAATCAAATCCGCGACATGACAAGCACAGTAGTAATTGGTTGACCTACCAGGTCAACCAATTACCACTGTGCACTATACATATACCGTGCAGTTCCCGGTGCGAATAGGGCTGACCCATATCGACCAATGGGTGTCGTAAGAGGCGACTAAGGGAAACTACAACCCGGTGCATACAAACCTAGCACCTCGGGTCAACCTCCTGGTGGGGAGTAAACCACCAGCAAGAGCATTCCCAAGGAGGGTTGGCGTCAGGCAGGCGGCCGGCCGTAAAATACAGCCAAAACTTAAGCAGCATGAGTAAAGACATGCTGCGCCGACCCCAAATAATAATTGGGAGAAGGGCAGGGGAATGATGACTATACATATACCACTTGACTGTCTAAGTAGTCTATTTTTTTTAACAAAGTTAATCTAGTGTACGCCATATACCAGTGTAGGAAATTAATCAGTTAACAATGTAAGTTTTCCTCTTGATTGAAATGGCATAAGTTCCGATATGTACGAACATATTATGAGGAAAATGTTGTTGTAATAAAAATAATTTGAATGTTTAGTTAATGTATGATGATGTTGATGTAATTCTACTTGTTATTAAACACAATAGAGCAACCAAATATACAAAGATATTTGTGTTTCATAAGAGATTTTAAAGCTTTAAATACTCAAAGGTTATTTGACTATATTCCAACATTATTGCTGCATTTTTTGGGGAGGTTAGTCTTGTAGTTTGTTCCTTTGCCATCCACACTATAGTGTTATGTTCCTTGAGGCTAGTCTAGCTCACAGAAATATTTTTCAACAGGACAGATAAAATCATGTTTTTTTTACAATTTTATGTGTAGGTGAATGATTTTGTATCAGAATGATAAAATGAGTAAAGCTAGCACATCTTTTCCAATAGTGCACTCAATGAGGAACAATATTGTACATTTTTAATCTTTCCATCAGTCAAAGTATTTACAACAGCACCATACTGGCTCAATTTGTTGGTTCAGTCAGACTAAGTTCGATCATCTTTTACTAAACACATGGTTTCTTAACAGGAAGAGCGTCGTAACGAGGAAAACAGTCGCCGCGCCCAAGAGGTTGGCAACGCGCTCGACAGTGCAGAGCTATTGAGGGAGCTGCTTGCGAACGCTGAAGACGCGTCACCGGAGGAGGAGCAACTGATTCATGAGCTGCACGTGTCGTGTGGCGCCCTGCGGCTAGCGCTGCAGCGGCTGGCCGCTTCCGAGACCGCTCCAGACACACTTAGTAAGTGCACTAGCTTGTTGTACCTTCATAGCCTCTGTTTTATCTATACTTAGCTGTGTATTATATGTAATCACTTATTGTGTAACTAGGATAAACTAGTTATTTAAGAGAATACGACATAACAAATAAGATGTACAAGGGTACTGCTTATTCGTAGGGAAATCTCTCCCAGCAGACCTGCGAAAAGAGAAGTGGTCTATGTCACTTTTACATATCTTATTTAAGTAATTTTTGTACCTACTGGAGTAGATATTTCCTATCTGAGAAGAAATGTTAAAACAAATTCAGGGGTCATTGTCACTTTTAAAGTTCAGACAATAAATTGTTGTATATGGTAACAGACAACTTTTACGTGTGATGTAAACAACAGTAGTGTAGTACAAAGACTTAAACATCATTATTCCTACAAAAACCAACCAGCCTTGATACACATTATAAATTATTCAATTGACTTGCCTAGCTAATTACAAATAATGTTTCAATTTAATCATTTTTATAATAACTTTCGTGAGAATGATTCATATTTAATGCGCGGCGGCGGGGTCGCGAGTCGAACTCTTAGTTCGACTCGCGACCCCGCCGCCGCGTCAGCTCATGATTAAGGACTCCGGTTGGGTCCGAAACTAGTCGGGCTATCCCGATAAATACGCGTGAGTAAACCGTTATATATCTCTTAAATACAATTTAATCATGTTCCACTATGCTCAAAAAACAAGCACACTTGGCCATAAGTTCCATTTAATTCACATTTACATTGCTACACACAGTGATAAGGAAATGTTTATCACAATATGTGTTATCTCTAAGCTCTATTTAATGTGTTCTGCTACAATGACAGATATTATGTCCTCAATATTATAAAAGCTAGCATGTATATGCTATTATTTCGGCTTATAGCGAGTAGCGACAAATATTATAAAAGGTTTAGATTGATACATATTTTAGATTTTCATTATTTTAAAATTAAAACACGAGAGCCAAGACCAGTCGTTTCGTCTTTAGTTTTCAAAACTTCTTAAATGGACGTAACATGTTTGCCTTAAATCCCGCCATCACATGCTATAGATATTGAATTTCTTCTTAAATTTTATAATTTACTATACAACAATTTAACTTAGTTATTTAATCCTCATTCTAGATGACATACTCCACGCCAGTGAAGTATTAGACGATGTCTTTGAAAAATATGACACATTTGCTAAATTATCTAAGGAGAGGAAGAAGAAAGCTGAAGCCAAAGTCCTAAGTCCTGAGCAGCCCCAAGCCTCGAACAGCGAGAGTTTACTAGACTTCGCTGGGAACGTAGCAAGAGATACAGTACTCAAAACTACACCTATAACTAATACTGCGATTGATGAACTTGGCGATATATTCTCAACTGGAAGCGAGAGCAAGAATATTGCGGAACCTTTGAAGCCTGTTAACTTGATGCCTAGTGGTAAGATAAGTTTCTAATTATTAATGATTGCAAATATAAGTAAACATCTGACACCTGACTCTACATGATTCATTTATGTGATTATCTGTCATCAGTCGACATCATTGAATTGTGTCATTTCGCAGAGGACGTGGATTTATTAGGCGAGAAATCAACGAAGGTAGAAGGCTGGAATGAATTGGATTCACTCGGCGAACAACTTATAAAACAGTCTCTACCAGACAATGTGAAGCGGCTGGAAAGTTTTAATGGGTAAGTTATGTTGTTTGTTTCAATTACTGTATATTTTAAATGTAACAGACTTGATTACTTGTATTCTATAGGATGTCTAGTCGATTAAAAATTATGTTCTAACCTACGTATAATATTTACACAATAATTCGTTACTTTTAGAAAAACGACGAAGAAAATACCAATGAACGCGTTAGCCTCGCCGAAGCACGATCCGCTTCCCTCCACGAACGGCGCACTCTTCGACTTGGATTTCTTTACTAACAAGCCAGAGGAACCCACAAGCACGATAGAGCCTCCCAAGGCCCCGAGCAAGCCGCCCAGCCCTGATGACGTCATCGTCGACATCAGCACTGACACACCGAGCACATCAAACACCAACATAAGGCACAACTCAACCGACTCCCCCCTAAATAACATATGGGACCTAAGTATAGCCCTAGAAAATCCCAAATGTAAAATCTCCCCCACAAACAGTGTCGAATCAAACGAGGAAAAGAGAGAGAAGACTAAAAACGAAGTGAAACCATTGACTGATATAGATGTGTCCTTGTCTAACGTGACTCCTAGCGATGTACCCCCCATGACGATATTCGAAGAGGACAATGGCATTACAGTAGTGTTGCACTTTTGCAAGGACAAGCCGAGGCCTGACGTCAATGTTATTGTGATATCGACGACGAGTAAAAATAAGAAACCTGTTCTAGATTTTAGGTTTCAAGCTGTGGTTCCTAAGGTAATACATATTGATTTATATTTACACTAAATACATACATGGGTACTATGTTTGAGTGCCTTGTAGATGTAATCGCACACAACAACCCAACAGACAGATTATAACAACTCTAAAAAAATATTTATTGTTCACCTCAAAAATGCCACCTTAAGAATTTAATAGTAACGCAAAAAAATAAAAATTTTAGAACACAACACAATATTCCCACATGCACTTAACTAAAGCTACAAATAATCTCGTCCCCAGTGTTGCAAGGTCCGTCTCCTAGCGGCGTCAGGCACATCACTGCCAGCCTACAACCCGTTCCTGCCGCCGCCCGCGCTCACGCAAGTGATGCTAATCGCGCGGCCCGCCTCTAGCCCACCGGTAGACCTGCGCTTCGTACTCTCCTACACCTGCGACGACGATTCCTGTTCCGAAATAGGAGATGTTAAAGAATTACCCCTTAATGAAATATAGAGTGGATTCTGAACTTCTTGATTCTGTTGCTAGGTAGGATGTTAAGAATTTGGAAGAAAGTTTTTATGTTATTGCCGGCATGTAACTTGGCAAGAGTTAGAGCGAGAGGAGAGTTGGGCAGAATACAAATATATATGCAAAATGACTTCTGAGCATTTCTTCTCTCTTTCGATGCATTGATGTTCGTTGCGTTTCGATCCCACGTTACATGCCGAGAAGAGTATGTAGCGTCGGCCTGCCTGTCCATTGAAGTCTAGAAGCATACGGAAAAGGAAAATGTGTTAATATTTAGGTACTTGCAGAGTTGTATGACTGGAGTGAAGTGCAATCACATTATCCGGTTACATATGGGACGATCCATTGCACTCCAAATTTGCAGGGGGTGTCGACACACGTGTATGCACACGTATCCATCCGGTGCGCTGTTGATTTTTTGCCAGCGTCAAAGGTCCAAGGTGATCAGGCGATTCAAGATCACGGAGCGTGGATCTTATGCTGTTACTTAATATGTACCTGTTTTACCGCTCTACTTCAATGAACAGGCAGTATAGACTAGTAGATCCATTACCAGCGTGCGAACTGACACCGTCACAGACACGTCATCATCGGTCTTCCTTCTTTATTTCTGGTTATCAAATATGTAGCTATAAGGATCTTTTGGCACGTCGATGACGTTAGCATAAGGGAACTGGTGTGTATATTCGCAACAAAAATTAACTGTTCGTCAAGTGATGGTTTTTCATATGGCGGCATTAGTTCCAATTTTGGCCACCTGCGAAGAGATCCTTGTAGCACTATACCGTCAATTTTTATCGATCTTTGTGCAAGTGAAAGGTCAAATGATATAACTCATTACTCAGTTTAAACATTTATCATATACCTGTAGTATACAAGGTGGCTTGAACGGACATAGTTCCAAAGATGGTTTTTCTCTTATTATCACACACACGGATTGTCTCTCAGATACTTCTTTGCAAAGGACAATGTGACATGTAAAGTCTACAATATAAATAAAAAACTGCAACAGAATCAAGATAAATACAATTCTTAAGGATTCTTCCGTCTTCGCTCCATACATAATATTTGAGATAGTGTAACTACGAAAATGTAAACCAAAGATTATATTGATTAGGAGTTATTTAAAATTAATATTCAAAATTGTAATAAGGAGTGTTTTTTATGAGATTTTGACGACATTGGCATGAAAAAGATACTCAATAAAAAGGATAAGACAATCTTACGAGACTGCTTGAATACAATTTACGTGTTGTCAATTGTTGCATGATTTAAAATATTGTGTATGGAGTAAGATAGACTAGACACAGTCAGCAACAAAAGCGATGACCACACTGTCTGTGATGACGCTGTATAGCTTTCGAAACTCAACAACCATTTATAGCATTTTATAGTGTTAAATCAAAATGTTTCCTAATCTCATTGCGTTCATCGACTTTTGTTCCGGAATGTATCGTTAATTGATTGCTTACTCATTTACAGCCGTGTTATATACGCTTAAGCCACGGCAAAATGTATCTAGCATGTATCTAAAACATTGTTACAATGTAAGAAAATTAGGATTTTTAATTTAGGACTGAGTGAGATATAATTATATTTTGTGTATGTAATTGAATGTATAATTGTTTTCTAGTCGAGATTTTATTACTGAATTATTATCGAAAAAAAGGCATTTATTTAACATTCCAATGTTATTTTGATTGTATGTACTTATTATGTCTCAAGTTTTACAAATTATGATTATTGTGTATATTATGCTGGTTCACATTAATTAATCAAGATGGCCCGCTAGTCAAGTGATATTGACATGAACGAAGCAAGACGTACAACGGTTTTGTCGCTTTTTCCGCTCATTTCTGGCAATTAGATCAGCTTTAACGAACTTTAGAATGGTCTCTTGACTAGTGTGTATGACTTGCCGACATCGACCCAAAGCTCCTGCAAAGGACGCGACACTTATGTCAGGCCTTTAGAAATAAGTTGGAACATATTGTAATAAAACGAGATCTGAATTGTCACAGTATTATATGTATATCTATGAATGAAAAGCTGGACAAGTACTTACTGTGGGTTTAAGTTCGAATGTACAATTATAGGGTAATATTCGTGTTTGCACCCTTTATACCGTAATGTGCAATATATCGGTGGAATATTGTTTTTATTTTCAAAATATTATGTATATTAAAAGTATTTTTTTTACGTTTTTTTCGTTAGCTTTTTTACAAATTAAAGTAAGCTTCAATGTATATGATATTTTATTTTTCGTCGGCACTAAGATATTATTTATTATGAAAATAAAACTGCATTTATAAATAGTATTTGTTTATTTTCTTTGTACAAAATAACTTAAAATTACGAAGGTATATTTACATAGTAAATGCATCGAACATAGGAGGTATAGTACAGGCACACATGTTTATCAACAAATGGTCAATATTCAAGCCTCAAATAACGTATTTTAGTGGATCAGGATAAACTATTTATTAAACAATTTTACGCTAAATACATACAGTACATAACAATGTAATCAAGTAAACCCATTAACAACACAGTTACAGGCTGAGCTCATGCTAACAGCCTCTGCCAAATTACAACCCAGGACTACAATTTTATTATTTTCACAGACTAGTAATTCCGTGCAATATTTCCGCCCCACAAATGCGCTGTCTTTGATCAACATTTGAATCGGAAACAATTCATATATACAAGTAATATACAAAAGCTTAATTACACTTAAAACCTAAAACTATAAGAATGTCCCACGTTTAACTTATAATCAGTACTAAGAAACATTTCAATAACAAAAGCTAGGATAAGAAATGGCACTAACTTTCACAAATAGGAAACTGCCAATGATCTTAATATCATCAAAAGTAGTCTAATATTAGTCAGTTTACTGGGATTTTAAGTAAGTAACAGTAATTTTACTCTTTTGAATAAGAGAACTGTACTTATTACCATGACATATCAATGTTTAATATTGATTGAATTAATCATTTTAGATTACTCTCCAAGTGATTCTGATAAGTATCTACACAGCTTGATCTCTGAATGCAAGTGCGGTGATAGCCTTCTGATGCCCGCAGTACTCTCGCTCCAGCGTGCCTTTCTCCACGTCCCACAGTCTCGCGTAGCTGTCTGATGAGCCTATAATATCAACACTTGTTAGTACTTTTTATAACTGCAGTGAAGTGCTATTTAGAACAATTTTTTTTTCTTTTCAAAAATACATGTCGATCGAGATTTATCAATGAAGCTTTTTTAAATGCACATATTTCCAAATGGCTTGGCAAGTCAAAATGAAACGGTACTATATCATTAATCATGTGCTGTTGTAAATTACGACATAATATGGTTTGTTTTATAAAACACCTGCGAACAGTTTTCTTGTCACGGGATCAAAAATCTAATGATTTTCATCGACTAAAACACTTAAGACACCGCAGAATCGCTCGGGAAGGCTGTGTACAACTGCGTAATAAGTCAAACTTAGAATAAATTTACCCAACTGACCTGTGAAGAGGTACCGGGAGTCGATGCTGAAGGCGGCGTCCCACACCCAGCGCTGCGTGTCGTTGCGCAGCTCGCGCAGCAGCGTCCAGTCGCTCGTGCGCCACACCTTCGCCGAGCAGTCGCCCGACGTCGTTACCAACATGCTGTAAGACATACATTACTTAAAAATAGCTGCACGAACTTCGTTTATGGTGGAGCGTCACAAAAACTTATGATTATAATTGTCATCTTTTGCATTACTTTAAAAACATGAGATTAGTCGCAGTTCCTTAAATTGAATTTAATTTAGTTGTAGCTAAATTCACCAATTTCATAAAATTTCTACAAGTCCTGTGTTTCTTCACCTGACAAAGTCATCTTTTGTATTTTGCGTACATATTATTATAGGAAAATAATTGACTTACGTAGAATCGAGGCTGAACTTGCACCGCAGCGCGTACTTCGAGTGTGCTACAATGTGTTTAAGAGGCACGGGGTGTGGGGCCGACCCACCCAGCGACCACACGTAGCAGTTGCCCTTGTTGTTCACGGCCGCCATCATCTTGCCCTCAGGGTCTATCGCTATGTCTTGGATTGATGCTTCAGCTTCAGGTATCTGACAGAATTCAGAATTGTATGTTATTTAGCAAACTTAAAAGGTGATAACTTATAACTCGTTGGTACAACTGTTGATATAGTCAGGATCTTATTTTTACTCATTCTCATTTCCTATAGAACAAGATGTAAGTTTAATCTCAACTGTTAATTATAAAGTCAAAGAGTTAACTTTTCTTTTTTGGTACACATTTTCTATATTCTCTCACAATCATATGCTGTATTTTACATCTACTACTAGACATTTAATCCAAATATTACAAGTTTGACATAATTATAATAGTAGTCTACATACCAGCTGTTCATTCTGATCAGTGCTAAGATCCCACATGTGTATAATGCCGCTTTGGTCTCCCACCATGATCTGTGACTGGTCAGGGTGCAGCATCACAGCATTCACTGGTGCTTGTACTTGAAATATCTTTGTGCAACGAAACTGTGGCGCTGCTCTGGAGAAAAGGTCAAGAAAACAGTGTTAATGGTTAGATAGATAGATAGATAATATTTCTACTTGTAGAATATGGATGGATAGGTGTTTGTTACTCTTTCACACAATTAATCCATTTTGGATGAAATTAGGTATAGAGTTTGCTGCCACCCTAGATTAAAACTTTATAATCAACTATGAAAAAGAAGGCAGCTATAATATTAAGGTACAGAAATTAATAAATTCATATGAATAATACTATTTTGTGGTATACTCTATATTATTTATATAACATACCTTGGATCCCAGATCCTAGCGGTCCAGTCTTCTCCTCCCGTGTACATCCACTGGTCATTTTTCTATAGAAATAGCATAATTATTTAAGAAATAGGCAGGCTGGCAATGTATTGAGAAAGTTGTTAAGTCAATAGGATCCTTTACTGCCCAACGTATGTAAACCTCTTACACAGTAAATTTTTCGATTAAACTAAAATTAACATCAACACATAAGTGAAAACGAAAGGTTCCAAGTAATGCTTCATTATCCTGGAACTCACCTGAAATCCAACTCTAGAGACATTTTTAGTGATTCCCTCAAAGTTGACAACTGGATCAGGGTTGGCACTGGCGAGATCATACATACGTATGTGCTGATACCCACACGCCGCTACCATCTGGCCTGTCGGCGATATCTCCAACCCATTTACTTGCTGAAAACATTCAACGATACGTTTTAAACTCTTCTTTCTGGCTGTGTTTCTGTAGAAGGCTATTCGAGCCATGATCATTAGCAATGACTAAACGATTAGGCGGTGCTTAGAAAGTCAAAAAAGGGGCGAAATACGCGGAATACTGACGGAATCAGGGTGTTGCATGGTTCTCAGACATACGCCACTATGAGCTTGCCATAGTTTGATAGTATGGTCGTAGCCACCCGTCACCAGGGCTACCGCTGACCCACTACCGCTTCCGTCCCCCGACATACCTGTAGCAATACAATAACAAATTAAACTTAAATAAAAACCCAAATAAACTTATCATAACCTCAAAAAAAAAATCACCCTATCTATTACCGATAATTCTAGCTAATCCTGGTTAAGCAATTTTACTGTCACCTGTCCATACAAATTTAAAATGTATTTAAAGCAGATTTAACTAAAACTATCGTGTTTATTTATATCAAACAACCACCAGATTTTTTATTTTGACATCTCTCAAGATGTCAACAATATATACCTTGTAAAATATAGCTTGATACCTGTGACGTTTGTCGGAATGACATTACTAGGGATGGAGGCGTGTTTCGTAGCTTATCGATGTCTGTGACGTCATGAGTTTTATTATAAGTGACATTGTAGTCATTGTCATTGTAAAGATGTAAAATTAAAAATAAATGTATTTGTAGTTAATTTAAATGAAATAAAACAAAAATAATTCAAAATAATCGCGCAAACGGATCACAAATTCGCGACGCTCACTATTCAAAACAGTCTTTTTTTGTCTTTTCGGCATTTTGGAAAACAAAAAAAAGGTGACACCTAACAAAGTAACACAAATAACACCATAGTAACACAAATATCAACAAAACAATGGTAGCGTATACAAGGCGTCTGCATCGCGTCAGCACTCGTACTGACTAAAAAACGATGGCGCCCGCTTGTTTCCAGCACGCGAAACCATTATTCCCAAACTAAATAACTACATTTTATACTAGTGAAATTTTCATAGTATTATTTTATCGATAGTCATCTGTCAGTCACTTGCACGTCCCTAGAGCTCTTCAATGTGCATTTATAAAGTAAGCTAAGAACCAAAAAATATTTAAGAAATATTAAATATTATTTAAATTACTCATATTTTTACTAGTATCTTTATAATTACGTGATTGTTTTTAAAAATGCGTTTTATTTTTATACACAAACGTCGTTTTTAAGTTGAAAAATTTGAACTTTTAAAAATAAAATTTGGGTTGTAGCTGTCTTCATAAAACGTTCGGTAATGTCACAGGTATCAAGCTATATTTTACAAGGTATAATTATTTTGTCTGTTGGCAATAACAACCGAAAACCATCTACAACAGCATGCAACTTTACCAAAATTTTCATTCGTACAGCGATTATTATAACACTAATTTATGGAAAAAAAAATGAAAAAAACATATTTGTATATGTAAATAATATAATTATTACAGATAAGTGGTAAATAAAACTAACCGCGCCGTTTTTATCAACCGACGCCATGACGTAGCCCGACGCTTGTCAATTAACTAGGGCATCGCTATGATTGGCTCGCCGGGGTAAAATATACCTACATGTAAGACTACAGCAGTACGCTAATCAGCTATTTATTGATTAAAACTTAATCATATTTATAACCTAAACCTAACTGGAATAGCGTCTATTACCCATGAGCACGTTTTGTTTTGATAAGTCACGTTACAAACAGGATAATACCTCAAAATCAACTCAATAGTTAGCGTGTCTAGGTGTAAATATTTTACGCACTGATGAGGGCGACGCCTTTACTTATTGCACAGTTTACAATTTGGTCTTTGTTTACGCGATGCTCTGCAATATTGGGGTCTAAATAATTGGGTGACCTACCAACAGACATCCCGTAAACGTGGCTCGTAGGTACTTATAAGAATTGCTTTGCCACGCGGTTACAACCGTGTGTCACGTGCTGCTACAATCTATTTGCCGCTATTTCCAGCTTATTCACTGTCACGTCATGACTATTTGACATTGACCGCCGCATCATGGCTGTGCGTATATTGATCTCCCTAATTAAATTTAGCAGTAGTAGACGGGATAAAGATGGAGATTGTGTGAAATAAGCCAAGAAAGAGCAGCTAAATAGGAAAGAATGAAAAGACGAATTGAAAAATAGAATATTTTATATGAAATTACTTTATTGAACATGTAAAATCCGTATTGACATGAGGAATGCTAATTCTCATTTACAAAATAACACAAATGTAAAATTTGAGAGACAAATCACATCGAAAACCTACCTATTAACTAACTAAAAATACAACATACACATCAATTTCCTAAGTGGGATCTTAGCTTAACGTTTGGTACCATTATCAGCATTGAAATTTACAATGAGAAGAGGTAGGTTTAATTAACAATAAGCCGCCACATACGTTCATGAAATAGTCTCTAATTTTACATGTTGGTAATAGTTTGACCAAAACTCTTATGTCCAAAATGAATGCACACAACTTATCAATACACAGTAAATTAAAAATATGGTATATTTAATCCGAAGCACAGCTTCAAAGAAAATATGTTATACAGCAAATCAGGTAATATTGCAGACATACTAGTTTTGATGAAACCAGTTGAGGTACACATCTTAAGTGAGCATCCAGTAGTCACAGCGAACTTAACGAGGGAGGGCTAACTGTACAATTCCCCGGTGTATACATGCTAACACTTAAACATTATTTTTTTTTTTTGAGGCTTAGAAACCTAGACCCTAGCCAGCGGCAGAACTTTCCAAACTCTGCAATGCTCTTAAACTTCTATAATTACTATTAATACTACAAACACAAGTAGTAGATAAACCACACACACAGAAACAATTAACAAATTTCATGTGTAGACCAAAATTGTTACAATTCATCAGAAATACGAGCCAAAAATTAGAAAATTCAACTCAGTAAAATATCCATAAAAAAAATGTGAAATGTCATACAGACTTTGGAAAGTCAGTCCCATTTTACTTTGTAATAAATTAAGTCCAAGTAAATTATTCAATATGAACAGTAATGTCTTATAGGTTGGGAGATCATTCGCTTTCTTCCTCCTCTTCCTCGCCTTCCTCATCTTCTGACTCCTCCTTCTTTTTCTTGGATTTCTAAAAAGATAGTTTTCAGTCAATATTTGCTAAGTCAACAAACACACCTAAAGAAAAATTGTCACAAGTATTTAAAGCATCGAGTAGCATTATAATCCAGTCGTGATACTTACAGCGGGTGCCGCTTTCTTGCCCTTCTTTCCTCGCTTCTGTGCCTTCTTGCCGCCACCCTCGCCACCACCTCCGTTGGCGTTGTATGACTCTAGATCTTTAGCATACTGCTCTTTAGCTTTGGCGGCTTTCTCCTCCCACTCCTAAACAAACATGAAGGAAAATGTTAGCAAAAACACATGAGGCACAAAGACAATGCATATGGTGACGAAATATTGTAAGTACTTACGGTCTTGTCCTTCATGGACTTCCAGATCTCGCCTCCCTTCTTAGCAATGTCGGTGACTTTCATGCCGGGATTCTCGGACTTGATCTGTTCTCTAGCACTGTTTAGCCACAGCATATAAGCTGACATAGGACGCTTGGGCTTGTCCGTCATTTTAACTTTTTTCCTGCAATTAAACAAAGACAATTTTAGTAAAATTACGAGAAAATTCATGGCAACAGGTTATGCGAGCCATGCTTTGAGGTTTCGAAAAGGTAGCTAGCCTTCGCACTGCATATATGGCACAGTAGGGCGGCATTTTGGCGGGAAACACGTTTACGCATTATAAACCCAAAAATTACGTATATAAGTATTGATTTAACAAAAACCTAGATCAATACTCCAATAATTGCTATTTAAAACCGTAATACCATGTATCTTTGAACAAAAATAGTTATCTCCCCATATAACGAGTTCACTGTCCTAAGCTTGGGTCGAAAGAGCCATTTTGTTTTCACGGATTGTGTTGAAAATACGCAATAACTAAAGATGACCTAATTACCAAATAATCCGATGACTATTTAACTAAAACTTATGGAAGAACTGTTTCGGTAGTCCAATAGTAAAGATCAGAGAAATTAATTATTGAAATAAGGCGTCCTTCCCATACCCACGCGTACTAAGGAAAGTACGACGATGCCTATAGCCATGTTTGAATGCGAATTCCAACGTGGAATGAAAATTATTTTACTTAATCCGCCCGTAAGAAACACGAATACACTTATTAAAACACTTAACTTTGATTAGAAAAATAATTCTGCTTACCTGATGGCAAAAATTTTGAAATTATTTTTGAACTGGTGCACAACCAAACTCCAAACTATAGACGTAGAGAACCAGAAGAAAATGTATGGAGCTCGAAGCAAATGTTCCCAGAGCAAGCTAGCTTGGGGTCGACTCGCGTCGGTACAAAAGCGACATCTATGTCGACGCTGATTGGTCCGCAGATACAATGCTACCAACTGCAATGCTGATACAAAGCATCGTGTACTACGTATATCCGTGACGTATCGATTGCTTTGTTCATATAAATTTAAACCTTAACGCAAGGGATTACGTAATATTTTTGTATTATCCTATCAAGCTAGAACATTTGCTTCATAAATTTATTTCGACGAATTTCAAGGGAAATACGCATAGAAATTGGTAGATTTTTGCATTTTAGGATCCTAGATCCTACACAGAATATTTAATACTAGTGCAAATAATATACTTCCAAAAGAAGTATATCAAAAAATGACCCAGTCCACTCAACACAAGACTCCTATCGAAATTAACTCGCGCCCTATTTTAAATGCCGCCAACGTTAATTTCGAAAACGTAAAAAGCGCGGTAAACGTTAGCGGGAAAGGGACGCCAATAAAACATAGCGCTTGAATGGCAGACGCGTTTGTTTACGATTTGATATTTCGTGGGAACCTGAGAAATAGTTTTTATTTCCAAGATATAAGGGTGTGGTATCCTTAGTTCTTAAGGTCATATACCTAAAATACATTCTTGAATACGATGGCAATGAATGACAGATCATTGAAGTAGGAGTTTTGTCGGTGGTAAAAGACATCTAGATTTGCGGTTTAGTACTTGTTTTAGAGGCATTCAAAAAATAAATTAGGTAATGATGACGTACACTCATAGTACCTAGATGGGTACTATTAAGAAATTTGCATAATTTCAGTATACTTGGAAAAAGTAGGTTCAATGGCACGAGTGGTCCCTCGGTATTGGTATCTGGACAAGTAGCGAACACTTTCTTAAGATTTACGACTATTACCTATCCTATTAAGTCCTATTTATGTTCTAGATACCTACTCACTGTACCAGGTACCTATGTCATAAGTTAGTTAGATGGGTACTTTTCCTAGCTTGTATTGTAATGAATTTCGGTAGCTTCTTATAGTTTCTCGACTTCTTGATTCAACATAGTAGGAAGGTACATACCTAGTGTTTATGTGCGAATCGAACACATAGCACGTTGTCCACAAGTAGTCAACTGGACTCATCGACCTACCTACCTATTATGATAGGCACTTACCTAAGTACCGAGTATACTTTAACCTACTCACGTCCTAATTGTCGCATACCTAGGCAGCACCTATTAAGTACGAGTTAATTGGGGGTGTGAAATCTTGGTAAGATGAGTGGTATGCTATCGGTAAGGTAAAACTCAAAATTTGAAATCCAGAATGGCGAAATTTGCCTTTGATACTACACCAAGATAGAGCATGAAAGTACGAATTACCTTTAATTTGATTTAAAAAATTGACAAATATAGGGGTAAAATACGTTACGTAGAGTTACGGTAATAATTACCGTGGTAGAGTGGGGTAAATTAAACCATCGAAGTTGATAAGAAACGAACTAAGGTAGCTAGGAGAGTTCTGCTATTCATAGTGGTATATAATTATTTTAGGAAAAAGCTTAGTTGAATTTAACTCTCGTTTCTACATTAATTTGTTGTTCATTAATATGGGTAGGTACTTTCTTATTTGGGTGATCAATTAAGTACCTACCTAGTTTCTATAAGTATTCTCATAAAAAAATGAGTCTTAATCCAAAATCACCACGCTAGGTTGTACCTATTCAATAGTATTCAATATTTATCAACTTGCATTTATATTATAATAATAATTTATAATAGCGTAAGGACCTATTGCAAAGAGGTAAACTGCAGATTCTTCAAAAAGTTTTAAGGCAATCATTTCATTAGTAAAAAGATCACCTTTTTTATATTATACCTAATAATATCAATGATTTTAAATTGTCTGTTTGCCTTCCGGGCACGGCAGGCGCGAGTGTCCACCACACTCGGGGTTCGGCGTTTCTTGGGTTGATGACCGCTGCGACTCTACAATCATCTAAGCTCAAGTGACGCTGCAAATTTCCTTCGCCAGTCTATCGTAATCTAGTCTATCTATAGGTAAAGATAATTTTATATACTTACGTTACTACATCGAACATTAATTAATTCAACGCCTTGATCATCTATTCATATCCTTAGGTACGTACTTACACCGTACAATCCATACACAATCATTTGATCATAATACTTAATACTGGGAAAAAGCTACCTCGATACCTGCATAATTTAAACATGATATTAAAGATAGAATAGGTAGCCTATGGTCAACGTGCATTAGGTATCCGCCATAACTATAATAATAATTCTGTATCCGGCATTTTGTCTACTTAGCATCTAGGATTTCTAGGTTAGCGGCCTCCTACTCAGGTGTTCGAAAACTAACTTATATTTCTTAAAGCCCCACTTAGACATGTTTTGGTACCGACTACGCAGTATTAGTTGATTATAATCAAGTAAATAACACGGAAGAACGGAAATAAAATATGGCCTCTCGGTAACTTGCACCTTAGTATTCGATGCGGATCAGGTTTTACTGGTTTTGGGTCGACACGCGACGCGACGCTAAGTTGTTTGACGCGCTACGCCATGCGTTGTCCTTACCTCACCATAATCAGAATATTTAGTTTTGTATGTTAAACTTTACACCTTTGTAGGTTTACATTGAACATTTCTCATGATACAATTTTGTAGGGGACCGTGCTTATAAAGTATTATCGTGAATCAAAGAATTCAACGTTCCCCTATTAATAGATAGTCATGACATGAGAACATTTTTTAGATCCTTGCATCGTTCTCACGAAGAAACGACCGTTACAAGTTACAAGGTCCTTATAATTCCAATTCCTTCTTTGTTCGTAGAAATAATAGTCTTTATTACATTATTGGATAGGGTCGGTAATCTTTACCGGATTGGTATTACCGTTATCAGTATCGTGATAAACAAAAATAAAAAAACAACGCCCGCGTTCGATAAACTTGGTTTGCAACGCTCCGTGTTTATGATTTGAGCCTACCTAATCATTTTGTGGCGATTGTCGTATCCTTACGTAATGTAGATGACTAGTAAATAAATTAGTAGGTACCTAAGTAGTTTTATCAAAAATGGTCTTCAAAATATCCGTACGTTAGAGAAAAGTACCAACAATATTGAACCAATTCCAGACCAAAAGAAGAAGCTTCAAAGAAAAAAATAAATTGCAAGCTAAAGCATAATTTAACTTTTATTATTGTTATAAAATATTGTCCTCATTGTACCCTAACCTACCGCGAAGCGGCTCTTCCTAGGAACAACCCTGCATACAAAAGGATCGGTTATAAAAAACGGGCGGCAGGGACGCCTCGTTGTTTCGGCGCACACTCGGAATATTGGAAGGGCGCATTTTTGTTACTTTTTGTATGCGTCGCCAAGGGGACTCAGCGAGGTACCTACTAAATCGATAAATTACTTGTTAGTAGTAACGGTTTAAAACGTTGTCGAGTTTACTGAGAAGTTGACTCTTTGCGTTCTTTTTTTACTAATGAGTTTTATAATTTTTTTGTTACAAATGTTATTTAAGCCTGCCTAGATAATACCACGAATAACCAATTGCGTGTTTTGTAGTATTTAGGGCTATAAGTACTTGATCTTTACTAGAGTAAATGATTAGAACTTTTAATAGGGGTCATTTATATGTAAAAATGATTGCAAATTGAAAAATATTATAAATGTTTCACGACTGACTCTATGGAGAGTGTGGCGTGGGCCCGATCCAAGCCAAATTGGTTCAAACACTCGTTTGCGAAATTGCGTGGCTCATGTAAATGTTAGTGAAGGGCAGGTATAGTGTGGTAGGTATAATCATAAACCACAAAATATGTGAAAAACAACGCCTTTTTATACATATAGGGATATCGATTTAGCTACCCGGCCAGAAAATGATTGGCATTTACTAGATATTTTGTCGCCTTAGCTTGTTTATCCGAAATTTCGCGGTAATTCTAGATTTTTATCACACAAAGCTAGTTTTCAGTTTTCTGTAAGTAAATAAAGTTATCCGAATGATATGGTTTGTTACATTGTTCATGCAAAACAGCTAACTTTACGTCAAACTGTAGGTCTGTAATATTTATCACTATTACAATAAAAATCAAACACAAATTAAAAATAAATTCTTATAATGACGTACAGTAACATTACATCTAAACTGGGGCTTCCAATGTTAACATCAAGTGGATCACAATACAAATGGAGAAACAAATACAATGATCTTAGGAATTATATTTACAGTTAAGTATCCATCAAGGATTCATTCATACCTAAATACATAATACTTACACAATTATTTGCATAAAACAGCTCAATGGGAATATAATACAACAATAATATCACAATCATAACCTTAATTTCCAACGCACGGAAACTGACAAAAGGCGGGAAAAGTGACACTCGCACGACAAATTTGCGCTTACGCTTAATGGCTAATTATTAAACTGGCCAGTATGAATCCTAATAAGTGTAATTCAAGACCACAAATGAATAATAACAATGAAACCAGTGTTATTCTACAACTAAGTACACTAGGTATCTAAAAATATCGGACGCGCCAAACATTGCAAGTATAATAACACATCAGTCATTGATTCAAAATGGAGAAATAAAAAAAAAATAAGGTCGTATTATGAGATTTTAGAATCATTGCATTTTCCAAAAATAAAAATGAAACTAACTTTAACAAAAAGAAAAAAAAATACACGACGGGTAATACCATTAATTCCTTTTTTTACAAAGCAAAGATGGTTTTAACAATTAATACTAGGGCTATGGTTATTTGTGTCCTGTGTTTAGTCGCTTCCACTCCCGCTATCATCACCGGAGCCTCCCGAAGAAGCTTCGGCTTCTGATGACGAACTCTTCGCTTTTTCCTTCTTTGACTCCTTGCTCTGAAAGTAAAAACATGTATTAGAACTCTTCTTTGAAACACCACGAAGAGATTTGTCATGGAAGAGGGCTGTTGATGGTCATACTCAAAAGTACTTTATTTAAAAGGAGATGTTGTAGGCCTTTTTAAGTCCAGTAACTTTCAACAGCTTTCGACTTAGTGGAGTAACAGCAACAGCCATTATCGTCAACTTATCCATGTAGTTTTCCTTTGTATCGACAAAATTGTATTGAATTTATTTACAGAATAAGTTCCAAGCATGTCCATCAAAGTTTTGCTGCATCAAAGATAAATCGTGTTTTATTTACCAGTGTGGAAAATTACGCGGTACTGTGTGTGGTTGATAAAAATCTACATTTACTATTAAGATCACTTGTGCGTGACCACGACAGCACGTTTGTAGTGCCATGAATGAGTTAGGTTGGTTTATTACCTCTTTTTAATACTGAATGCGGATTATGAAATATGGATTAGCACATGCTATAGTCTAACAAATCTAAGAAGTACCGTTTGACAGTTATGACAAATAGGATAATAGGGTTGGGAGTAAAAAAATCGATTACTAGAATATCCGATTTTTATGAGATCGATTACTATAATATCCAAATTTTAAGAGATCAATTGTCATAATGAAATAAAAGTTATGTTTAGGATATTTTATTTATACACTACTAGTACTAGAATCGTCATCGTCATCGTCATTTAAATTAATGACTAGTTGATTATCTATGAAATTATCAAAGTGTACGTCTCTGTCGAAGTCGTAATTTATTTTAGGGTACCTATGTATTAAGTGCATAATGCGGTCGCGCAGTAACGTGTCGTCAATTGATAATTTGAAAGTAATTCATTCGATTTTTCATATATGTAATCGATTTTTTTGCATACAAGTGTATCTGAAGAGTCACAACACTACAAGCAGTGACCTAACTACGTGACTTTGCAATGAGGTCAAAAATAGAACTATTAGAAATTATTTACTATGTAAATATGTGTTATTTTGCTTTGTTTGAAAGTTTTCAATTAAATTAGGATATTAAAAATTGTAAATTTTTAGATACAATAATAAAATCTTTCTAAATTCATGGTTTTATGACAAAGGTTGTCGAAACTGAGTATTGTACGCATGAACAAAGTTGTTTCGGTTTGAAAATGATGAAACGTCAAACGGTACTTCTTAGATTTGTTGGACTATAGATTAACACACATTTGTAGTTGGAACTTCGATATTTTCCTACAAGTCTTAACAAGTTATGTTCAGAAATAGCTTACAGTTAGAAAGTTTATTTATCCGGCGTCATGTGTCTACTTTAACGAATTTTACCTGAAATGCTAGTTTTTGATTACGGCTGTCGTATTAAAAAAAACTACGCACATCAAAATGTCAACCTTAGGTGACATAATGTACAGAAGAAACAAGTCGTCACTTAACTAAATGGCGTTCTTGCATACGACTGTTATTTTCTCTGTAGTTACATTATCAACACTGGTTTAACAGACACCGCACAAGCATGGTCCTTTAGGTTATTACTTACATCTTTCGTGTCTTTCTTCTTCTTGTCCTTCTTATCATTGTCAGAGTCCGATGAGCTGTCATCATCTTCGATATACTCCTTGCTGGTGAACTTGCCACCAGAGCCCGCTCCACTATTGTTCTTCGCCTTCTTGCTAGCAGCAGTCGGCGCCTTACTTCTCTTCTCTGCCGCCTTTTTTTCTTTCTCTGCTTGCTTCTTCTTTTGTTTGAATTCGTCGGCCGCTCCGCTGTCTTTGTACTTCTTCATCGCGATGTTGTATTCTTCCTTCGATTTGGCGGCCTTTTCTTCCCATTCCTAAGAAGAGAAATATTCGAATAAGTTTTATGTCATTGGTTCATTCATCGTAGGTGCGATTAAAAGAAACAAAACACAATCAAGATAGAAACGTACGTTATAATTTAATAGAGATAATATTTGTAAACAGTCGATTTGAGGATATAATAGTGAATTTTGGATTAACATTAGGATTTAACTTGAAGCCCAAAAAAAAACAGGCTTTTTACTGAAATCTCTTAAACCAATACTCAAATCATCAGTACTAGTTAGTCACAGTATACAGAATCGCAACTAGAACTAAGTTGTATTTAACTATTCGTCGGTAAAAAACGCCTACTTGAAATTAAAGTTAAAGTTTAATTTCAAGTTGGCGTTTTGCTTAGCATAGCAGCAAAGTACTCAGCGCAACAAATATATCAAAACGAAGAACTATGTCTCATAAGAACGAGATATAAACTAATATCAGTGAGTACTTACAGATTTGTCCTTGAGCTCGCGCCACAGCTCGCCGCCCTTCTTGGCGATCTCGGTGACCTTGATGCCGGGGTTCTCCTCCACGATGCTCTTGCGGTTCTCATTCAGCCACAACATGAACGCGGTGGCCGGACGCTTGGGAGCGTTCGCGTCTTTTTCTCGCTTCTTTGATTTTTCCTTGCGTTTGCGTGGGGCTTCCGACTGCAAGGAAAAAGTAAGTATTGTTAACGATTTTAAACTTTCGCGACTTGTACACATATTTGGACTGGTGGTTTGACGGATGGACGGGTCCACCCGTGACCACGGTCGGTGCAACTCGATTGAACGTCGGAAAAAGAAATATCTTATTATATAGCGAATAAGTCCCGTGTGTCGTCTAAAATAAGTATTGTGTTGTATCAGTGCAAGTATTACATTAGTGGGAACATTTTGATCACGTTTGAACGCTATGTGTTGTATAAAACGCAAGTAATATCACATCATTGTTAGCCTATCCTTAAACATAGAAAAAATAAATGTGGAGCAGATTCCCACTTTAGCTTTCCATAGAAATTTGCTGTTTGTTTGTAAATCGCTTGATCCTTTAGTAATACGTAGATAACTGGACAGGTTTATATATTTATACAATTATAATGTGTTAACCAGGTACATTAATATTGTAAAATATAAAAAAACTATGTATACTCACAATAGTGATAGCTTTCTTAGGTTTCTTTTCTTTCTTCTTCTCCTTCTTGCTTTCATCGGACGCGCCTGACGCATCAGACTCCTCGGACGATGACGGATTAGTATCGTACCTGAATAACATTCCTTAGTTAGTAAATTCTACTAAATGTCGTGAGAGTTGCAATATATTGTGGGTTTGTGCAGCTCTCGTATCAAAAGTGGTATCAATTTCAGGCGATGTCAGACTTTTACCTCCATTTTAGAGTTAGAATTGCGTTCATTAATGTGTTTACAGTTTTTATTTGTGTACATAATAAAAATATTTGAAACTGCATTTCAACCAACTGCCAAAAACTTGAATTTTAACATGTTGAATTTCTAGTGTACTTAAAATTAAAAGCAAGTAAGTAAATCGATAGAAAGGTTTGGAAGAAAATGGGGGAGGCAGCCCAGCAGTGGGATCTCAAAGAGGCTACATTCCATTCGTCTTTTTTCCTGTCCATCCAAAGGTTGTCTGGAAGATATCGCTATTAGCGATAAGACCGCCATTGTACCCTTACTGTATATAATTTACTTTTTCACAGCTGGAACTACAGTGTACAATAAAGAGTATTCAATTCTATTCTACATAACAAAAAAAGTATAGCTTGACTCACTCCTCAGCCACATCGCTCTGGTTGGCCTTGTCGGGGTTGAAGTCCTCGTCCGTGCTCTCGTCGTCGTCGGAGTCCGCGGAGTCCCGCTCCTTGGCCTCGGCCTTCACGCGCTCCAGGTACGCGTCCGGCTCCTTCTCCGTGTCCGAGTCGCCGAAGTCGTCGTCGTATAATGCCTTGTCCTGGAGGGATAAATAACATTTATAACATACATACATAACATATTCTTACTAGTTAATTAATAAGCGTTAGTAATACTCCTGTGAAAGTTAAAAAAGGAAAATAATTCTTGGATAGAAAATAGATGTTGGCTAATTCTCAGACTTACAACAATATGCTCACAAAATTTCAGGAGAATCGGTCCAGCCGTTTTGGAGGAGTACGGTAAGTAACATTGTGACACGGGAATTCTTATGTATAAGATAAAGCAGCATTTTAGCCTAGTGAGTCTGATGATCACAGGATCGTGTTTAAGAGTGTACTGTGAAGAATCCTTTAAACATAATGATCAAGCTAGGTTTTTGATCTTGTTCTGTCTACTACATTTGTTTATTGTCGTGAATGTACAAACCTTATTTTAGACTAATTAACGTTTTATTAAATTAATTACAGTAATTTTATTATAGTCCTTCTCTTTATACAGATATGTTGTGATTACAACATTGAAATCAACATAAGCAGATTATAAAAATGTGAATCACTTACATTTTTGCCAGTGTTCTTGACATGAAGCTTCTTGGAGGTGATGTAGTCGAAGAGCTTGTCGTACTCGCCCTTCTCAATGCTGCTGAACGTGTGGATACTGCCCTGCTTCAGTTCTATCTCGAAGTCGAAAGACCTGTACACAAAATGATAAACAAGTATGTATTAGCTTGTTCTTGCTTGTTGATATATTTATTGTAAACTAGCTGTTGCCCGCGACTTCGTTCGCGAAAACAAAAAAAATGGAATGAAAAATAGATGTTGGCCGATTCTCAGACCTACTGAATGCATATACAAAATTTCAAGAGAATCGGTCAAGCCGTTTCGGAGGAGTATGGCAACGAAAACTGTGACACGAGAATTTTAATAAGATAAAAAGATCCTTTAAGTCAATAAATAATTACATTTAAGGAAGAAATAATATTTGTCTTACTTATAAGAAATCACATTACAAGAATTTACCCATTGGCCCCAAACTAGGTAAGCCTGTATATTGGTTACCAAAATTTAGTTATAAAAATGTTATAGTTGTGCGTCTGTGTGTACTAAATTACAATAATTACAAATTTGACTTTATAAATTCCAATAAGCTTTCAATACTTACAAGTATCCCAAAATGTGTTATTTAGAACAACCCAATAATCCAACTAGTTCTTATACAAAATGTTTCTTATAGGAATGTTTTATTCTTATACTTACTTAGTAGAAGAGGCGCCTCCTCTCGCGAAGTTCACAGAGGCGATTTCTTCAAAGCGTATATGTACTGGCGGCTTGTGAACGTAGATGAAGCCTTTTTCTAATGGATACAGGTAACCCGCAGCCGCCTTGTATGAACACGCGATGGCGGGCGTCTTGTGGTGACTGTGGAAGTAATAATAATGTATTTATTTGCCAATAACAGTAGTACAGAAGATTTATGACACATACAGAGTACTTAGAAAACATTTAACATAATGATAGATTAATGACCCCCATGCTAGGAAAATCCTGTGTTATGGGGATGTTCATCCGTCCACTACAACTGATTAAATTGACGCTGTTTTATAAGTAGAATACACATTTTGTACAGTAATAGCAGATAAATAGTTTTTTTTTTTACAACAATAAAATTACTTATTAATTGCTTGGGTATAGGTATAACAATGTGGGTTTATAAGATACAAAATATTTTAGATTGCGTGAGATAGAGCTGTTTTGTTTTGTTAATTTACTTGTTGGCTTACTGTTCTTGTGGATATCAGACAGTTGTGTTGATGAATCAAATTTCAAGTGTCTTTATATATTTTATAAAAGAGTACAATGCTGAGTACATCGACTAATAAAATATGTTTCACGCCATTAATCGTACTAAGGAGCTTGTTAAAAGAAAAAGCATTAGCCATGACAAAAGTAAACTTATTCTAATTTACTGGTTATGACTTCCTTCAGAATAGACTTGGAGTATCTTCGATTATCGATACATGTATCTCGACCTAACTATGAAGAAAATTTATCAAAAAAATACAATAATAATCTCACCCTAAGAAGTCTCCAGGGCCCGTGACTCTTCTGTTGATGATGACCTTCATGATTTTAGCGAGGACCTCGTAAGTGGGGCCTGACAGTTCCTTCGATATCTTGCCTTCGTATTTTTCCTTCAATTCTTCTCTGTAAAATACATTTGATATTTAATATACAACTGATGAAATGTCTAGAAACTTGGGTTATTTAATTTTTAATATTAAGATAGTTCGAATTATACAAATTGTAAAAAACTTATCTCTCGATAGTGTCTACAGTCAATTTTTACGTCATTTTTCAAAACAGGTTTACTATAGCATAATCTAGCATGATACAGCGCGAAAAATTCTTGTTTTCAGCCAGCACGTGAATGAGGGGCGTGATAACCTTAAAAAAAGGACAAATACTTACTCTGTAAACGGCAATTCAAGACTGGTCTCCTCTTCAATGCCAAACAGCAGCACTAGATAGTGGTACCTAGTCTGTCCCTGTTTGATGGGTGGGTCGAGCGAGACCACAAAGAACATCTGTCTCGTGTCCTTGTGAGGCAAAAGAAAGAGACGGAGGACTGTCGACATTGGGATCTTGTAGTCGAAGGTCTTACCGTGGAGCTGGAAGAACGTCTGGAAGACTTTGATGTCGTAACGACCACTGGGAAGCAGAAAATATAGGTTGATTAGAATAGTAATATGACGGCTGATTTAAGCGCAATTTGTTTCTCAATACTTTACGAGTAACTAGCTCTTTTCGTTAACTTTGCAGAAATACGCAAAGTTTATTTGGAAATTCTTTGAAAATTAAGTTAGTTCTGCATTGTGGCACAATCTCTGTTCAGTTATGTTGCTAGTTTTCGAGAAGTATGAATATTAGTAAATGGGTTCAAGATATTTATTATCTAAATCACATTTTTCAAACTTTTTGTCTTGCATCTAGACATTCTAGACAAGATTTCCTCAGGACATTGGACTACAGAACTTTCTGCATATTAACTCAAGAAAAAATCAGTGGCATAGCGACTATAACACAAATCCCAACATACCGCGGCGTAAGACACTGCAACTCTCTAAAGATGGCAATAGCATCACCAGACACGGATATAACGCTGGCCTTGTTCATGACCTGTTGGTGGAAGGCCTCCACTGCGTCCATGTCGCCTCCCACCTCGCTCGTCGGGATGTGGAAGCGCATCTCCATTAGAGATACCGGCGTGTCGTCGTTCTAAGGATTTAGAATGTTTATGTTTAGAAATGGGTAATTGAGTTTGAGTTTTAGGAGGAAGCATGAAGAAGACATGCAATCAGCACTGTTAGATTCAAGACAAAGATTTAATGTGAAAAAAAAAACACATTTTCTTATTTACATGGTTTTTATGTGGGTCTATTGTGTGTATATTTTAAAGTAGCCGATTTCTATGGCTTAGGCAGCATGAATGTTGGTTTTAGCTCCAAAAACATCAACCTGTTTTATGCAGTTGGGTAAAAAGTAACCTATTTATTAATCCAGGGTGACAGTTAATACCAAACCGAATTTCATTTAAATTGGTTTAGCCGTTTAAATGTGAAAGAGTAACAAACATCCATCCAAACATTCGCATTTCACAAATTTGTAGGATTTGGAGACAACGATTTTGAATATGTCTATCGAGTCAAATCAGTAAAAAACATGTTTTAACAAGTACAGCTATAAGAGTTATTTATCATTCCAAAAACATTTATTGCACAACAATGTGTAATACTTTAAACATGGTCTTCGAAGATAGCAAGGCTAGAAAATAAGACTTAATAACATAATTAACATAGACGATCGAGATTCTGAATTTAATTTTATTTATATGTGACAATACCTATGCATGAAGTCAATTGCATGTCATAACAGTTATGAAGCATACCATGGTGTTTTCACATTTATAATGTATAAAAATTGTTACACATACAAGTTTCCTACCTGATGAAATTCCAATGTAACCTCATTCTTGCCAGTATTACACTGTGAGACATAGTGTAAAGGGATCTCGAAGGCAGTGTTTGATCCGACATTGAAGCTCAACACAGCCCCATTGAACTTAGCCGTGCCCCAGTTCCAGCCCTTCAGAGACAACTCTTTCTCCAACATATCTTTGTGGTAGTTTGTTTTGAAGAATTTTGCTACCTTTTCTTGTTCCTGGAAAGTGTTATAATACCAACTATTTAGTGGAAGTTTATTCCAAAGTTGTAGAGAATGACTCATAAAGCTGTATTTTTTCCTGTAGAAAAATTGTATACCTACTTGGAATAGATAACAATGTACAACAATGGAAAATTATGAGAAAAAGGCAAACAGCTGACATGTTTTGTGTAACCTTCACATTAAAATAGGAAGTATTTCAAATTGATGATATATATTACCCCATCCTTGAAGCCACCGTATCTGTGGAGAGTCCCGTTCTTCAGAAACACTCTCAATCCCCAGGAACCTATAAACTTCTGAAAGTTTACCAGTTCTATCTCATTCCCAGGTATCTGTTCCACTTTGCCAGTCTTACTGTTCTTGAATACTATATTCTGGTCCGTCATCTTCAATCTCCCAGGAACCTATAACATTTATGAGTTATTATAGTGTTTTACATGAAAACTACAAAGAAAGAAGTGAATATAGAAATCGCACCATTGCGCCTTTAATTTCCGCCTGTACATCGTTGTATTCGAGGAACTCCATTATGTTAAGACTTCAGAAGTTTTCGCGTAACTAAAATTATAGTAATAGTAGTTTTAAAGCGTGCTCAGTGTCAGTAAATCCACGCGCTTATTGTTGTATAAAATCAGCGGCATGAACGAACGAATAACGAAACAACAAAATTGACGTGTGGTTTTTGACAGGAGAGATAAGTTGACCAATTAATATAAAAATTACCACCTATTCGGGTAGAAAAGTAAGTAAATTATGTGTAATTTTCTTAGGATTTACAGAAATAGTTTGTACAAATACATAATACATGTAATGATTATTATTATAGATAATAATATGGTTATACCTTATACCTTGTAAAATATAGCTTGATACCTGTGACATTACCGAACGTTTTATGAAGACAGCTACAACCCAAATTTTGTTTTTTAAAGTTCAAATTTTTTAACATAAAAACGACGTTTGTGTATAAAAATAAAACGCATTTTTTAAAAACAATCATGTAATTATAAAGATACCAGTAAAAATATGAGTAATTTAAATAATATTTAATATTTCTTAAATAATTTTTGGGTTCTTAGCTTACTTTATAAATGCACTTTGAAGAGCTCTAGGGACGTGCAAGTGACTGACAGATGATTATCGATAAAATAATACTATGAAAATTTCACTAGTATAAAATGTAGTTATTTAGTTCGTCAATAATGGTTTCGCGTGCTGGAAACAAGCGGGCGCCATCGTTTTTGAGTCAGTACGAGTGCTGAGGCGACGCATACGCCTTGTATACGCTACCATTGTTTTGTTGATATTTGTGTTACTTTGTGTTACTATGGTGTTATTTGTGTTAATTTGTTTGGTTTTACCTTTTTTTTGTTTCCCAAAATGCCAAAAAGACAAAAAAAGACTGTTTTGAATAGTGAGTGTTGCGAATTTGTGATCCGTTTGCGCGATTATTTTGAATTATTTTTGTTTTATTTCATTTAAATCAACTACAAATACATTTATTTTTAATTTACATCTTTACAATGACAATGCCTACAATGTCACTTTAAATAAAACTCATGACGTCACAGACACCGATAAGCTACGAAACACGCTTCCATCCCTAGTAATGTCATTCCGACAAACGTCACAGGTATCAAGCTATATTTTACAAGGTATACTGTAAGCCTATAATTGAAAAAAAAAATGGTTATAACTCTCATTCTTATTTCTAATGATAAAATACTTTTTTCTATGTCACGAAATGTTTATGCCGTTAGTGCCGATTAGTAACATATAATAATATTATATTAATAATAGCGGTCCGACCGATTTCGGCCACGGCGGCCAGTGTTACTATGACACCAGCCAGCTACGCAGGACATATTATAGTGCACAAGCGTGTGCGCAAACACAGGTGCACTCTCTATTCCTTTACTCTCATAGCCCGATGGGACGGTAATCCGACACGACCGGAGAGAGATCAGGCGCAGGACCCACATTTTTACGAGCCTTCCGAAACACGGAAGCTGTGATATTTATTTCTTAAACGCACACAACATTACAACATTCGAAAAGTCGGTGCGCGCCGTGGGGATCGAACTCAAGACCTCTGACTTAGCAGTCCTACGGTCTTGCCACTAAGCTATCACAGCTTCACAATATTATATTAGGTACGCCCAGAGTAATCAACCTACTCTAAAATATTAAAACATTTTCAATGTATACCGATGTCACGTTGCGTATAAATTAGAGGTTGTTAATTTAAGGTACAGAAATATTGATTCTACATGTATGGTTTACTTTAAGACATTATTGGATCAATATACAATAAGCGCATATCCATTGTATTGTTCAAATTATTTTTCATAGGAAACTTTTAAGTTGGACGAATGGACACATACGATGAGAACTTACAGTCATTCTTTGCAAACGTCTCCGTAATGTCAATTTGTTTAACTCGAATTCATTCATCATTCACAACTTCACTCATTTTTTACAAGCGGTCGAGTGGACGTGTTTTATGTTGTGAATTTCGAAATTATATTTACGTTATTGTTTATAATAAATTACAGTTTCCGCGAACTATATTTGAAAATAACTTTTGAAAACTAGATCAATTGTTTTTGTATGTTGTGTGGTCTCAGTTGTAGAATATAAATAAATACGCCCTCATTTAAAAATTAAACCGTGTCGTGTTTGTAGTACCTCCGCTAGTTTGCTATTTTTTAGGTGTGTTTCGCATGTGTTATACTGTAATCTATGGCGTCGTTATCCCTTCCGAGAGTACTGCAGCTGAAGAAGAACAGCTTGGATGCTGAGCGTGAACAGTTCGAGAAGTTTCAGGTACATTTATTGACCTTTTAAAGTTGCAGTTTTTGACCTTGCCCGATTTCCTGTTGTCTTCATATCATGCCTATAGTCGCGTGGGTTGGTCTCCTTTTAATGAACAAGAGTGTTCAACATTTAGTTGCAGTTTTAAGTCATACTTCTAAGCAAATGTGTTTATTTACAAAAATATGTACACTAGACTAAATTAGAGTATTTGTTTTTATCGGTTTTCCTAAACGAATATAACTTTAAGTAATGTAAAATGGGTCCAACATTATAGGCAATGTACATTTTCAGTTAGATCTACTAAAATATTTTGTTTATGCAATAGCGGAACCCATAAAATTATGTTTTACATCTTTAGACAAGGATGTCTGTTGGATGACAATTTCAAGGATGAAATTAAAGTTACTTGTTTAAAACAAGAACTTATTAAATATTTTTAGAATACTTCATATTAATACTACTGTAATAGGACTTTCATGTTTCGAGACGGGCCAGTGTGGCTGCCTAAAGCTCTAATACATATATTAATTTTAACAACTATTAAAAAAACTACTGTTGTACTGTTTATTTAAAGAATTTTCATATTTGAAGTAAGTATGCATGTAAACTTGTTAGTTTTTCTATATATTAGAATGGGGAATAAACACAAGTCAATGTGCCCTTGCTATTAAAATTTAAATTGATATTGATAACAAATAGACCTGGATAGGTGGAAAGGAGGGAAGGAGGTCTTTGCCCTGCTGTGGGACACTAACGGCTAATAGTAATAATAGAATGGTGTAAAAAAACAAATACATTTAATATACTAAAAAAAAAGATTATTAGGAATCAAGAGACTTCT
The DNA here is from genome assembly GCA_941860345.1 of Chrysodeixis includens. NCBI lineage: Eukaryota > Metazoa > Arthropoda > Insecta > Lepidoptera > Noctuidae > Chrysodeixis > Chrysodeixis includens. The sequence goes on from OW796103.1 coordinate 9,151,319, forward strand.
AAAAAAAAGAAAGTAAAATTAATGATGTAAAAGTTAATCAATATTTGGTAAAAGATGAAAAAAAAAATATTTTGGTATAAATATTTACATACAATTTATTTAAACATCATTTATATAATTTAATTAGCTCTTTATAATTATTTTGCCTGCATAACCAATTTTTTAAGAATCAGTAAATATTCTCTTAAAAAAGTTGTTAATTGTTTCGGATAGTAGAAGTAGTATTTTAAAATATAAGTCTACTTTGTCTACACATTGTAGATAAAAGATAAGAAAAAACCTTGTTTAAGGCATAAGAAGAGCAGGTCAGAGGTCTAGTGTTTGCCATATTATTCTGGTGAATGCCTTATGATTGCAATATTATAATGTTGTCATCTAGTTACAGTGTAGGCAACTAATAAACAGTTCCATTGACAATTCAAATGAATTACGCGGACATTCCAAATTGGAGGGAAATTGTCAGTAATGTCAGTTGCGGTTGCGCCACCGCCACGGATTCGCGGCGACACGCTCGTTGCGAACTGTGTCGGTTGCGTCACCCGCCACTTGTGTATACAAACACTCGCATAACTTAGCATACGAATGGAAACATATCGTAGCATCTATGCTTTGTCTACTACATTGTAATCACGCCTAATCTAGCTACCTTTATGTTGCATCAAACTTTTGAAATGTTACCGATGTATAATAGGCCTTATCTGTCATTATGTCATTTCATTAATTCGTATACTAATTAGTAGCAACACAATTCTATAGTTTACACATCTGGATGTTAAAGCAAAGCTTACAAAGCGTTCATTGTACATAAAGACTATCGGAAACGTTTTATCTCAGACGCTATACCGGCATTCGTTTATACCGGCACGCGGCTGCTTCGAACGGAGGCGACAGACAATGTTTTAGCTTAGCGATTACTCTTCTCGCAAACAAAGTTAAACAAACATGTGGTTAATGAGGAATTAGGGAGGTCAACGTTTTTTTAATTACATGTTGTAGGAAGTACTTATGATCCGTAATGTCGACTGATAGCGATGTAGATACATATAATAATAAATACGCTAGACGTCTTGTAAAAACTTCCATACATCTCGAATTCTGCAGCCATGTTTTTAATTATACACAATTCACTGTTTTCTTTAAGTCATTATACATGTACCTTTGATGTATGATCGAGTATTCAATCCTTAAAGTTTGTAAAGAGTTTGTTAATCAACAACATTATTCTACAATTAATCGTTTAAAATTAAATGCCAATGAATTATGAGTAGAATAAGGTTTATTTATACTGATTGCATGACTACGACTGCTATATTATATTAGTACCTAGTGTTTTTACTACACTTCGCGAGTTTTTTCGTGATGTGATATATTGTTAGTACTTGTACATTATAAATAAAAGCCACTGAAACACATTTAATTTTAAATAATAATATTATACCAGCCTATACACGTCCCACTGCTGGGCACAGGCTATTTCCATATAGGGAAGGTTTGAGCATTGATCACCACATGCACCACGTAAGGTCACTGTGGGATTCCAATATTTGGCAATCCAGGTTTCCTCACAATGTTTTCCTTCAAAGTTGTCATAATAATTAAGAAAGTACATGTAACTTTGAAAAAGTCACATTGGGAATCGAACTTGCACCACGTGCGTACAAATAACCGAAAGGCCACCACGACATTTAATTAGACAAAATATATTATTATGCTTCATTAGTCAAAAAAAATAACAGACTTAGAATTATAGAATTTCTTAAACGTAGCCACTTTTTAGTAGATTTTGCGCTAACAAGCATCAAAAGCGATTATTTCTGGTATATGAGAATCATTCATCTCAATTTTTTTTTGTAAAAATCGGTAAATCCAGCCCTGGAAACCTTATCTTCTTTGTACTTTTACTACTTACACGAAGAAAATTTTATAATTACTTACGTATTAAAATTAAGTTAAAGTCCATAAAGACTTCAGACAGATTCAGAGAGAAAGGCGTTAAGATCGACTAAGTATTCATAATTAACAGCAATCTCGTCCAACCTGTTTATTCAGTGCCGAGTCAATAGGTTGTGATAAGGATAAGCTTGTGTCCGACCGATAGCTTAGTATTGCAGAGTTGTTATCAAACAGATACGAATGTTGTAAGGACTCGATAACGTATCAGTATCACTTAGTCAGCCCACAACGCCCGATTTAGTTACAAATATATTCCTAGAACAACACTTGTGTCAACAGAATATTCTGGCTTATTTATGTGTCGAAATTAGAAGGAAGTTTCGACGTCTGCTTTCAATCAACCATTGTTTTGGTAAGACTTGTACACTTAACTCTATTTATTCGTTCTTGAACTGTAAACAAATGTCGATGGGTAAACGAACTTTATTTTCAGAGATAAATATAGTTCTTTGTTTTTCATGACAAGTTGAGATAAACTACAAGTTTCGCAATTAATGTCGATACCGCATTGGTACCGTTTCCTCATCGAACATTAGAAGTCTGACCCGAAGTGCGGTTTTACGGCATTGATAATGGTCTTAGCTTTAGAATGCATGTAGAAGAATGTGTTAGAAAGTTGTAAAGATAGCCATGCCAAAACAAAAGTGAGAAGAACAACAGTTTGATGTGATATTGTTACTGAGAGCTGTATCTACTTTAGACCCATCGTCGTATACTGTGCTGAACGTCAAAACTTATGTTGGACACTAACCAAAATAGGTTACTGTTCACCGATTCAAAATCGTAGTTGTACTTTAGGGTGCATCCATTTTCATAGATTGAACTTCTATATTCATATAGTTGCAGTCACCCTACCTAACAGTCTTGAGGGCCCACAGCTCCACAATAAGTTAATAGGAAGTTTAGCGTCAACAATATTTATTGGTCATCCGTTCGGTTGGTGTTCGCGGTCCAGTAAAACGATCATGATTGCCAGCTTCCGTCTACAATGTGTTCCATAATTCCCACTGATACGGTTGGAATAAATGTAGATATCGCACCATACGGGTGTGGGCTTTTCACTATACTCCCTACAAACTATAAAAGTAAATGTTTATTTGGAAACCGGGTGGTACTTCTGTCTAAGAATAGACAACCCTCTTTTCTCGTGTTTTAAATGGTAAATGGCTTCTTACGGATCTTGTAGTCCAAAAATTCACGGAGTATGAGAGAATGCTTTTTTCGTACCTAATATTCAACGTGTTTTTTCCAACTACTCATTTCTGTTACGGTCTTGTACCTACTGTAGTAATTTCTGCCATGATAAACTCTCCAAAGAATTCATTCCTTTGTTCTAGGAAGCATGTGGCTATTACAGTAAATAGCCACCCATTAAACTGGCATTTAATACAATTATTGATAAAGGTAATTGAAGGATTATAACAAGGAAAATATTCGCATTATTTACTATTATATAAAATGTTAGAGTCGGCGCGTTCTACTCGAGGACTCGGTCTATCTATACTCATTGATATTTTACATCCGATTATAGAAACTTAGATTATGAGTATTGAATATGAATCATGCTTTGAATATGATAAAGATAACATGCCAAATTGTCATGGAAATAAGTGTTTATTATTTGTACATGTAAAAATAATAGTTTGTAAACAATAGCTAGGCCAAAAGTGTGGGAGCACTAATGTCTATTGTGATTTAATATTAATCCATAATAATTACCGATTACGTATAAACAAAGATATTTAATTAATTATATTTTTCATATTACATGTTTTCCTCATTATAATTAATCACATTATAAAACAGATGGAGCGTGACCGTGGTAATATAAAAAAAATATTGAATGTAATCCTTAAAAGTGTGATAACTTTAAACTTATTCAGTATACGTTAAGCATATAACATCTGCCTGCGAATGTAGGCGTTTAACAGTTATAGAGGTCAAGATTTCGATAGCAAATGTGATACCAGCGGTCTTGCCACCACGGCTTTAGTATGGAAGTTGTGGAAAAGGGACGGTCCACTACGCGGTGTATATCTGTATCTCACTTTAACAACTGCAACAGTCTTACTTCAAAAAGTGGTAGGAGTGCCCGATTCGCAGCTTGCCTTACAAATGAAACACGAATGTTGCTCCCGCGGCAATTCACAAATGTCACGTACATTTTGTAATCTAGACTCATGAGACGATTCGCGGAAATCAGACTCGAATGAGACATCGGATGGCGTTTATTTCGAAGAATATGTTATTATGATGGGTTATTACTGTACAACTTTATTTATAGTATATTTACCTTGTAAGGTAAATAATTGTTTGTCGTGATCGTCAATTGTTTCCTTTTCATTGATTGGGTTATTCACCAACTCGACACATGTGTGTCCGGTTAATGAAACTCAAAAATATAATGCAATGTCATGGATCGATAAATTAATTCCATATTTATTCCATATTTCTTTTTAACACGTTAAAGCATCAACACGTCAGAAATTTGATATGATATTACTATCGAATATTGATAATTTAATTGTGTGTGAGTTACGTTAATCATCATTTAGCTAGTTAGCTTATCCATGACTAATAGGGGAGTTTTCCTACCTACATCTGTATCTGTAGTATTCTGTAGTACTAAGGTGTGACTAAGCACGTTATGTTTGCTCAGGGCTCGTACCAATGCCACGATGCGAACAAACCGGTTCTCGGTAGGAAGAATTATTACCGCACTGACCTAGTGCCTCCATGTATAATATTTTGCTACCAGATTGTTATGCGGGCATTGTTTTGTGCTCACAAGAGTTGCGTGACCAACTTGTAAGGGAGTTTTGGCTCGTGTTTCAGTAAATAAACAAATACTTAATTATTACATTTTTATATTTCTTCATTCTATACGTACTATTTAACGCAGATACCTATGCTAGCTCATGCCGTCTGTTTGAACAACTTTTTGCGACAATCAGACACAGTTTTTCTGGACTTACCGATGTGACGAGTAAAAAGGGTGAATGGAAGAAAATCACCAAGGAGACATAGTATTTCTAATAGCTAGACCAAAAAAAGAATATACTGATGTTTTTGGAGAAATTGGTCATTAAAACTTGTCAGTGTAAACGTAGCTTACGAATATAATATTTACCACATAGGACGGTATACACGTGTATCAGTTTTCATACCATTTTGAATCATATACCGTGACAACTATTGTTTGTTTGTCACGACTAATGTTTGAAAGTCCAGAACTAATCTATCTCAGTGACCTGTAAAATGTCAAAGTACTTCGGCCTAGCTTTGACAATGTTATGATTATTTTGTCTGTAAAGATCAATGCCCGTTGAATTATGAATGCTAATGTCACCCTTATCATTGTTTTCTTAATATCTATTTTGTATGACTTTGGCGTTTATCTTTATCGTCTGAAATCTATATAGGTAATATAAATATGTATTTTCCTTATGATTTCAAGTGTGCTTTTATTATTTTTTCGTGTAGACTTTGCGTTATTTTACGCTAAACAATTTAGCCCTAGTAACAACGTAAATATTTTAATACTTTCAAAAACTTTTTTGACATGTATTTTTGTTATTTTTTACTCGGATTTTTTTGAGATAAATGCATAACTATTTAATTTATTTGTCTATCTTATTAAAGCCCGAAAGCGACATTTCTTGTTCATTCTAAATACCGTCAAAATTGCATTCAAACTTTCCACGAAATTTCATTAACAAACCATTATAGTACGATATGACTTCCGCACCCAACTACCAAGTAATTTAAAGCCAATCTCCGCTTTACAGCTTAAAGTTTCGAATCGATTTACCTAACACCTTCTACTCATTAAAATGTTTATAGCTTTCCTTGTAAATGCATTACCCCATTTCTAGGAGAACTATCACAAACTATCAAAGAGAGATTACTGCCGTTGTGTAAGCGAGATGGCACACCACACGGTATAGAGCGGCGTCTCACTTACACACTTACAAACCTGCGACAGTCATACTTTATTCTTGGGTGCTAGACCCCCAGAGTAAGTCACCGGTTTGATGTGCTGTACAGCTTTCTCAGCATTTCTACTCGTTTTAAATCTAGTTTCTCAAACGTACTCCACTTTTATGTTATCTTGTAATTATGTGGAGCATGGTTGATGGTGTTCAGATCGTTGTCAAGTTCCCACTGATTTTATTTAAATTTATTACGATGAGAGTTTTAATTTGTAGTCTTATTAGCTTTTAAAGATTTCTACATTTGATTTGTGTGCTGCATCAACAAATTAAGAGTCTCTCTCCGTTTTCAATGATTTCTTTTAAATTATACTCACATATTTATCTTACTCACTTTCTCATGCAACCGAATATTGTGAATTGCAGTAAATATAGTAAATGAATACCGATGTAGAAAAAAAAATACATAAACATAAGAACTAACGCAAAAATTCGCAAAATTATCAAGCGTTAAAACGAGGATATTTTTTGAATAGCCCTTTTAAAATTCAAGCCTTTTAATTCAAAGGACAGCGTCCGCAGTCCAATTAGCGTAGTTAAATATTGGTATAACTACATGAGCATATATTTGTTTGGATGGCCCGAGTGCCGACAGATGGGAAGTGGACCGCTCCGGGGGCAATCACCGCCGCATCCTCTTCCGTAGCAGTTTTATGTCATAACGTGCTCCGTAAATGCTCTAATACGCTAATGGCCAAATGTCTATTTTGAGCCGTTATCATGTCTCTGTTGCTAGATGGTACAATGTAGAGAAACAGTAAAAGACTTTGAAGAAAGCCTTAAAGTAGGTACCTAAGTTTAATTAAAGTATATGTATAGAGGCAAAGACATTTTTACCGTAGTTTACTTAAAGTTTTGCTCTTTCTTAGTGTATAAAGGTTTTTTACATGAGATAAATGCTGTTGATACTTCGAATACTAGTTGAGTAACGTTTATCACGTTTTATGGTTTAATCTCTTGCATTTTAAAGTATGTCGCATACGTAGTAACGCATAGTAAATTTAGGCTATTCAAAATTCACTATGCCTTATCCTACAACGTTAGGTTAAAATTGATGAATACTCTTTAGTCCATTTAATTTTCACTCTAGAAAATGAAAGCTGCGTAACTTGTTTTCCATTTTTTCTATTTGTATACAAATTTCTATATGCAGACAGACACCCAAACCGCTTACTATATTAAAGAATGTGAAACGAAACTTAATGCATTTGTAATAAAATCATAAAATTTAAAAAGTTTCCCTCAACAGTTTTAAATTCTGATTTAAATAGTAATATAAGAGATTCGCTTCATCTTTCGATTGGTTACGCATTGCGTGCAACTGTTATCGCTCCGTCCGGCGCGGGCGCAGCTCGTACCTTGCAGTACTAACGGACCTGCGATAGTTCGATGTTCGATGTATAATATGTAACTGGTTACGTGTTTACCACTGCGACAATCGGAGCATAACACTGATGTATGTGCTTGGACCTGCGACTGATTGCGGCTTTCCTGTCGCCTGACGAGCTGCTGTGTCGCTAAATGTGTGATTTATGATTTCTAATACCCACGCAACATTATGCATATAGCCGTGTGTATTCATTCAAATTTGTAAGTAATTTTATAATTTTGTCTGAAAAAAAATCGGTTCTTCGTATATCCTATATGTTTTAATCTTTAAACGTGTCGGTACTATGATGCGAATTTTCATTTTACAGTGTCCAAAATGCCGTTCCATTTTCGCGTGTCGCTTAGACATAAAATGTAAATGATGGCAACCGCGAAAATAATAAACTGTTTTATTGTTTTCATGAACCGTGTTTCAAATGAACTTTCTTTTCGTGATATCGGTGAAAGTAAATCAAATTTTAATTATTTGGTATTAATTTATCGTTGATCACGGAAATGTGGAGCGCGATATATTCTCACGAACATTCTTTATGCTAAGAAGCAGTTGTTTTTGTCTGGTGGGTGATCAAACTAGATAAAATATAAGAGGTCACGTAGACATATTCGTAGGTAGAGTAGTTTTCAGCACTCTTACGTGTGAACACCGCTAATTAAATTTGTCGTCGCATGTTAATGAATTGTGCTAATTTGTTAAATTAGATTAGTTGTTCGCATGTTGACAATGTTTTAAAGTAGTTTATGTATAGAGTTTTGACTAATAACGCGATTTTACACGTGATGGTTTATGCCAATATTTTAATCACCAGCTAGAAGTCTATATGCATTCAGTTATGACAAATCTTAGCTTCATTAAGTTTTCTATAAGTCGCATATACTGATGTAGTACCTTATGTAATAAATCGGTGTTAAAGCTTCTTTCGAAGGGTCTGCTGAAAGCATACAAACTTTAGTAAGTAGAAATACAGATTGTTTAATGATTCGAGTACATTTCGAGAATTGAGCACGAATTTTGATTTGGATATATTTAATCAATGCCCAATCAAAAAGTATTGTCTATTGTTAAATCGAGTTCGCGTGGCATCTTTCACATTTTGACTTCTATTTTATTGCCCTTACTTTTGAAACCAACCAACGAGTTCTATAAACCCTCCTGTTCCATCATGAATATTCAAAGATTTTTTCTCTCTATTTTTACATTGGACAACGTTGTATTCAATTACATATTTAGAGAACGGCATTGCAGTTTGTCATTGATGCATGACCATCGTGTTCTTTAACAGTTAGTAAAAAATAAGACCTTTGCCTTGCCTTGCGACGTGTAGCTGTGGTAAGACGGTAATACCATTCCCCCTTTCATTATCATAATTGCGTTAATCACATTTTTAACAGCACTACAAGTAATGATGGGAATTCTTATCCAGCTTTATGTTCTGTGTACAATAGCGTGGTTGTGAAATAGTCACCATTGTGAACGTACGATTGTCTCGTCGGCGTGGGTGATGCCGGGTCCCACTCCGCTATTGTATGGAGTTATGGACTATGGTGACAGGCTTACGACGGCTAACACCCGCCTTCTTAATCCAATGTACATTAATCATTTATCAACTTTTAAGTTTGGAGGTACATACCTACCTTCTGTCTAGTCTTTATATCAACAGATTTTTGGTTATTTGGTGAGTTGGCTATATTTGGCTATATTTGTCTACTACCACCTGACCGCAATTGAGCCCAACTAACAAAAATTTTATTTATTTTTGTAGGTATATTTTTACAACTGCATTTAAATTAAACTCTCGTGGGTCAGCCAGTCTTTGTGTTCGATCCTCACAATTTTGCAATCAAACTCTCTCAATTTAAGCTCTGCGAACAAATGTATCGAGGTTCGGGAGAGATTTAACTAAAATAGAAGTTCATTGCCCTCTCCAGCGACCATTGTTTTCTACCGCTTGTCATTATCAATGCATACCCAACGGACCTAATTAATGACACCAATACTCGTATCAATAATAAAACAATACAGTAGTCGATACAAGTCAGTAAATAGGAGCTTTACAATAAGTATGTCGTACAACTTGATTGGTAGTTACAAGTTCCAGTGGAGGTGTCAATACACACAAATAAAAATTGTATGGTACTGTATCGGCAGTTTTGTTGAAAACAGATTGTTGGTTTTTCCGTGGTACCTAATAAGTTGATTGGAGAGTGTGTTATTGACTATATCGTGTCACTGGGATTTATTTTGTATCTTGTTTAATATTTTACTGATTACGTTTGGTTAATTTGACTGTGTATGGTCTTCAAAATTCGCTCAGAGGGCCTGTTGGCACCTTTAAAGGTGGTTGCAGTTGTGAAAGAGAGACGTTGCACTACTCCGTGTAGTGGTACAGAGTTCGCAGGTCTCGGATTGAAGATTTTTTGATTCCAAACGTTTATTGGATATAGGTATACAGGTTAATGTCCGAGTGTCTTATTTTCTTAATGTGAGGGAGTTCAGATGCATCCTAACTAATGGCGATGTCAAAATTAATCCACGACAGACCGTTTTCATTAAACACATCTTCATATGTTTTCGAAGTCGATCTGAACGGAGATGTACAGCTCGGCCGATCTAACTTGGCACGTATGGAAAGATCTACAAAATATAGCTCTCTTTATCTCGCACACCGTGCATGTATACTCTGATCTCGTTCCAACAATCTTTTACCTTTTTTCCAAAGTGCCAAGTTCCGTTGGCGGTGCTGTATCGTCGTAAAGTGCAGTTTCCTGATTTAGACATGCGCCAACGCACGGCCGGCGTCCGTAGCGTGGGACTCGCCGAGTTATTATTGTAATGTACTTGTTTATTTACGTATTTAAGCTCGTGTTTTGAGATACGAATTAAAAAATTAAGAAGTATTCACAAGTTCCGTATGTGCTGAAACCATTCGGTTTTTAGATTGGAAAAAGTTTTACGGGGTACTGATTCTTTTGAGTTACTAGGTTCTGTTTCTCAGTCCTCCATGTTTCACGAAAGGCAATATCCGATGTAGTTGTTGTTACACTAATTATTTAGGTTATTATAATATATCGTGCGTGTATTTAAGCGCCGTCAATTGTTCTAATTGCATGTATTAAAATTTTAATGCGAGTCAAGGTTGAGTGTTTCTAAGCAAATACCAATCGAATTATTGTTACTACTTTTCTGAAGGTTACATCTCAAATATACAGTTATTCACGTAATCGTAATTATGACTTTCAGTGACTTATTTAATTTTATGTTTTTGAGGGTATTACGATTTTTTAAACTAATATGCCCAATATAACATCGGTAAATGCTTGTTAATTGACACGTTCTCACAGTCCGTATGTCATATCATCATTATTCCCCTGCCCTTATCCCAATTATTATTTGGGGTCGGCGCAGCATGTCTTCTTCCATACGTTCCTATCTGACGTCACCTCGCAAGTCACACTCTAGTTAGTCCGTATGTCTATTGGTAATATACTCTGCTGATGACTTTATAACTTTCCAATTATGTAAAATGTAGAAAGCTTCTGTTTCATTACCAGGAAAACTAAGATTTAAACTTCAGATCGTTTTCCTATCTTCACTGTCATTAGATTATAGTTTAACTGTTCTTTGGTGATATTTGGCTTAAGTTAGGATTGCAGGGCCTGTACACGAATTTAGATGCCTTTTTGCAGTTATAATAGACGTCGAAACCGTAATAAAAAAACAAGACATATTCAAATTAGGCTACAATGTAGCACATTTTGAACGTCAAGATAAATAAATTATATAAAGCACTCCATCGACCACCCTACCCTACCACAATCTACCAAATAATTGGTACCAATTTGGCTTCAGCCGTCTTACCCTATTTGTATATTATACCTGAAGTGACACCGGCGTCTAATCTATCGAAATAGAATAATGAGTAACAGAAGCCGTACCCGGCTTATCTCGCTGTGTGACGCCTACTTATTGATTTTACTGCTATTTTGGTTCCAAACATCCTCATACACGATCCACTTTAGTTTTCACCTTCACAAATAATAAGAACTAAATTTCCTTCTTATTTGGGTGAGGCTAATCGTGATGCCCAATTGATTATAGCTTGGTAATAATTGTCTGAAGTCTAGTTCTTAAAAAATTTGTGGATTAAATTAATTTTTAATTTGATCTAGTCTAATCACTTCCATAAAGCCAATTCTAAGAAGTTTGTAACCTAGTAGTGTGCTTCGTTATGCTACTGTTTATTTTCGATATTCTTATATTTGAGTCCAATCTACCAGTTTAAACATTAATATAAATTCTCAACGCACCAATTCTCATAAACTTTTTGCTTGTTGCAGGTAAGGTGTTCCGTGCCACTGGACTGCTGATTTTTTGCAATACACTCTCGATTCACAGTCACACCTGCATGAACGCTTGGTACAAACAACTTTATGCAGTTTATACCATACATTTCTATTAAAAACTTAATGTTCTTCTTATTCTAATTATTTGTACAGATCATGTGTAATGTGTATAAAATTCATTAATTTTAAGTAACAGATTAATATTCGTTTCAACTTGCGTGCGTTTTCCGATGATTTGAACTAATTGGTTTCTTGTAAAAAAAATGAGGTGGTCTATCATCACCTTTTAAATTATGCTGCACTTGTGGAAGCGGGACGGCATTCTACATACCGTAGAGCGGCGTCTCTTTTCCACCATTGTAGCAGTGTTACTTTAAATGGTGGTAGGACCTCTTTGATGATTTGTCGGTAAACGCCCGTTAGCATGATTGCTGTATAATTGTCACATTCACTAACAGTACTAATCGGGTGTGACGCATATTCGTTTCAGCGTCACAACTCGGCACTTAACTAATGCATGCCGCTGATTCCAACACCGCTGTCCACTAACACGCTATGGCGAACCCCAGCCACGACAAGCGCTTCTATCAGCTGGTAAGTCACCTTCAATCCTTAGAGTATATAGCAAAAGGAGACGAAAAGTCTGATACTATTACGATGTGTATGAGCTGCAGCAAGATAACGTGTAATAATGTGAGGTCCGCTGAGGCCTCTTTCTTAACAAGTAATAAACCATCCAACTATTTTGAAAAAAATACATGTACAGAGAATATACCATAAACCATTGTTGAAGCAATTTTAGCACGATCAATATCGCATTGGTTTACTAATGTATACTGTCAATACTTCAAGTCTTCTGTTATAAAAAAACTTGTTTTATAATGAACTTGTTGTCATACTAAACAATGATAATTTAAACGTGTTTAACAAAATGTAGTTTACGAGTTCCGTTTCGTTAACAGAACAATGCACCTGTTAACACGCATCATCGATTACTTCTAACATTGTTTCTATAAAAAACGGTAGCTAGGTAATAAAAACTAAATTAATTCCTTTAAAAGGATTCCTAAAGGGAATATTCTCGAATTTGTAACAAAAGCGAGCGTCGAGTCACGACTTAGTTTTGCAAAACGACAAAAACATCGCTCGCATCGCACGGAATGCCAGTAAATGGAGAAGTATTTTCTCGCTTCGTGTCCCGCCGTTTACCTGAAAAACCTTGTAATTTAGGCAAAAAATCTGTAGTGACGTGGCCGTGGATATTTAGTTTTTGTTGTCATACTTGCAAAATATAGCTATTGTGCACTTAGAGCAAGATTGTGCATCAGAAACAACAGTTTTGACACTGGAAAAGATTTCAATATGTTCTTTTACTAAACGTACCCAAAACCAAAACCGTACTTACATACCCAAATGCGTTGTACCCGTTTATCCAAGAAACGCACTCTAACAGTGGCGAAGGGTGAATTTTCTTAAAAGGGAAGCCGGAGCAAAAATTGCTTACCTTGTCGAAGTGCGATGCGCGAATTACAGTTACTATAGCTGTGGCCCTGTGTCTGACTTCTGACGAGGTTTCTTTAGCTCACTTTCACTATACATGTAAGCACTGATAGATAGAAACAGTGTCTTGCAAGTATAATAAAAATGGCTTTCAGAAAAGCCGTTTGGGGATGGGTTGCAATGAATGTGTTGAAATTAAAATTGTAAATAACCTACTCTATATATTTCATGCATAAATTAAAAATAACACATAAGTAACTAAAAGCCATGCAAAGCCACAACTATCTAAAACAATACATAATGGGCAACTTTAGGTTTACAAGTTATACGCTTACGCATTCCTTCATGCATAAACTATATTATTATGATACGATAAAATGAAATTTGTAATATGTATCTACTTTACTGTCACATAATCCTTTAAACTACCTATTTTCCTACTTATACTCTAAAGGTATTCGTCTATTCTTTTTTACAAAATGCGCTAACACATTATCGTAAAAGCTGGGTTGATTTTTAATTTTAAGCAATACATTTTTTTCTATGGAAAGCATAGCCAAATCAGATAACCTTTCTTCTTTTTGAGAGTTACGTACGTAAGTATGAATTCGTTTCAAGGCCGAAAACGACCTCTCCGCGGATGCTACTGTAACGGGAATGGTCAAAAAAATTCTACATAATGTTAAAACTTGTGGAAAAGTATCACCTAAGAAAGAATTTTGTAAATTATGATAAAGTTGGTAAACATCTAATTTATTTAAAGATGGAGTTGTGTATAAGACCTTCAACTCGTTTTTTAAGACAGTGAACTCAAATGAATGCGGAAATTGAGCTAGTAAAGAAGATACTATTTCATTTGGGAATGATCGACTATAAAAACTATACTTGGACTTATTGAGTAAATTAAGAAATGTCATATTAGATAATGATTGATACCTGTGTTGTATTTGCGACTTAACATTGTCTATTATTTCAATGAAAAGACGCCTATACAAAGTTTTCGTGTCTATCTGCGGATTTAAACGCCTACGTTGTCGCGGTGGTTCACTAAATTCCTGAATGCTGTCATAAATACAATCAAAAGTGTTAATAAAGTCATTTGAAATCCAACTATTAAATGATTCTATTTCGCGGTGTGCTACTTCGATATCAACCTGTTTTGACTGTAGTAAATTAAAAAGAATATCTGTTTTAGCAAAAATATTTGATAAAATTTCCAAAAAGAAGCAAAACTGTTTGTTTTCCAACTTACTGAGGAAACATTCAGCCAAAGATAGAGATTCACTATCCCAAGATTGCGGGTTATCTAGAATGGAATTAAAAGTTTCGATCATGTCTAACCGGCAATTAAAAATAACATTAATAATACGCGAATGATAATGCCAACGCGTTTCGGATACTCCGGGTAAACGACGGTCAGCTATTTCCTTTAAAAGATTCGAGCGCTTAGAGGATTTATTAAAAAACCGAACAATACTATTGATGTGTCCAAAAAATGTCTTTAGTTCCTGAATATTTTCAAGGGACCGACTAAGTACTAAATTTAATACGTGTGCGTAACATGGAACAAACATTGCCTGAGGGCAAGTCTCGCGAATTATAGCCTGGACCCCACCGTGCTCACCCGACATAACAGCCGCCCCGTCGTAAGATTGACCAACTAACTTGTTCCTACAGCGATACTGGTCGAGTATCTCTAACAACTTAGTAGATAAAACATCCGCAGTCCGACTGCCACTAACATCATAGAAACCAAGAAAACGTTCCTCGATTCCAGTTTGAGATAAATACCTAAATATTACTGTTAGTTGCTCCCTATGACTAACATCGGGCGTTTCGTCAATCATAACCGATACAAATTGTGCTTTATTTATTTCAAACTTAATTTGGTCGCGTATAACCGACGCGATACTTTGTATTAAATCATTTTGTATATTACTCGAAAGACCAGAGAATGTAGGATTTTGTGTTGAGGAACATTGTTCCAAATGCGAATCGATTACGTTATCATATTCGCGTAAATATAACAACGTTTCGATATAGTTACCGCGATTATCGGAACCCGGGTTTTCGTGGTGACCGCGAAAAGCTAATTCTTGTTTTCCTAGCAAAATAACTGTGTCAATGAACCGTTTCATTAAACTTCTATTCCGATCTACTTTTCTATTATGAACTTCGTACGAATTACTAAACATTAATTCTATCCTATGATTTCCGAAATCGTGCAAAGATAAACAACTACGAATATGTTTTTCGGTCTGAATATGTTTTTTAGATGAATTTGAAAAATTATTAATATCGCTAAACCCCGTTTGGCTCCATACGCTACTAGAACCTGAGAATAATAAGCAAGGAAAACAAAACATTTTATTTAATTTACAACTTCCCGTGAGCCAATGATATTTTTCGTACATAGAACTGTTAAAATGTTTGATAAAACCATCGCGTCGTTTGTAATTAATAATCATGTCAGGGCGAGCACGGCCTAATTGAATGACATGTTTTTTATTTTCAAAACTCAACTTTGAAAAGGATGTTTCCTCAGTCAACAAATAATCTGTTAGACAGCATTCTACGTTCACTAATGCCGCCATGCTATCGAAATTACTTTATGACAACAAAAATCACTATTTTCTAACAAATCTACAAACAATTATGTTAGTGAGTTTTACTTACCTAAATACCAATTGAATAGACGATTACCAAACAATCAATACCACTGAACTGAACTATTTTTGTATTTACTGCACTACACACTACACAGAACAATCACTAGTAATCACTACCTACAATTATCACAAGTAAAATACTATAAAATTCTAAATTATAATAGGAATACTCAAAATCTAATGCACGTGAACCGGTGAAAAAAATGAATATGCAACATAAATTAGCGCGAACCAAAACACGCTGACTTCGCCACCGTTCGTAACATTTCGGACGAAGTTTATTCTCCCTCTCATTCTTTCGTATGCATTACATTTTGTTGCTGTCTTTGTCATAAGCCGAGAATCCTCGAGTTACCTAAGTCCTATTGGCCGCGGTTGTTGCAGTTGTCAATGCACATAGCGTGTCTCACTTTTACTCAATGGAGTAAAAGAGAGAACACTATAAAATAGATGTACTCGATTCCCGAAACGCGTCCCGGCTTACCTTTACCGCTAGCTAGCCGGTACAGCGAATCGTGAGTTTGCTTGAATAAAAGTTGTAGGAGTCTCTTGCATGCGTTTTGCTAAATATAAAGTTTAGGCGTTTATTGTTATTTTCAAGCAAATGCTATAATATTTACGTTCATTATTAATTAGTAATAATTAGTAAATTATTATAATTATATTTGATGTTTTTAAATGATACTTAAATAAACAGACACTAGTATTTGCCATATTTCAAAAGGGAAGCCGGTAGGAATCGAGTTATATGGACCCTTCGCCACTGCACTCTAAAATAGCTTAAACTCTTTGTATACGTTAAGCTTAAATGTTCGAACAACGTGAGGCACTTAATGCCCAAAATAATCCGAGTACCAAGCATTTCTCTTGAATAAATCTTGTTAATTAGGCCTTTTATCACGCCGCAGAGCTGCTTTATAAATATGACTCACACAGTAGTTTTATATTGTACTTTACTTCACTTATTTCCCAAAGGATTCGAGTTGTTTTAGTTGATCGCGGAGATACAGAGACTGCAGACTATTTGTCAATACGGACTAAGCTTTACGACACCATTTTTAGTTATTCAAACCTTTAGAGCAGAAAATCTTCCTCTTTTATCGTACGGATAAATATAGTATTCAGTATAATATTTTTACATACTTTCGTCGACCAAATTCTACTTTTGCTAGTACGTTTTACCCTAGTACACTCGTCTTCAACTTTTACCTGTCATCTCTAATCTCCATCTTGGAATTTTTTTGATGAGTTTCCTCAGACTACAGTTGATGTTTACGGGTTGTTTACCACACAATGGGAAATCCGCTTGCGTAGGATGACCGCATACACTCGTGTTTAGAGACCAGGATATAAATAAAGATCATAAACACAAATTTCAATTACTAAAAGTCCATGCGATGGATTGGCTATAGTCTTATTGAAAACTCCACTGAACTACGGATCAAAACCGTAGTTGGGTATTTTTTACAGTTTTATTATTTGAGGTTTCTTTTCGAGCACAGAAAACCACAAAAAAGGCAAAGCCCCAAAGAAAAATGCTATACGAAATAGTCATCAGCTAATAAAAAATGCAATTGGACTAATTTCTTTGCACAAAAGCTGCTTTTAAAATACGACCAAGGTGTCTTTAAACACGCTATTGACGCTGTAAGTATTTGTGTAGATAGATATACTTATAAACGTCATAAACCTACGTCCTAGCATTAATGAAGAGCAGTGATTGCCGCACTAATACCTACATTATAGAGTAATGAATAAACGTAATCACCACGACACGTGTCTAGTTAATTACAACTGGTAGCTCTACTTGACGGACTCTGTTCAATGATTTATTAATTTCTAAGTATTCTACGTATTAATTAATAGCATTGATTGTATTTTGTACGTCAATATTTATGATATCGTTAATTATTTTGAGTACATAAAATGTATGATAAGTGGAACAGTTTTTTGTTTCGTATTTTATTTTTAACGTAATCATAATTATATCACTTGTTTTATCTATCACTGTTATTAATGGCGGTTTAGTATTTCTAACTTGGCAGAGTTTACCAAAGATGGGATTAATTTTCTGCTATCCACAATTTTTATTTTATCTACTGATCTAAACGTGAACATCGGTTTTTATCTATTAGGATTTGCGTGTATTGTATGAATAGGTGTGGATATCTAGCTATCTATTTTATCAACAGGAAAGATTTTTCTAAAAGGCAAATATTTTTGTTGAATGCCTACATACAAACCATCCGGTTTGTGAAGTTAGTCAATCCGTAGGATGATGTAAACTCAATTTTAAAAAGAATTTAGTCCACCTTTTGCAATTTTGGCAAAAACGATGATACAATGAAAATAATGTCAATAGAAAGCAAGACAAATAAAGATTTTGTGAATATCACAAAATCTTTATTTTGTGATATTCACAAAATCTTTCTCTCGAGTCACATTGATAAATGGATTTGAAGTATTTGTATTACATTCTTATCTTTTGTGTGTGTTGATGTTTTTAAAGATATCATGGGAGATAAAAAAGGTAACAGAAATTAAAAATAGTACATTCTTCTTGGTGTTACAACAAACAAAACAAAATAATAAAAAAGAAAATTTGAGTTATATTTATAGGTAAAATAAATAATATTGAAATAGTGTTTTCCCACAATATAAAATAATTTATCGGTATATCATAATATTATGTTCAATAAACTAACCGTGAGTAAAATAATAATATGGGTCACAGCATACATTATAATAAAAATAAATACCAATAGCACGCAAACTAAATAAAAAGGTTTAATCTTAGTCCTTCATTTAAACTCGCCTATTATTTTCCCAACAGTTGCGATAAGTATACACGTCATAAAGAAATAAGCAGTTACAAGGACTGAACACTGACTTAGATTTAAATCAATGTATTACCACCACAAATGTATATATTTTTTGATAAAGACAACTCCCGCTCTATGTTGTATGTACTACAAAAATGAACTGATAATTACTGAAATTATAGTCACATCTACAGGGTCACGGATTATGATACAACGTGTGACAAGCTTCGGACTTGATCTTTGTAGAAAATAAATAAGTCGACCCAAAAATCTTAGAATTATTAAATTTAGCTTTATCAAAATTATTACGTGCAAAATAATAGTGTTTGTTTCTTTTCTTAATTTGTAAAATTAACATACCTAACTCAATATTTGATTCTTGTTAAAGAATTTTATTTACCGGTTATTTTAACAGTTAACGGTTAACGCGCTTTATAATAACTCATAAATGATAACTAGGTGTAATAAAAATCAGTAAGCCACGAATGATCATGACTGTATTCGAGATTTTTCTACAATTGAATTATGTTTTAGACGGGCCTGTTGGTCTAGTGGTTAGTGGCCCTGACTTAACAGAGGTGGCTTCGATTCCCACCCAGGACAAATGTTTATGTGATGAAGAACGATTTAACAGAAAAAAGATTTAACAGAACTGTCTGAATGCTTTCCTCAGAAAAATATGGACTGTCATTTATACACCGTGATTTTTAGGTCGTTTTAAAAAAGTCGTCCACACAATGTATCCGTCATAAAATACCTCTAGGCGCGAATATAATTTTTTTATCATTAATTAAAATAATATGCATGAAAAAAATAAATAATACATTAGAAATATGAAACATCCTGTTAAAAATGTTTACGTATCAAACTGTTGAAGATACATGCTACATACTTACTGCGAACATTATGATTGCAATAGTAAGACAGCTGTTTTACGCTAAGGTGAATGACCTGTGATAAGAGGCCGCCGCGCCGCCCGCGCGGCCCCTTTGGCACAAGGTTCGGACCGCGCTCACTACAGAGTGTTCGTAAAACTGCCTTGTGTCATAATAATGAATAATATTTTCATTCATTCAAATCTTAAAAAAAACATATTTTTTTATTATAAACGTTTACTAGTCATTGGATACATGAACTGGGCTGCTTTTTTAAAACGACCTAAAAGTCACGGTGTATAACTTATGACGTTTACAGACTTAACGTCGAATTAAAATTTGATGGATAGGTGAATTCATGAGATATATTATTATCTCTAAATGTTCTAGAAATAAACGTTATTTACTGAGTCCTAATTCACTGCGACGTCTAATGAACTCTTGAAAGGTTATTTTAATTTAAGCAAACTTTGGGCAACAGACACGTAATTGCACAGTTTTAGAAGTCAAAATAATCAGGGTATATGATCCCATAAATGGCCAGTGACCACGTTTGCAATTATAGAAGGAAAAGTATGTTACATACGTTTATTTATTTTGTACACTTTTATGGTTGGAAGTTAGTTACCAAATATGCACAATTTTAACCGGTGCCAAAAATATTTTAAATGGCAATTTGTTTGAATGATTTATGTATAAAAATATTAAATGTAAGATTTACGAAATTAAAATTTCGTACGGTTTAAAAATTATATTTCACGTGAGTATGCTTATAATAATATTGTGCATGTCTCAGAGGTGACAAAAACGACGTTTTACGACGAATTACGTTAATTACAATATTTCTGTAGCCGTTCTATTTCAAGATAGAACTGCAGTCGTATGCAGCATTTCTTATACTTTTTAGAATACGAGTATCTTCTTTTCTGAACTCCCGGTTACTGTATATGCAACTACATTAGCGATGACGTAAGCCTAAATCGTCAGGTGCATACGAATTTGCTTGTTTATCGAGGATATTATTTGTGACATTCCTTACATTAATATGTACGGGAATTGTTAGTTTGTATGCTTTAGCTTCTATTGTTTTGAATACAAGTGAATGTTGTAATATGAAACTATGAGATATAACAACGTGTAGTCACATTACGTTTTATACTTATTTTGTTATACATGTTGTTTTTAATTTATGTCTCATAATCTAACTGCAAAGAAGTATAAGTTTACTTAAAAAAAATGTTTCATCAGACGAAATTATCATGATAAAGTTTGTTATTTGTAAATCTAAATGGAAAAACCTAATGTTTTAGTACGTATGCATAAAGATTCTTTGGCAAATAGACTGGCCTATTATTTTCCACAGATCACAAATTTCTCTCTCGACGTTTTTATAGTTTAGTTTACTAGTTGTATTGTTCTTTTAAAAGGTCAATAAGCCTTATTTAGGTTAACTTAACCACGTACCAGGTCAATGGGTCTGACGAACAATACGGTGCATTTCTCCATTCGATTTGAAATGCAGTGCATGGTAATCTTCATTGTTTACCGGTAAACCCATTTCTCGTCGGACGTATGTATGTATCTACATACCAAATCAACATTTTTTTCGTACGGAATATTGGCAGAATAGCATAAATCGTCGTGTTTTTGTGTTACCGTTTGTGTATTAATTTTTAATATATCGTGGGGGGGGGAGGGGGTGTAATTTTTATGGACACAATAACCTCCACATAACAACGTAGTGCTAAAAATACTTCTACTTTTATATTATTGAGTAGATGGCGTTTTTTGGTTTCTGCCTAGAGCTTTTCTTCTTCCTTTCGTTACCTATTTAAACAATTGTTTATATTTACAGACACTGGCCATACAGAAAGCCATAAATGCAATCGAGACACCAGTGAAAGAGAAACATGTCCGCAGCACACTCATCGGCACCTTTCAGGAGCAAAGCGCCATCACGTATTGGGTAAGTACCAAAAAGGTCATATAAAAACAACGCCGTAATAGGTACGATAAGCTTTACCTCATATTCTACACATACCTACATAATGACTAAATTTTCGAGTAATTTATGATTCGATTCTTCCAAAAAAAGAACCTAACCTACTAAGTTTATGTTCCTTTTGTCAATAATTTCGTCCCTCTGAGTCATAAACATGCATCACACGTTAGAATACGCCCACAATATTTAAAAGGGTAATAGTTCAGCCACCTAATTCTGGGCAAAGGCTTCTTTCCATAAACAGCAAAATTTAGTACAT
This sequence comes from Chrysodeixis includens, assembly GCA_941860345.1. Taxonomy (NCBI): domain Eukaryota; kingdom Metazoa; phylum Arthropoda; class Insecta; order Lepidoptera; family Noctuidae; genus Chrysodeixis; species Chrysodeixis includens. The sequence goes on from OW796103.1 coordinate 9,173,121, forward strand.
CACCAAGCATCATTATCAGGCCTGGATAACCACTGCTCCAGAACTCCTTTTGTTCATGCCATTTTTCTCTTTCGTTATGTCTTTTATCAGTCAGCGCGCGAGCGATCTCGTGACCCTGGCTTAGGAAGTAAAAGGGGTCCGAGTTGTTTTTAGTCGGTGGGAGTCCTACATATCCCTACACTGTGCCCTCGGCGTGGCTTGAAGTCATTAGCGTTTCACCACGGAAAACAAAAGGGTCTATACATTTATCCTATCACCACGTATGTCCATGGAATACTAAGTTTTCTTATCTTGTCTATACAGATGGTGGCTGTCCGCCTTCCACTACAGGAGAACCGCATCGTGGCATGGAAGTTCTGTCACGTGACACACAAGCTGCTGCGCGAGGGGCACCCGGCCTGCCTCGACGACTCGCAGCGGCACATCGGCATGATCGAGAACTTGGGCAAGCTATGGGTAAGAACCTTTTACAATTATGGGAGTCCAAATGGTTGGTGTCTGTCTTCTACTACAGGAAAACCGTAGCGTGTGATGGAAGTACGTTCTAGAGATAATATTAACCATTTATTATTGGTAGAAAACTTCTGCGTATCATATGGTATATGATGTCTTTTCTCTGAAAATCGACGAGGTGAATCCGTTTTAAAACCTGCACAAATTATTAATTTTCGCGTGCTCTACTTAACACTTGAATTATATCTTGACAATAACTGAATGTCGGATTACAAATATCAGTTTTATTTTCCCGGTGTATTGAGGCACAATTTCCTTAACTCTACATAGTGCCTAATAGTAGAAGCAAGAAGAAATGTCAGTCATTAACCACAATAAATGTTCACTTTAGGTACACTTACGGGAAGGCTACGGCAAGTTGGTCCACTTATACTGCAACCTACTTGTCTGCAAGTTGAAGTTCCACGCGCGCAACCCGCGCTTCCCGGGCAACATGCAGCTCACGGCCGAAGAGTTAGATGCCATCGCGGAAAATGATGTCAATAACTAGTGAGTCTAAACAGTTCTCGTATTTTTTTTTCCTAAACTTAACTGAAAGATATGGAAGGATCTGGAGGAGGCTTTAGCTCAGCAGTGGGATACTATAGGCTAGAAAAAAAAAGACTAAACTTTGGTAGTTTATTTTGATCCAGTTTAGCTTTTAGAAAACGACTCCCGTACTAAGGAATTTAATCCCTGTATCGCGGGGGGTTTCACAGACGTTCAATTCACATGCACAAAGACACCCAGACTCAGAACAAGCATATGTGGATCGCACAAATTCTTGTCTTTACTCATGCTGTTATGCTAACGATAAAAAAACTATAATTTGATAGAATAAATTGATTTAGAATGTGACTTTATTTTTACTAATTTATTACAGTTTCCAACTGTGCGTGGAGTTATTTGACTACATGGAAGAAATCCTCAACTTGCAAGCATCAGGTACGCAATATTTACACGAGTCAGTCCTACTTAGACCACTTCTCGCCTAACCCTAGATGAATTATTAAGCATAACTTTTGTTCCGTGTCGTGTCGTGGTGGCCTTGCGGTATTTTATATTTTCGGTAATCATTCGTCATAGTAACTTCGTCCATAATCTCACATATATACCCTTCTTTAGAGAAAGTAAAGAGATCACCGAAAAGTAGCCAGGCCACGGACGCTAAGAAATCTACATCGGCCCCATGAAGGGTCCGATAGTAGCGTCCGTGTAGCTCCTTACTTTGCCATACATTATTATTAAGCTATTGCATAGCTTCTATCGCGAGTCTTGAGCGTGGAGACCGAAACTAAAAGTTCCGCAACGAAAATAAACATAACACCCCCCCTTCTTTTTAGTTCTTCATCTATCGATGAATAGCAGAACTTTAAATGACTTTTTGAAATATCACCCTTGTTTCTTTAGTTCAGTAACTCGCCTCTAGGTGGCATTGAATGCGTCTTTGGCGAGTCCCACACGTCTTTTATTATAAACTTTTGTTCCAGTATTCGACAGCCTGGGCAACGCTCGTGCTAACTCGATGACGGCGAGCGGTCAGTGCCGGCTGGCGGCGCTGATCCCGTGCGCGCAGGACGCGTCGCAGATCTACGACTGTAACGTGCGCCTGCTGTTCCGCCTGCACGCCTCGCTGCCCGCGGACACGCTGGCGGGGCATCGCGAAAGGTAATAAATACTATATTACTATACGTCGCGTTAAGTAATAAGAATGCTGGCGGTCAAGTAATCGTATATTATCTTGTATATTTTTCGATGTTATAACTAATTACGTTATAAAAATAAGTATAACGAAAATGTTGATACGCAGCCACGATTCACAAGCATAAGCCTAGTTCTAAAATAAATAAATAAACGTTCTTGCGAGGCTGTACCCATATGCAAACACACGCCCCAATATGTTATTAATGTGGTTTTGTAAATAAAAAATATTCTATCTATACTCCATTTGTTTAGGTAATTAACTAAATGTAAACAATTTTGGTATGTCTTTTAAACAAAATGTGATCTTTAAAAATGTAAAATACGTTTTACAACTTGAAATACATTCAGATTTTCTAAAACTATAGTTAATTGATTTATAAGCAGTAATATCCAAATTAAAAATTATTTTTTTGGTTAAAAAGTAACGCCAAGATTGTTTACATTTAGTTAACTACCTAAACAAATGGAGTATATGTATCTAGTTTTGTAGGTAAACTGAAGAATAACAGGTCTTTCGGAATAGTAGTTAGTGGCCCTGACTGTTATACCTTGCTGCATAAGTACTAAATAACTGATAAACTTCTAAATACACACATTACAAATAAATTACACTCAGACACAGAATAAATGAGTGCTTATCACACAAAGATTGGTCCTGGGTGGGGATCGAACCCGCGATACGTCGCGCACAGTGGTAATTGGCGTGGTAACGTGTACCACTCGGCTATCCGTGCACTCGGGTCTGTAACATGTTACAGATCAAGCTCCGACTTACACTGTAACATGACACATGTTGTGTGTGGATTAGAAATAAATGTCACAGCTTCCGTGTTTCGGATGGCACGTAAAAATGTGGGTCATGCACCTGACTCTCTCCGGTCGTGTCGTATTGCCATCCCATCGGGCTATGAGAGTAAAGGAATAGAGAGTGCACCTGTGTTTTCGCACACGCTTGTGCACTACAACATGTCCTGCGTAGCTGGCTGCTGTCATAGTAACACTAGTCACCGTGGCCAAAATCGGTCAGGAGACATTATTATATGTATCTCTTATAATTCACGGGCTAACTTTAAGGGAAGAAATCCGGTCCTTTTGAAAGGCTTCACGGGGACACAGGTCCAACATGCGAAGGCCTTGTTGAGAACTTTAATTTAAAATGATATGGGGCACCTACCAAGGGCTATCCACCCCAGCTCTATGGAAGAAGAGACGTGGACGGCCCAAGGTAGCAACAACAACAAAAATAACAAGACTGTTGTAAATTATGGAGATGAAACTAATTTGGGCTATTGATAGGATTTGTTAAATGGAAGTGTTTCCTTCATTATTGAAATTTATGGCACCTGCCTTCAATACACGGTAATGCAATCAAATTGGCAGGCGGTGACTCGCCGGCTCAAAGATGGGCTCCCTATTATACCGCCACAATAGGCAGCAGGTGGGCAATACCAGAGAGAAACGCTAGGGGTGTAGAGAGGTGCGACACCGATTTCGCCATCGCGGGTAACAGACCCGGAGCGGGTTTCCTCGTTATTAAGCCATTAGACACTTCCACCCCCGAGCATATAGCTCTAGCGATCCCTCTCTAGCCAGCCAGTTAAGGCAAGAAAGAGCTGGGAGTCCTCATGAAGAGTGACCCCCTGGGGCATTATTCAGGTTCCGTTGTATGTATTATTATTGTAACATGATGAAATGAAATGAAATGAAATGAAATATTTATTTGCTTGAGGTATGGTAGATTACAGATGATTTATAAATTAAATAGTTTCACATACGTCGTCGGAACAATAAAATCCAACATGCAAAATTAACACAGCATTATGATATAATTATTAATCATATTTTTAAAATAATTTAAACATTTTTAATTGAATTTATTTGATTAATTACCATTTTTTACATAAAAATCATGAGTCAAAAAATTCCTTAATATTATAAAAACATTTTTCTACTAGCCACCTGTACAGTTTTGTCTTGAACTGTCGCATTGGCAGTTCTCTTAATAACCTTGGCACCTTATTATATATTTTAATAGTCATAATGTAACAGTTTTTCTGACATAAGGATGTTTTATGACAAGGAACTAACAATCTCGTTGGGTCACGGTGTTTTACCCTAGAATTAACTTTGTCATTAAAAGTCTTAAAAAGTGATCCATGTTCTCTGACGAAACATCCTGCTTGAAAGATATACATACCAGTCGGAGTTAATATTTTTAGCTTTTAAACAGCGGTTTGCACGAGGTAAGTGGGTCTACTCCACAAATTGCCCTTAAACATTTCTTTTGGACTATGAAGGCTCTATTTATATCGGTTTGATGCATTGTTGACGTTGATTGTTACATAGTCGGCGTGGATGTCCGCAGTATGTTTACCTGTTATTGTTTACAGATTCCGACAGCAGTTTAAAAAGCTGAGCTCGTTCTACAAACACGCGAGCAGTCTTCAGTACTACAGGAACCTGTTGACGCTGCCGGTACTGCCTTCAAACCCACCTAACTTCTTGCAACAGGTACGTTATAAATATAAACCTTGTATTAAGCACGTTTATTTCCAAATGCTATACATTTACAATACCTAAGTGTGCTACGTAAATCAAGAAAATCAATTTCTACATTAAATATCAGCTTATGACACGTAATTTTTTGTTTCGTTGGAATTTTATTAAATAAGCTCTGTTTATTTAAGTAGCACAAGTTTTATTGTAAGTACATACTTAATTAATGCCAGTGATCATTATATTCGGCATTGAAACTTATTCACGTTTGGTGTATTTTATGTTCTTTCTTATTCCCCGCTCAGAGTGACTTCGGCACATACGTGACGCCAGTGGTTTCCATACCGGAGCAGCCGCCGGACGAAGTGGACTCCGTGGCCTCTCTCATCGACACCTCCGATACTATCAGCCAGGTAATATACCTTGTTCATTCTTACCCTTCTCGGCATGTAACGTGAAAGAGAGAAGAAATGCGCAGAAGTCATTTTACATACATACTTGTATTTTGCGCATCTCTCCTCTCGCTTTAACTCTTGCCAAGTTACATGCCGGTAACAATAAATGATATAACCATTTACTCACGCGTATTTATCGGGATCCGTGTGGTGTCCGGATATAAAGAATAGCCCCACCCCATATCCTCCACTGGGTGTCGTAAAAGGCGACTAATGGACCTTAAGACCTAGTGCACTGTACCGAGCACCTTGGGTCACCCGAATGGTGGCGGGTAAACCACCAACAATCGCATTCCCAAAGAGCGTTAGTGTCTGCAAGGCGGCCGACTATAAAACCATAGCCAAATCCATTAGCAACATGTTTATAAAAAAAAAAACATGTTGCGCCGACCCCAAGTAAAATGGGATAAGGGCAGGAAGATGATGATGATTTATCGGGATAGCCCGACTAGTATCGGATCCAACTGGAGTCCTTAAGGGCCCCTTATTCCGAAAGTTTAGGCATTTAACGCACCGAAACGGCTTGCGCCCGCGCTGCCCAGGAGCCGTCGCGATTTGAACTCCGGTGACCTATGGCGGCGGGCGGGCACGCCACAGTATAAATAAATAAATCAGTAGTTCATATATATATTGTGCTAGTAATAAGTAGTAGTTTGCAACAAAAACATAATAATATACTTAGCTTGATGTGCTAAACTATTGATTGTCAACACTAACATGTTATGAATGTGTGACTAAGGAAAGCGATGATCATTCTATAGAATTTAAAGAATGGTTGTAGAAGATTTGGTGAGTATTATACAGCGTGGCGCTACCACCCCGACATTAATTTAACACGGTTAGGACTAGTAACCTTGAATCATTTGAATCATGATACGTTTTGATATTACGTAAACTGAAAGACTTTTTTTTTTAAACAAACTAAATAATAAACATCTATCTCAAATTGTGATCACTCTGTGCGAAAGTTCATTCATCAAATAACTTACCTACGACTAGCGGAATTGCGACTTGAATTTGACCAGGATGGAAATCTGCACCTTATAAAGGTGAATATTCCCATTATAGATTTTAAATTCTATACATACTGACTTCTCGTTGCTCTGTGTATAGAAGTAATCATATTGTGACGTATTTATAGAATAAGTACTTACGCAATACAGTTTCGGATTATCTTCACTTCAGACACCCTTCTTTTCTTAATTTTGTTTTTTTTATTTACCATTTCAATCACTTACGTAAATTTGTGGTCGCGAGCAAAAGTTGCATAGGTCCTACCTCGATGGCGTCCGGCCGGACACTGGCACCGAGCGCGCGGTGCGCGCGAGCACTTTTCACGTATTTATTTTATTTAAAAAAAAAATAAGCGCCATATTAACATTGTATCCAATAATATCCCTGGCAAATCCGATTAGTAAATGAAATGTTAAATTTATATAAAATTACGTTCAGTCCAAGTCTTATAAAACTAAAAATACTTTTAAAATCGACCTTACTTCTGAATTTTTTTTTATCGAGCAAAATGTTAAATAATTCGTTTCTATCCAAAAAAGTCACTAGATAAAGCATGTATCTGTACTATATATTTTTTTAAGAATTTAAATATGGTGATTTCTCTGAAAAAAACTCGATCTAGAAACGTAAATTTCGAATAAGGGGCCCTTAATCAGGAGCTGACGTGGCGGCGAGGTTTAATATCGCTGTAGAAACAAATCTGTGAGAATTTTACCTTTTGACATAATTACATTACTATATGATGCAAAAATCATTTATTACAAAGGGGCAATAAATAACACTCTTAGAAGGTCAATTAAAATTATGAAAGAATTAATAGAAGTCTAATTCTATTACCTTACATATAAGGTAAAAGAACTTAATTTCAGAAATCAGTTGTATCCATCAATTTTTACTATTAAATCCATCCATCAATTTAATGTATACAACCTTACTATAAAGTTATCATCATCATTCCCCTGCCCTTATCCTAATTATCATTTAGGGTCGACGCATCATGTCTTCTTCTTCCACACATTCCTATCTGACGTCATCTCGCCAGTCACTCTCCTTACAATAAAGTATACTACAGAAATAAAATCTAGAGACACTATTCTTCTTCTCCTTAATCATAATATACATATGAAATACTATTGCAACCAGGCGCCGTCCGACCACATGGAGGAGTTCGAGGCCCGGCCCACACCCTCGCCGCAGCCAGACCCCGTCGTGGAGAGAGACCGCCTCATCGACCATCTGCAGAATGAACTGAGACGGATGAGGTACGATTATATTGTAGTCGAGGTAGTTCTCGGGTTCCTCAGGTTTCAAGAACAAGAGTAAAGCCCTCTATGAATTATAAATGAAAGTCTGAAAAAAAAAATTGGAAAAAAAATCTATATCCCTGCAAAAAAGAATGTTTTCTAGTAAACCCGACGCGACGTATTGACAGATGAATTACATCTCACAATGCATAAGTTGCTTTAACAAAAAGAAAAGGTGGGCATTCATGATACAGGTAGTCCATTGACGATTAATTCTCCTTAATAGCACTGTTGTGCTAAAAACTTTTATAACTATTCATCGCCACAATTCCTCTAACAAATTGATGTGTTATTGAACAGGGCAGAAGTGTCGCAACTAGTTCAAGAACGAAACTCGGTGTTGGGATCCATGAGGGAACATAGTTCACGACTGGAATCACAACTGCAGAACGCCAGGGTAAGTCCTAACGGTCGTTAAGTTATTATTATTCTGTTGGCTTCCTCTGGTGCTCAGTAAAATTAAATTTTAGGCAGAAAATATAATTTTATTTATATTTAAGTAATGTTTTTAATATTTACAGCTAGAATTAGAAGAGGAGAAACAGAGAGCAGAAATTTTACTGATACAAACACCCGAAATTAAACGTAAGTTATGCAATTAGTATTATTAACTTGATCTACGGTTATAACCACGATTGAAGAACTTCTTATCTTATCCTTCATCATCCCTATTGTCCGTCATCATCCCTTTAAGCAACGTTTAAATGCCCCCCCTCCTTCCCATCACTGATTGTTGTAGTTAAACGTGTTTTGTTGTTCTAGAAAAACTCAATGAAACGGAAGAGAAAGCGAAATTAACCGACGAAAAGTTCCAGAAGTTAAAAGGGGCGTACACTCAACTGAGGGAAGAACACATCACTCTAATTAGACAGGTTTGTACTTTTCTAACAACTTGGAAAAGCCTCACGATTAACTTAACTTTTGAACGTATAAAGTGGTTAATAATTTGCTAATCTCAAACTCAGCGTAATAATCTTTTCTTGTCACCATTTAGCATCTTTAGAGGGGTTTACAAAATGTTTGCTATAAGTAATCTAATCTAATAATCTAAAGTTAAGTGTCCCTGTGTTAGAAAGCAGAAGTGGACAAATTATCAGCAAACTTGCGAGCGGCCGCCGCGCAACACGAAAGTGCTAAAGTTGCGTTACAGCAACAACTAAACGATAGGATGAAGTAAGTTAGAACCAATTCTTAAATAGAAAGTCTTAAGTGATGGTTTCCTTTGCCAGTCTAAATAGAAACGCGATCATCTTTGCCTTTCCCTAAAGAAACCGGCACGCTCTCCTTTTTATTGCCATCTGTACCTATCTTGCGTGACTACAAACTATAAGTGGTACATTTACATGTAAATTTAGCTAAAACTAAAAGCAACAACGTATGTCAAACATTCTATTTTACACATACCGACTGTCTCATTTTTTTACAGAGATGTCGAACTACTACAGCAAAGCGCTTCAGCGAGCGAAGAGGTAGAAGCTTACAAATCCCAGGTAACAAGCCTCCGCGCCGACCTCGAACTGTCCAGACAAAAGGAACTCGAATTAGAAACACTCAGAGCTTCCATGGAGGCCTTAGAAATAGAACACAAAACAGCCACGAAAGAACAGGAAGAAAAACTAACGACCATAACCAACGAGCTCAAAGAAACCACAGAAACACTAGACAAACTCAAACACGAGAAGGAAGAGAGAGACGTAGAGCTGACGAGAGTGAAGGAAGAGTTAGTAGGACTCCGGGAGAAGAGTGGGGATGAGTACAAAAAGGTAGTAGAAGAACGAGAGGCAGCTTTAAAACAGGTAGCCGAGTTGCAACAACAACATGCGCAAGAGAAAGAGGTCAGTAACTTAGATTTTGTGGATTGTTATATAATATGTTTCATAAAGTATATCTATGTAAAGCTTGTTAGCATGACTGACTGCATGTTTAAAGCATGAACTATGTTTAATCCTTGCTTGTTACTAACCATAGTATAGTAAAACACCGAGCCTTGCTTTCTTGTAGGTATATTTCACATACTAACATATTATAAGTACAATGTAGTTAGACTGATTTGTGTAATTTCATAAAATTTGTGTTTAATAGGAGGTAACAAAACTAAACAATTTCGTAAGTGAATTGCAATCAGAGATCGATGGGTTACAACATAAGCTTACTATTTCCGAAACTGACTTCACCGCTCAGACACAGAAACTGAGCGAGGAATTGGTTCTCAAAAACCAAGAGCTTGATGATAACCTCAGTGCTAAAGAAACTGAAATAAAGGAGGCTTTAGAAAAACTGGAAGAGCTACAACTCCAGTTAGAAAATACTAAGACAGACTACGAAACTAAAATAACTGATAATAGCACCGAGATTTCTAACCTGCAAGCCAAGATTGATGAATTGACAGCAAGCAAAGAAATTGATGACGCTCTAATAACGGAGCTAAGAGATGAGAAAAATGAAATTAGCGAACAGCTGTTAGATATGTTAGCAGAAAAAGAATCGATAGAAAGCAGTTTAAGTGAGAAGTTGTCAGAAATATCAAACCTAGAAAATGATTTGAAGGACCTAGAAACTTCGAAGGATCAAGAGCTTCAACAGTTAAAAGATGAATTGCGGAAGGCAATAGATGAGAAGAATAATGAAGTTACTAACTTGAGTAAGATCGTAGAAGAAAGATCTGAACTTGGAGATAAACAGAAGTCTGAAAGCGAGACGTTGTCCAAAAATATATCAGAACTTCAAGCTCTTATTGCAGATACAAATAAACAATTACAAGAACAAAAGCTCTCTTACGAGGACCGCCTAAAAGACAGTAATTACGAGCTGACAATACTTAAAGATAAACTCCAAATCGTGACAGAATCCAAAGACGAAATCATAGACAATCTAAAGAGTATGATATCCGAGAAAGATAAACAAGTTATCACTTTGAATGTGGAAGTAACTCAACTTTCCGAAGACAATAAAAGGTTAAAAGATGAATTGTCCGAAACGCAAGCGCAGTTAGAGATAGGCAGTGATGAACTATTCACTATGAAAGACGAACACGAAACATTCGTCGACAGAAATGAAAGGAACCTAGCTTTGAAGAACCAAGAGTTAAGGGAGCTACATGACAAAATCAATGAACTAAGTAAAGCTAAGGAAGAATTGCAGCAAGAGAATGAAAAACTTACTACCCAACTAAATTCAGAAAAGGAGGTTTGTGTTATAAATATTCTTGTTGTATTTGTGTCGTCCCACGATTTCTATTCTTTAATTCTTTGTCTTTAAATAGGTATTACAAAGTAAGAATTCGGAAGTACAAGAAGCACTCAATAATTTAACAATGGTCTACGATCAGTTGAAGTTAGAAAAGGAATCTTTGACTACTCAACTAACTGATGAAATGAAAGAATTGAAATTACAGTTTGAGCAGTATAAAGAACAAAAGGAAAGTGAGATTTCAGAATTAAATGCTACAAAACTTAACCAAGAAACTGCTTTGAAAGATCAAATTGTTCAAAAGGATGAGGCTATAAGCGAAGCTGAGTCAGTTATACAAAAATTAAGGGAGGAGTTGGAGGAGTTTAAGCAACAACAAACAAAAGAGAAAGAAGATGTCGATGCCAATATGTCTGAGAAAGAACGAGAGAAACAGGTTAGGAACACAGTGACGTTGAGTGAATTGTGTGGCGTCTTACACCGCGTTACAGAAACACGATCGGTTTGGTGGCGGCCATCTTGTGTGACGTCATCACAAGGGATAGCGTTGTTACCACTAACTGTGTCTATACGGCTTTGGGGTCCTCATTTGGTTGTGGTCTTGTGTCATCTCTAGTAGTTATGATTTCTATATTTTTCTGAGATTTTCAATTTAAATTCTTGATTTTTTTATTTTCTACACGTTTTACATGTAGATAGAGCTCACTGTTTGACTTAATTGTACTTTCTCGAGCTGAGCTTGCATGTAAATATATCTAAACGCATGTTTTTCTTTTCTCTACGTCTCCGCCTGCCTGGCTGTGCATGGATACCTTTCGGACTGCGCTCTCGACTCGCTTGGAACCTTGGGACTTGCGTACTTCTTCTATGGTGGTATAGTTGTTGGAGACTAGGCTAGAGCACACGGAGAGTAAGAGATTGAATGCGGAGTGTGAATTACAGGATTTGTTGCAACACAATACTGTGCTCGAGGCTGATTTAGCGACTGTCAAGATACAGTTGGAAGAGGCGCAGAAGGCGTTGCAGAAGCGTTAGTATACTTTCACTGTAATATTGTATAGATAATTAATTAGCTTATTATGTACATTTTACAGCGCACTTTACAAAATGAAACTAATTACTCTAGATGCTTGTAATGATTATAAGTAAAACCCCCGTACCTACCTTCTTGAATAAAACTATACTCAAAAGATATTGCGGCAGAAAATTTAATAACGAATAGCAGTGACCAGTTTAAGTTGCATTTTTTTAAAGCTCATTCAAGTATCCTTGATCTTAATATTTGGGCCAAATACTCTTTATCCAAAATTTCAATTACTATATCTACCCACTACTATTAAAAAAAACCTAATAATCTCCTTCGGTATTCAGAAACAGCACGCCTAGTAACAGTAGCTGGTGAGGCGGCTTTCGAGGTCGCGAACGGCGCGCTCGCGTCGATCGAGCACGTTAACTCGCACGACACGGTCAGCGCTACCGCTGACCTGGCTGCTAAAGCGCTGGAGGAATTAGCCAGGCTAAGTGATGTGAGTACTCTAAGCGATTGATGCTGGATGTGCTAAAATTGAGTTCATTTCTTGACTTGTAAGCATATTTAAGACAACGACGTTTCGGCTGAGTTGCACCGGCCGTGGTCACGGGTGGACTGAATAAAGAATTATCGAATTCTATCGCCGCTATCGCGAATAAGACCCGTTTGTTGTCTAAAATATGTTAAACGTTCTTGTTCATAAAGGATATTACGATAAAATAAAATAAACTTGTAAGTATTGTGGATAACGATTTTACGAATCCGTATGATAGAACATCTTCCTCTTTTATAAGTCATCATCTCGGCACCTCGAATGATATGTTTGACTAATGTAAATTGCAATTCGAATTCCACTAGAACTACTTCTAGTGGAATTCAAATTCTACTTTTCTTTTATAAAATATTTTCTCTTATACAGGTGTCAGGTAACGAGGAGTCGGTAGCTCGCTCAGTGATATTCGCCGCGCACAACACCGCGCAGCTGTCGGCGTACGTTTCAGACGTAGCCAATGTCTCCACAGATATAACGCTCTCTGAAAGTAAGTCATTTTCAGAATAATACAATAACACTTAAAATTATTTTAGATATCATCATTCCCCTGCCCTTATCCCAATTATTTGGGGTCGGCGCAGCACGTCTTCTTCTTCTTTATTTTAGATAGTTATCGTAAATCCATATTTACTCCCACATTTTTATTAATTCAATATTCCAACAATCTTTACTGATGTGTAAAGTAGGTTGTAAAAATGAAATTATCAATTGTGAAATGCTATATTGAATAATTTGAAATATATAAGTATGTTTATCAGTTGCCTAGTACTCATAACACAAGCTACTAAGTTTCCTCAACTTAAGACCAGATGGCGTTGTGTGAATGTCGAGGAATGTTTATTTATATCTATCGTAAATTCATATTTACTTTCACATTTTTATTAATCGAATATTTCAACGATCTTTACTGCTGTGTTAACAATTGTTTAACGCTAATATATTGCGTTCTACTGAATCTCTACCGGAAATCAAACCCAACCTCGTTTAATAAGACTGAACAAAATCCAGAAATTCCAACATCATAATTCATTTTTCTAGAACTAAACAACGAATGCCGCTCAATGCTTGCTGCGACGAAGGACTGCCTAGAGTCCGTCAAGAGTGGTGCAGTGGTTAGCTCGCACTGCTCTGAGGTTCGGAGCAGGATCCGCAGCCTGATGACGGCCGCTGTGGCCGCTGAGAGGCTCAACAGCGGGTCCACCAGTGTGGACGACGAACTTGCTGATATGGACAGAGCTATTGAGGAGGCAGCCTCGCAAATTGAGGTTCGCATAACTTTTGGACAATTTTACCTATCATACTGGTTTAGCGAATAGGTTTATTTTTAAATCTGTTATTTTTTGTAAAAGGTCGTATGTTGACTATAAATAAAATATACAAAGAAGTACTTTCTATAAACAATCACTTATGAAACGAACAACCATTGTTATGTATTAAACTTTTTACGCACCACTTGATTCGCAAATGAACACTAGAAAATACAATAATAAATGTACAGAGTCCAATCCACCGATGTTCAAGATCTAGTCCATTATTTTCTGAAGGTATTTTCATGATCTATCCAGGGCATGTTAGCAGCCACCCGCGCCGGGGACAGTGGTGTCAAACTGGAAGTGAACGGGAAAATCCTGGACGCTTGCACCACTCTAATGGGAGCTGTTAAGATCCTGGTCCAAGATGCTAGGAAGCTGCAGAACGAGCTCGGGGATCCAAAGACCAGGCAAAAGATGTATAGGAAGAACCCTCAGTGGTCTGAGGGGCTCATCTCCGCGTCTAAAGCTGTTGTGTTTGCTGCTAAACTGCTAGTGTATGTCTTTTCCTCACTATTTACTGAAAAACTTGTCCCTTTATTATTGAAGACAAATTTTTCTGTTGTATTTGTCATGATATATGAAGTTTTACTATTTCAGCTTAGAGTGCTGAAATATGGTATATTTCTTAAGTTATCTTGAGTTTCGTCAACGACATTTTTCTAAACATGAGGTAAACAGTTTTCCCGTAAGGCTCGAAAATCCAATGCACTCTAAATCTATAGATTTTTCTATAATCTTCTACTTTTTTTCGCATTTCCGTCTCGTTGCTACTACTTCTGTAGATTGGTATACACGTGTAAATTATCAGCCTATTTCAAGTGCCTGTCAGCCTATATCTATTTGAAAGTTTGTAGATGCAATATTAAGATGAGATGCCTCATCTTTAGATTCTATCACATTACCACGCCGCGATGACGTTAGTCTATCGTAAGCCAGTCTTATGACCCAAATTAGGTCGTCGAGCAATTTTGTAACAATTAGTTTCGGTAAAATCGTGATAAGCGTAGCCAGGCAAATCGCCCCAATATAACTACTGACCAGTTTGGTAATTGAGCCACGACAAATTTGTCGTGGTAGGTCAACCGAGCATATGCGGTATAGCAGTCCTGTCGGATAGTACTCGACAGAACGCTGTAGACGCGGCGTACAATACGCTGTGGCTACGCCGTTGCGACGCAACAGTCCACGGGTCAATTTATACAAAATTACTAGCTGAAGCCCTCGATTTCGAAAATTAGAGATGAAAAATAGATAGTAACCGATTCTCAGACCGATTGAATGCATATACAAAATTTCAAGAAAATCGGTAAAATCGTTTCAGAGGAGTACGGTATCTAACATTGTGACACGGGAATTTTATATAAAAGATTAACAATGATGGATAATGATATAGGACCTCGGCGGACGAGGCTGTGGGCTCAGAGGGAGCATCGGGAGCTGTGGAGGGAGTATCAGCCGCGGCACATGAGGTAGCGGGTAGTGCGGCACAGTTAGTGGCGGCATCACACGCGCGCGCACCGCCCGCGTCGCCGGCGCTGGCGCGACTGACGGCCGCGCGACGCTCTGTGGCCGCCGCCACTGCCGCGCTCGTCGCCGCCGTCAAGGCTGGCTCCACGCTCGTGCTCGAACAAGGTCAGTGTGTCTACTAAGCTAGCTGTTAGGCTCTAAACAAACCGACTGCACGTCGACTGCAATCCAACTGCAAATTGCAGTTCAAGGACTGTTTGAATGCAGTTGACGCGACTGCAATAGAACTGCAAATCAAACTGCCCATGAACTGCAATTTGCAGTTGGATTGCAGTTGAAATGCCGTATGTCTGTGTAGAGCCTTAGCCACGTCTGAAGAGATCCACCAAAGTTGCAAGAAACTATTGATGTGCCACTTCCAGCCAGTTCCACTCCCAGCCAGTTCCACTCGTCTCTGAAGACCATGAAAAAATGCATAAAAAAAAACAGCTATATACTTTGTTGTTCTAGCTTCTGACTAGAAGATAAGATAGTTAACTGACGTAATTTAAGCATTGTCAATTAACTGTTCATTAACTTCACAGAGGCGCTAGACACGTCATCACTTTCATTAACGGCGACCCGGCGACTTGAGATGGAGAGTAAAGTACGCTCGCTCAAGCTGGAGACCGCACTAGATGCAGAACGTGCCCGACTCGCCGCGCTGCGCAAGCGACACTACCAACTAGCACAGTTAGAGGAGGTGGGTACTAACTGATACACACACACACACACAGACACATTAATAAGAATATAAGGTAGACTTTACGTCGATGGTAACAACGAACGTCAGACTGAAAATCAATTTAATCCTTTATTGACAAATTGTTGGTGCTCCACTTTTCTCATTTAATCTGAAAGGTGATCTATTTCAGTTTAGTTCTTTTGGTAGTGGGGGGGTTAAATTGAAACTTTATTACTATGATCTAAAAGCGTTGTTAACATTGACCGCTCTATCCGTTGGTTTTCTTTTTATTTTAATAATACTTTTGTTACCCACTTTGCACTTATTAATGAAAAGATTGTATTTTTTCTTTGGGCTGTTTACTAATATTTTTCTTAAAAACTAAGCATGTTTTCTTCAGGATTCGTATTCTCAATTTCCGAAAGGTAGATTAATTAATCTAATAACCTGTTTTAAAATCGAAATCGGTCATATCTTTGATTGATGGGATTTAAAAGAAAATTTTGTCGCCTCCTTCAGAAACTGAGGGTACTTAACTTATTACTAAACTTTTAACTAATTTTAGTAAATACTTTTAATAAATATGTTTATTTTTAACTAACATATTTACTAACTTCACTTACAAAAAACATACTGTTTTACCACATATGATTAGTTAGACAGATATTGTACATATTTATAGTCATTCAAAACTACCCCCAATATGACTTTTATTTTTACAAGCATTTACATTAATAGAAATAATACAAAATAATATTTGGATATTGTACGTTTTCGATAAAACACGCGACTTAAGACTTTTGACCATACATTTGAGGATTTTCTGTTGTAGAAATTGCAGTAGCTTAGACAAGCAAATATGTGGTAATCGGTATAATATATCTCTTGCATGTCTCTTTACTAACACTTTCCAACTAACACGCCTTTCCTACCGCGATAGCAACCAGAGAGGGCGGCGTAGCAGTAACTCTCAGCATGCGGAGACAGCAAGCCTACTAATGTACACAAGTATGACTAACATTACAGCTTGGGGTTGGCAGTTGTTTCTTGTGAAATGAAACGCTTTGTCCGCTTGATTACTTTTTTTTTGTTTTTCACACTGATTGACAATGTTTTGATTGAATACTCGGTTGAATATACGGCTATGATATTGCACATGGTATGTTCGGATTTTACTGTACCAACCAACGTCATATAGATAGTAGCGTAAATTCACCCTTATACCTATTCGGACCTAAGGATGAATTTACGCTACTAACGTCCGTCAGATAGATTTACAACAAAATTTGATACATATTTGTTTTTTAACCAAATCGAAAAAAAATACGAAAATATGTAGGTATAACGAATTAAAGATGGTGAATTGTTGTGACGTCACTTGACATAAAAGAGTGCATTGAAACGTGACGTCACGTGAGATTCTACTCAATGTGTCTCCATTTTTTATTTACGAGAAATAAATACGTGTCCAACATGTTTTGAAAACCTATTCGTAAGATTACCTAATTATTTTTTAAATACCCAATTTTCCCGATGACGTCAAACCTTTTTTTGAGCATTTGTTAAGTCCAGTTGTGTGTGTTACTGTGAGTGTCGCTTTAGTTTATTCGCATGTGAAAATTATCTTATCTCTTCCTCTTTTATCTTTATAAACCGCCTTTTTATGGATATGTTATGGCACTTTTATTTAGTCCTCGATGCCTAATCATAGTGCTATTATTAAGCTAATACCTACTATTGACCCTACACAACAATCAACTCGTATTGCTGTGGGCGATAGATTATGAACTAATGTTATATTTTTTCCACAGAATGGAAACATGGAAAACGGAAAAGATTGAACGTGCTGAGAAATATACAATGTGAAATAATTAACCGACATGACAATCTCCTGCACATATGATGAGCTTGTGATCAGTTGCTTGTATTATTTTCAGTTCTGAAAACAATTGTACTCGCATTTTTATACAGTTTAATATACAACGATTTTTTTATTGTCATGCTTGCCAAATGCTCAGTTTACTATTGTGAATCAGAATAATATACATTTTACTGCATTGCTATACAGCGTTGTACTACTAGTATTTTTTTAAGTATCTACTAATCCAATTAGGCACTTGTAAGCTAAATTAAGTTGCTTGTGTAATTGTATTACGGTCCGGCATAGAGCTAAATATACATACGTAGTTTATAACGTAAATGTAACACCAATGGATGATCGATGCTGTTCGCTGAGTCACAATATCGATTAACCTTGGAACTGCAGCGTAGTGTGACGGAAGATAACGGTGCGGTTTACATTAGACTGATTTAAGTAACCCACTGTAATAGATCAGTTAAGATAACGATCAATTAGTATCGACGTATGCGAGCCGCACGTCAGAGGGGTAGGTGTGGGTGGGTATGTCAGCGTCGCGAGGCCCGACAAGCCTTTAAACTGGTCGATCCCCACGATTGACGAGCATGATCACGAGACCATAAGCTTTAAGCAAAGAGACTAAGGTAAGAAATTGTGAATTGTCTACGTACCTTTATGTATAGATATTTTATAATTACTAATAACTAGGTATACATGTGTTATGACGCGGAATTGTTGTAACGTAGCAGTCATAATCACTTTCCAATACAATCTGTAGGTTAGGTATGTATGTGTGATCACTTGAAATCCCTTTGGATGTCACTAATAATAGCATAAGTGTAACTATTTGATTTATATAAATTTTATTATACTATTAAATCAATTCAAACAATAGATCGTTTATCACGGTTCGTTTGTATTATTTATTCCTTATAATTAACATTTACTAATATACTTAAATGTGTAAAATTATTTTTTAGTTTTATTTATTTATCGTAGCTTTAACATAACCTGATTATTCCAAACTGGTAACTATGCTAACCCGCCTAATATTTGCACAATTTCTAGCACATTGCTAAAGAAAAGAAATGTAGACCAGTTACCACACAGGCTTGCTCACATGTTTTGCTAGTCATTAATTACTACGTGTGTATTAGACAATACAAGTCAATGACCGGTGCTATCGTATAATCAACACGCTCGGTTATAAATGTTATGATCTCGGAGATTACGCGTCAATACAGACTTATCAGATTTGTTTTCAAGACGACTGTACAAGTGTAGATACACTCACAGACAAAAGTTTCTAATAATATTATTACAAGTTCATAAAAAAATAACTCAATTATACCTACTGTAGGTGTAGGTGCTTAGGCAGAATTTTATTACCTATCTTCAGAAATAATACTATCATAATCAGAGTGTTTTCTGAGTTATCGACCGTATTAACTTATTTACAACAGATTTGAGGACACACCTTAGTACCCACAACTATCTATATAATCCCAGATAATGTTGACATGGAAAATGATCAATTATTTGCCCGAATATGAAAATCAAAAAGTTTTTAATTCGAGTTAGCCTTTTCAGGCACTTTCAAAACGTTACTGAGACTAGTTACACGGTTCTAAAATGTTATTCTTATGGAAAAGAACCGGCAATAAATTCCATTAACTTTACCTACTGTAGATAGAGGCTATGGCTATTATAGAAATAACCTTGTGACTAACCTTCCATAGTGATGATAATTTCAACTCAATGTTAATATATGTTACAGAGGGCAAAAACGCGAAACGTTAACATTTTAATACAGCATTGTTATTTATAAACCGACGGCATCCTCCTGATAAGAGATAGTTCTTATCATCAAAAGTTAAAATGCGTTCGCGCCGAAATAAAATTAGCACGCATTGTAATCAGATTACCGTGCACTTGTGACAGACGTCCGACGCACACATTTATCATTGTACACTTCCAGCGGGATGAGATTGACACGAGGAAAAAACAATAAAACAAACATGTTGCTTACACATATTCCATATATTCGCTGTATTACCTAATACTGCTATAAACTAAACGAAAAGCAAGGCGAACGTATTGATTACATCATTTAAATACTTTCTGCAACAAAAAGGACAAAACAATATCAAAATATAAATTCAATAACAACTAATTGTTTTACAGTACATTGCATACCTACAGAAATGCTTGAGCTGTGGAATGCTAGTTCGTAACTTGAGATTATACTTGCACTTAACACAATAGGATAAAAACAAGGATTAATAAGAAAAATAATTATCATCAAGAATATTATGCAATTTTGAACTCTGTGGTCAAAACAACATTCCTAAACTTGTTCGCACACATCACTAACCAGTGGCACTTCATATTTGTGCAAAATTACACCCTATCACAATAAACATAGCTGATACAAATAATGCTTAAGTACAGAAAATACAGGTGGTATTCAAATTAGGCCAATTATGTCGATGATGCAAGTTTCCACACTTCCGACTATATTATATGTAACTGTAAGGCTAATGTTGGTGCAAGAAGCCAGCCATTCACTGTGTGAATACATCTGATATCAAAATCTTAAGACGATGGTAAAACCTTCGAAAATTTAGCACCACAAATTGGCTTCTCACTATATTTTAAAATACTGGATTTATTTTGCAATTAATATATATGCAAATGCT
This sequence comes from Chrysodeixis includens, assembly GCA_941860345.1. NCBI lineage: Eukaryota > Metazoa > Arthropoda > Insecta > Lepidoptera > Noctuidae > Chrysodeixis > Chrysodeixis includens. The sequence goes on from OW796103.1 coordinate 9,193,419, forward strand.
AACATTGGTCATTACATGGTAATGATTAAAAAAAATAATGAGCAGTACTTTACATCTTCCTTGATTTCATGTGATTAGATTGATTTAGACATGTACAATTGACAAGGTTGCACTTGATTCTGTTGACCATAATACAGCACAATAATACATACTAACACAATGCTAAAAATTAAAGACAAGTGGCATGACACACATTAATATGAATAGAGAATGAGTTAGACTATAGATATGACACTAGGACAAAATTGGGAGGCAAGAGAACCTTGCTAAGGGTAGGGAGGGTAGAATACAGGCCGAGGTGTCAAGTTACAGTGGGGGCTCGTCCCACTTGAGGTGCTTCTCCGGAGTCAAGTGGACTATGCGGACATGTACAGCCTGGTTCTTCTCAAACTTGGGTGGGATTGGACAGAGTCTGTAAATTACTTCATCTCCAGGCAGTGGCACATACTCTCCTTCAATACTGAAATACAATAAAAAGATGTGCAAAATGTTACGGAACATTTTTTAGTTACAGAAAAAACTATATGTCCTTCATCATAAATCAAATGAAATATGTGAGCAAAAAATTCAAACAAAGAACACGTTTTGTGTGACCTCCAAATATGTTAACACAAACAGCCTAAATTTATAAATAAGTTCCTATGTGTTATCAGTTCAAATTGGAACAATGTAGGTAAGAAAACAACACTCTGAGAATGTATGAGATAATTTATTTACAAAGAGAGCCCACTAACGTGTTTTGTGTATCTGAGCCAAGTTTCGAAACTACATTTTTAATGGGCGTACATCAATCACGAATGTAAACAAGTCTTGCAAAACTATAAACTCGTGTCATGAGGCATTGATACAAATGATGTTTACTTGTAAACTGACGAAAATATGATTAATGCCTCTTCATTTTTAAGAGTATAATAAAAAGTGTGAAAGCCCAAAACTATAAACTCGTGTCATGAGGCATTGATACAAATGATGTTTACTTGTAAACTGACGAAAATATGATTAATGCCTCTTCATTTTTAAGAGTATAATAAAAAGTGTGAAAGCCACTTGATAGGTATATTTTTAAAAGATAAAGTTTGTTTAAACGACGGATAGCGATAAATTTAACGAAGAATATATTTTATACATTGTTTCAGACACTAGACAGTCTAATATAGCAGTAATATCACTTACTCCGAAATGTGTAAAAATATATCTTCGCCGCCTTTTTCCGGGGTAACAAATCCGTGACCTTTTTCTCGGCAAAAGGATTTAATTTTTCCGCTTTCTATTGGATTACCTAATGCCCTTTCTGACCTAAAACGAAACAAACATCAATAAAGCAATTTGATAGAGTAAAATAAGCAAAACTTGATCATATTCAAGAAAACGTAACAAAAAACATCGCCTAAAAACTTACGTCGAAGCTGTTCGGTTTCGTCGGGTTATAATAGGGCTCGGCAACTGTAGATGAGAATTAATTTTGTTTGGAGAGTCATCACTGTTAAATCCGTAATCATTAGACATGATCACAGTAAAATAGTTTTGAGCGAAATAAATAATGAAGAACTTCACATGAAGGAAGAAAAATAAAATGTCAGTGAGCCGCTTGCATAAAACGTCAAGAGTTTTTTTACAATGATTGCTTATGTCAAATCCAATCGGAGAGGAGACTAATAAACGTTCAGAAACTAAGTTAGAAATTTATTTAAAAAACGCCTGAATTATACAAGTGACATGCAAATGCCCCTAAGTTGTCCGACAATTTAACTGACTGTATTGTAATTTTTTGGTAGGCAGCATTCGCATTTTAAGCTTTTATTTGAGTGCTATATTTATATAGTTTTATACTTCAAGATCAACTTATTGATTTTGTTTTGAGTGACACTGTATTTTATACCACGAAATCGATAAGTTAAAATTCTACAGTCAGGGAGAGTTTAGGAAAATCATGTAGGGCCAAGGCTTTTTTTGACAATTGTACGAAAAGTTAATTATTATGGGTAACAAATAAAGAGAAGAAGAAGTATGTAGAACCAGGAAGTTAAGAAGGTGCTATAGATTTCTTAAGCCGGAACCTTATGTAATTAGTTATTTTACTTTATAATTAAAGGAGTGAAAATCTTCTCAGAAATAATAATTTATACCTTCTTCAGTTTGCTAATTTTCGGTAACTAACAAAACAGAATAAATATTTTGAAGAGATTAAAATAAAATATTCTTATAGATTTGTAAGAACACTCTTTATTACGACTAAATTAATATGAGTACATTTTAGTAGTACCATATAATACTATTATATACATATTAAATACGCATTTTATTGCATTTGTCACATTTGAAATTTACATTCTACAATGATAGTAACAGTTAACAGTAAGATATAGGATACAATATAAGAAATTATACATAAGATTCATATACCTACTACATAGGAAATTTAAAACTTTTATTATCACAATTATTATTTTAATCACAAATTTTTTTTTGGCTATTGACTTTATACCACACAGTTAACTATATAATCTTAAAATCACTAAAAGCCATAAGAGAATTAAATATAGGAATATTTTCTTCTTTTTGTGAAGTAAATACAATAAATTACAATATCATGATATTTTTATAGTTTAATAATAATCGTTGGCCTTGGTTTTTGACGGACACATTCTTGGTTCTCTTGGCAAAGGCAATTTGATCTTCGGAATAGAAAGACCTTCCCAGTCTCCCTGAAAAAGGTAAATGTAATTGTTAGTTTAGGTATGACATGGCAAATTAAAAAGTCGGATGAGGGTTAATTTAATAATAAAAAAATAATTGAAAAATATTCTGTCAGCGACGCGCCTCAAAAATGGCAGTTTGGAAAAAATACACTTTTTGCTTATACATATTTGAAATTCTCCTTCAGAATAATAATACTCTAGGTACATTAAAATTACCTGGAATCGAGTTCCATCAGACTTATTGCATTGCATTGATATTGGAGATTCGGTGTACAGTGTGTCCAATGCCGCGGCTCTCAAGTGTGTCCACGGCTTGATGGCCAAGTAGTTAGCACGAGGCTCAGCTGTGTATGAAATAGACATGTTGTCGAAACTAAAACAAAAATCAAAAACCAGTATAAATAAGAGTAATCAAATTTTTGGATGAGTTTTTGTTAAAAAAAACCTAATAATCATTATAAGGACCTGAGCCCGCAGACCACATCTTAGTGCCTGCCTATTACAGATATTCATCAAAGATGGCAGCACATAGCTACTAGGACACATTTTAGTAAAGATTCATATCGTACACAGATAACACGTGCACTGTAAAAAGGAACTTTCCTGCGTGATCACAAGACTTATTTTCGCTTGAACTTGAAGTAGTTCTCCTGAGCCAGATTACTGATTAGACCTCCAACTACGTGGTGGAGTACTAATTCTAAAAAGCTGCGCTACAAAAACGGACCTTATCAGCGTCACCACAAGACTTACTGTCGTTCGAACTTGAATTAGTTCTCCAGCGCCAGATTAGACACAGCGCTCTTGCAAACTTCAGCTCCGTGGTGGAGTACTGATTCTACAAAGCTGCGCTACAAAAACGGGCCTTATCACCATCACCATAAGACTTACTCTCGTTCGAACTTGAAGTAGTTCTCCAGCGCCAGATTAGACACAGCGCTCTTGCAGACCTTCACCTTCGTGGTGGAGTACTAATTCTACAAAGCTGTGCTACAAAAACGGACCTTATCACCATCACCACAAGACTTACTGTTCGAACTGTTAGTAGTTCTCTTGAGCCAGAATACTGATTAGACACGGTGCTCTTGCAGACTTCAGCTCTGTGGTGGAGTACTAATTCTACAAAGAAGCGCTACAAAAACGGACCTTATCACCATTACCACAAGACTTACTTTCGTTCGAACTTGGGAGTAGTTCTCCAGCGCTAGGTTAGACACAGCGCTCTTGCAGACTTTAGCTCCGTGGTGGAGTACTGATTCTACAAAGCTGCACTACAAAAACGGGCCTTATCACCATCACCACAAGACTTACTCTCGTTCGAACTTGAAGTAGTTCTCCAGCGCCAGGTTAGACACAGCGCTCTTGCAGACTTCCAGCTCAGTTGCCGGGTAGTAGTGGATGTAGTTGACGCACATCTCGTCCTGGATGGAGTTCCCGCCGACCGTGGCGTTCTCTCTGTTCAACGTGCTGTATATGCATGTCGTTTCTAAGTAATCGCCCTAAAACAAGAAACGATATTAGAGTATTTTTATAAATGTATCGTGTCCCTTTTTTAACTAGATCGGTGAATGTTGGTAAAAATCGGGTGCCACGTTAACAATGTATTTGCGTTTACGAGTTTACAAATTACTTGTTTTAAAAAAAGGTGAAGAACTTGTAAATCGTTTTTTTTTTATGTTAGATCCAAATCATCATCTTTTTGATATTAAACAAAAAAAAAAATAGTTAACCCAAAAACAAGGACAAGTAGTTACTCATAAAAAAACATATCGCTCTTACCGGCAAAATTTTCACAGGCTTATGAAGTATCCGTATCTCTTGGAAGTGTGTGGAGTAGTGTATGTCTTTGTTGAGGTACGGCAACTCGACTCCCTGCCGCGAGTGGCGCGTCCACACCGCCACACCTGTCAAGTGCGTGTGCAGCTGGCTGCCGAATACCACTATACCATCTGATGGCAGACCCTGAAAGGATACGCGAAGTTATATATAACCTATATAGCTATAAGGGCCTACTGTTCGTCTTAAAGTAAGACAGATGGAGTTGTGGAAGTGGGCCTGTGCACTACACAAGCGTAGAGCGTTCCATAACTGTATTATAGAGCGTTCCATAGTTGGTGATAGGCCCCAAAGAAAGGGAGGTAGGAGCAGAATTGAAGAACCTTTGCTCTATAATGTAGCGAAATTGAAAAAATTAAAATGATATAAAACTTATTGCATCTTAAACGGCATCTGAGATGGTCAAACCGAATAGGACGAAAAATCAACAGTATAAAACAAAGTCGCATCGCGCCTTTGTCCGTCCCCATATATGCTTAGATGTATAAAACTACGCAATGGATTTTGATGCGGTTTTTTTATAGATAAAGCGTTTCAAAGGGACAGTTTACATGTACAATATAGCTATATCATTATTGCATCCGTACAATAATGATATAGCGGGGCGGATATATAGGGGCGGGTCGCTAGTAGAACATAAAAGGCAAAGATAACAACCACTCCAGTGCACTGCGGGATGCAGTAGGCAGTTAACGCGAACGACTTCTGCTGACCAGGGATGGCCATCTTGTCGGTATACTCCAGGCCGAGTTCCATGATCCCCGCGTCGTATTTACGTAACTTTGACGTTACAAGCAGCTTGAAACCAGAACTGTCCACCCAATCTGTAACAATATAAGCAATAGAGTGTTTTGTGTATGATAGAGAAATACATAGGTATTCAAAATTGAAAGCATAAAAGCCCGATCAGCCCTCGCCGGTCCCCGACAGTACCTTTTCTCATTTGCGGATTGTTGTAATGTACCTCAAGCATCAAATACTTGTTTGCGTTTGGGCCACCGAGAGCCAAACCGGCTTCTTCTGGGTAAGTAAAAGGTAGAGCTCCCATGGCCCAAGCGGATTTCACCTAGAAAAACAAGATAGATGATGCACACAAATTAAGCAAATTAACTAAATTAAAGTAGGTATCTGATTAAACCCGAGACCGCAACTCAAAAGAACGATCGGTTGTGCAGGGAAAAGTGTAAGGCACGCTGCAAAAGATCACGTGGCAGATCACACCAACAGAGAAGGGTGTTAAAGGTCTTTCGGACTGCAGATTCTACATCTGCAAACAATATGGACGGCTCTCCATGACCAATTGGCCACGACCACTCTGCCAACAGTGATACACCAGAAAAGAAGAAGAGATTAAGTACGGAGAGATATTGTGTCGTGGCGCGCCACTGGTAAATCTGTTTCATACATTAAACATGGTTCGAGACATATTTGTAAGTCGTGTAGTATCGACAATGGTGCGCTACGATTAGTTCATGATACGTAGAATGTTTCCGGCTCAAAGTTTTGTTTTTTATATGCGGCCTCCGGGTCTGCCCGCGTAGAAGTCGGTTCTCCCCCACAGCAAGTATCCTGCGGACCTTTTTCTGGAGTTCAAGCTACCATTTTACCAAAATCGATTAAGCGGTTAGAAAAAAAAAAACATTTTTCTATTGTTTAAAGTCAAAAACTATAATTACTTAAAGTTTAAGTTTTTGAGGTTGTGATGTTGACGATCGATTTTCTAAATTCTGTTACTAAAAGAACTAAAAGTTGAAGTTAAACTAAAAGTTAAAAAGTTCTGTTACTAAAAGTTATTTGTGAGTGTCATAGGTACGCACCAGTCAGTTCGAATGTTACCATCGTGCTTTACAAAACCTTACCTTGGAACATGTCTTAGTGATGTTAGGTCTGTCTACAGCGAAACAGTTGCCCTCGAAGAGTGGTATCTCCGTGCTAACATCGGTGTCACAATAGTACACCTCCATGTGATGGACCAGGCCTTCATTACCCTTAGTTATTGCCGGTTCGTACTGGAAATAATTTTAAAGGATATAACTATTTTGGTTTATAAATTTTGCTTACACCTTGGATTTAATTTGAAATGTATATTTTCAGTGGAAAATGTAAAGGCCTTCTTTTTGCAGTGAGTTCGTGATAAACAAGGTTTAGTAAATAAAATAAAGCGGATACGTTTTGATCCCCCAAATACACTGCAATAAAATCACTCAAATGAAATAAATTCAAAAGATTTTGATGAAATATTTTATAAGCTGACCTCAATAATATGATGAGGTTTTTCAGTCATAGAGTCTGGCAGTTTAACAACTTTGCACCAGTATGTGGTGTCGTCAGCGGGTACTTTAACATTAGTAGCGTGTATGTGCAGTTCCTGGCCCTTAGCCTTCGCCTTACGCAGGGGGGTCATTAAGCGGACTCTGACGAAGCCATGGTCTGTGCTCGCTGTGCAAGGCAAACAGAGATTCTTTGATGTGAAGAGCTTGTCGTTACCACGGGCCCATACGACGTGGACAGTGCCATCCTGAAAACGTTTTTAGTATTAACCACTTTAACCAGTATCATTTATCGTTTTTTTTTTAATAATAATGTTTTAAAGAATTTAATCCACGTGTCGCCGGAGTTTTACAAACATTCAAATCACATGCACAAGGAACACCCAGAGATAGCGTAACATTTCGCGAGGTCCATCTGTGCCAATCTGTGGACCATATCACTCGCCTATACATATGTGCTGTCTATTCAACCCTGGGTCTGTTTCGATATTCCCAGAGTAGTTGGATAGGAAAAGTGGACTTCAGAAAACTCACGGAACATGTTAATAAATAACTTTTTCAGTTTTGATTTCATTACCTCGATAATATAGTCATCATCGTCGCAAGTATCGAAGTCACGTTCGAACACAAGGCTCCCAGTTGCCTTGTCCAAGGAAAATAAGTCGCAGTTTTGTTTTTTGTCCCGAATTAATTTACCTTTGTCATCTGCATGCATGTCCTGCAAAACACGATAATGAGTATTTGTGACTGGAAATTAACGAGATAGATAATCTGCGAGCTATAGCGGTTTATAAATTAAGTGTAGATTACTGGATACAAAAAAGATTTCGACGAATTGAGATCTTCCTTTCCCTGTAACGTTGATCACTAATTTGAGTACCTACATTTTAAATTTATCACCGACATTAGCTGGTACTAAAGCCAAATGAAGATTTTTTGTATTTTCACCGGTTTACGAAAACTGGATATAGCCAATACATGTAAAATCTTTTGACAAACCTCGTAATATTGATTTCCTTTATAATCGGTCCAGAATAAGCAGGTGTCTGAATTATTTAAATCGCCTCTATCGGAGAAGCCAACGGTAAACCATTTGTATTCGGGGGCCTTGTCAGAGAATTCTACTCGGAACTGGATCTTGCGCAGCGTGTAATCGACGCGCCATTTCAGTAATATATCCCCGCCAGGGTCCAAAACTGATTGACTTTCAGCAATCTGATCTCCTGTAGGGGAATAAAAAAAAAAAACAAATTGTCCTACTTACAGAATAAATGATTTCATTTCATTTCATTACTCTTTTAAAAATAGAAAATACAATTAAAAAGTAAAATGCTTATTGCTTAATTATCTCGGTACTGGTGTTTTTCTTGGATTCAATGTCAAAAACAATTGAGAGTTTTATAATTTTTAATCCCGGTAAATAGGTACTAAGTATATTCCTTTTATTAGTTAATTTCGTGATGTTGACTCCCCCTCGTACCTCTCCAAGCTAGCCGAGCAGACATTTTTCGTGATATATTTTGAATGGAATATCCGAATCGAATCATTTAAATTTTAAAAGGTGAAATTCTATTCTAAAGACCCTTTTCTAGTGGTAGTATTTTAATACTTTTTTTAAAATAAAAGTACACTTATTGTAACGTAACTATAAAAGATAGAGACATGCTGGAGCGATATTTTTTATAGATAGTGATGTGTCCTGAAAAATTGTATTACATAATTTTGTTCTATCATTATAGTTTTCGCGGCGCACGCCATTTCAGTTTTTTGTTTATTTTTTTACACATTGGATTAGATTATTCAAGTTTTAGTAAGCATCCCTATTTTTTTTTTAATTGAAACAGCCTATGTTACTCGGGAATAGTGTAGCTTGCAAACGGTGATTTTTTTTTTAAATCGGTGCAGTATTTTTGGAGCCTATTCATTTCAAACAATAAATCAAACCTTTACTCTTTATTATATTAGTATAAAAGTATAGATATAGAAGAACAATGTGCCTACAAAATTGTTTGGTAAATGAAATTTAATCAATTAGAAAACTGGGAATCCAAGAACCTCAAAACCTTTCGGTTCAAACATACCAACAATTACAATATCCAAATTTGACTTACCTTTGCTTCTTCTGATTTTATACGAAAGATGTGAACTGACACATAAGGACAATATAAAGATGATACACTTCAAAGACATTGTGGAACACATGCATCCGGTAGTGGCAGTGGTGCGCACAGTGCGGCTGCAGGGCAGACAATGAGGAAGAACTGAGGTGGCCAGCAAACGCTAGCGAGATATATAGCTATGGAATTCTTACAGCTATTGGTATGCCAGCCACGGTACAGTCGAGACGAAAGCGAAAAGTTTTAAGTCTGTACAGTCATGTACACAAGTGCCAATAATAAAAATTCAAAGGCCTTTTTATCAAGTTGTTTTATTGTCATATGATTATTGCAACTATTTTTGTTTTGAAAAGTTTTTCCAAACTAAGTAATGTTGAGTTTAGGCCACCATGTACCGTATTGAAACTTAATATGTCCTGTTGTTTCTTAATAAGACATAAAAGCCACGTCTTATACTTTAGTAAGCTCTGAGTTAAATAAAATCTCTCAGAATTCTAAAGCTTTCGGATATCAGAGACAAGCGCTGCCTCAAGTATGAAAATCCAAAAACCTATAATTTTATTTGGCTTCAATCTCCGAAAAAGTCAGCAATGAAGAAACTATAAATTCAAGCAAATCTGCGTGCAAAGGTAGTCAAAAATAAGGACGTCGATTACGTGACGATATGCGAATAGAGTTGTTCATAATATAATGGGTATATTGAGATGTCCCGGGGATGGAATGCGCCAGCCCTCGCTCTATATTAAATTCCTGGGGTGTTACCGCCACCCGCCCTGAGATGAGGCCACAGATTAACATTTCATTTAATTACGGTGGCACGGTAGGCAGGAAACCTTTTTCCCCTGGTGCGGTTAACCGAAGACAGATTTTAATTTGATTGGTATTTTCATTATCAACTACCTATTAACATTTGCCTTACACTTACAACAAAGGTAACTGTATTTTTTAGTTTATAGTTATTTGAAAGTGTGTATTTCGTAGTATAAAATTGCTATTTTAGAGAATTTTGGATTGTCCAAACTTGCCAGCGTGTAAGCCTAAAATTTCATGAGAAGACCTCACTAGATTATACGAGTACTATTGGCAATATGGTTTATTATTATTTTTCCATTAATTGTTACAGTCGTGTCATAATATTAATTTGATTTGTCAAACAGACTAACTATGAAGTAGTTTTAAGTTTATAAGGCCTGTTTTTTATTATAGTGGCCGTTACTTGTGACAGAGAGAGTAATTGTAAACGAGAAGGGATGTCTTTCCTAGCTCATAGAGAGTATAGCAGTCTAGCACTATTTTACAATAGGAATAATAGGTACTTAAAACTGTGTCTTAAAAAAAGAAAATTAAAACAATGCAATTAATGATCAATAAACATTTTATTATCAACAAATGCTATGCTACATTGGTGTCGTTGTTTTCGTCATTTATAACCTCTTTGCTTCCATCCTCTTTGTCTTTGACGTCTTGAGGTATTGCAGTCTCCCCTTCGCTCGTTTCTGAAGAATTCTGGAAAATAAAATAAGTTAGTTGTTAATTAATTTAATTATTAATATATTATTAAGATTTTCTTATGGAAAGAGGCCTGTGCCCAGCAGTGAAACGTATAAGGCTGGTTTATTATTATTTTTATCTCTTTTAATTCACGGGATATCTTCAAGGGAAGAAACCCTTTTTATTGGTTTACGTGGGGACAAAAGTCCAACATGCAGAGGCCTTGTTCAGAACTTTAATATAAAATGTAATCGGGCACCTACCTAGTGACGGCACAGGGTAGCTTATTTTTAGTATTATTAAGATTTAGAATAAACTAGCTGTGCCCGCGACTTCGTCCGCGTGGAATAATTATTTTGGGCATCATTTATTTTTGCGGACAACCTTCTTAGCTTTATAAATTATAGCTGTTACCCACGACTTTGTCCTCGTCATTTTCTGTTATTATTTTAGACAATTTGGTTTTAAAATTTTTAAAAGAACATAATTATTTTGACTTCACAACCTGATACGTTGATACAACTCTTAACAAATGCATTAATTTCGACCGAATTTGATTACCATAAAAACTGTTCAAGTGAGTTAATCTTAAAAGATAGACATACTGTTCTGGACATTTTTTAGATCATTTAAATAGGAATAATTCTTTCATACATATATTTTTGGTATCTTGAACAGTTTTCGCAGCGCACGCAACGGAATCCCTCAAGGATGAATAATTTTCCCCGTTTATTTCACATTTTCCATTATTTCTTCGCTCCTAAGAGTTGCAACGTGATGTTATATAGCCTAAAGCCTTCCTCGATAAGTGGTCTATTCAACACAAAAAGAATTTTTCGATTCGACCCAGTAGTTCCTGAGATTAGCGCGTTCAAATAAACAAACTTTTCAGCTTTATAATATTGGTATAGATTATATTTTACAATAAGAAATGAAACTAAACTTTAAATATACGTAAGCAGGGGCGTGGCGCGTGCACAGGAATGTGACACTGGGCATGCAGTGGAGTACTTACTAATTAAATCACAGTTTAAAGTATATTAATGATGCGATCCACCTTGATAGAAACTGGAGCTGCTTGAAACGAATTAATATTTTGACAGAGGTCATTAAATGCAGGAAAATCTTAACACCGCGATTCAGAAATATGACGTCATCGTAACTGCGCCATCTAGTATATCAAAACGGCAGTTTGTGGTGTTACTTTGGGCGTAGATAATAGATGGCGGTGGTAACTATTATTGACTATTATAGTATTTATGTTAGCCCTAGTTATTATTGACTATTATAGTATTTATGTTAGTGGTAACTATTGTAGTATTTATGTTAGCCCGACCTTCGGCAATAATATAATGGTGTCAAATCTTAACACCGCGATTCAGAAAACGACGAAATTTGCACAACGCCATCTATCGGATTTATAATTTATCTATCAACATTAGTTCTATTTTTTGTCATAAGATGTCGTTGCAAGTACTACACTGAATTGCGTAACGTAATTATTTTACTTCTTGAATTCACTTAATTAATCATATCTTTTGGTAGAGTGAACCGATTTTGATCAAACAAAGACTAAGTTATACCTCAAGTTGCGTATAATTTTTGTGTATAAACATTGTCTGCATTGAGTTCGTAGATTTTACGTGATGCGGGAGGGACTTTCACCTCTCCTCCCTCCCCCCCTGTATCGGTTTCCGGGATGAAAAGTAGATATGATCCTTCCTCGGAGTAGGTACTATAACCATACCAAGTTTCATCAAAATCCGTTCAGTAGTTTTTGCGTGATTCGCGTTCAAGATACAGACAGACAGACAGACAAAAATTTTTTTAATTGCATTTTATACTTCAGTATCGATAATAAAACGCCCCCCACTCATTTTTTTTTAAATATCTTCAATGTACAGAATTTGACCCCGACCATTTTTATTATAGTATAGATAACGTTTATACAAAAACTTGGTGTGTGGGGTATTATAATAAAGTAAATTTGAATAATCAACCATTCATCATCCGTAATCAATTTGTATCAATGTAAATCAATTTTCATTGATACAAATTGATTGCGCATGATTTTGAATGCTACGTTAATCTTACTCGAGTATGTTTATTGGTAAGGTGATTTTCTAAATAATTATTTAAATATAACGAATTGTTTAATAATATATAAATTTTATCTCATTTACCATTTATGGAACTTTATTCTCAATTATAACCTGTTTAGTTAAAGCTTTTTAATTAATGCTTAACTCAACTAAACCATTTTATTACAGCAATTATTAATACAAAATAATGATGTTTACTTCTTATTATGATTATTTATTTTTTTCGATTGACTGCACGTAGCTCCTTTATTAAAAAAAAAGTCGGTGGCCGGTACCGCGCAATGCCATTAGTTTGTCAAAAAAAAAACAAAGATTTCAAATGACCCCAGAGAAGACTTTTACCAAGCAGTGGGGCAGTTAAGGTTCATCATCATCATAATCAGCCCTGAATCACCCACTGCTGGGCATAAGCCACCCTTAGTTTTCACCATTCTCCTGACTCTTATCCTTCGCATACATTATATCCCCGCTACCTTTTTAATATCGTCCGCCGATATATAAAATTTCTTTTATTTCTTTATAATATATAATATGTGTCGTTACCTCTCTTTCAAACAGTATAGCGAGCTCGACGTGTTTCGTCTGCGGGAACATGTCGACGGGCACAGCTCGGACCGGCAAGAAGGGCGCCCCGCGTAATGTCTTGGACGACGCCCGGGACAAGTCGATGAAGTTCTTCACAGCAGAGGCCGGACTGCACGATATGTATACCAAGCGTTTGACTTTCCTCGTGTTGCGGAGCTGGGTTACTGCTCGCATGTCTAGGTAAAATAAAAGATAAATTGGTGATCAGTGTCATACAGATTGAAACCTTTAGTTTCTATCAAAAAGTGATTTTGATTAGTGGTAGAGGCTTTGATTAATATGTTTGTATGTTATGTATTACATTTATGCGAACTTTTTCAGCAGCAGATTATCAACTCTTCAATTCAAAGATTCAGCCTATCATGATCCATAGTTGGACATCTGCCTATCTATCAGTTATCATATTAATATTATTTCATTTCGTATATAAAAAAAATCTTTTTTTAATACTTATACGCAGCTAGTCTGAGCGAAAGCTTTGCATGCTATTTTGGAGCACAAAAATTACTTAAACAAAGTACAACTTATTACAAGTTCCATTTATAAACATTCAATGTACTTACGTAGGCCAGCCCTGGGCGGGTCCACAATAGCGATGACGTCATCTCCCGTGGCCCGCGCCAGCACGGACGGCAGCACGTCCTCCGCCTTCCCCGCGAAGAACTCACAATTGTCGATGTTATTTAACTCCGCGTTCGCTCTAGCGTCCTTCACAGCTTCCGCTACCATCTCCAATCCTAACACTTTGCTGCAATGCTGGGAATATAAATGTTTGTAATTATGTTAATCGAGTTGGATTAAAATGATTGTGTAAGTCATAGTCACGGTTCTAGGCAGATAGTATGATACCACCAAGACATGAATATGTAGGGAAATTAAATCTATTTTGTATCTCTTTTGATTCAAGGGTAGTAAACCTGGTCTTTTAAGGGCTTACACGGACACAGGTCCAACATGCAGAGGTCTTGTTGTTAACTTTAATCTAAAACGTGATGGCCATCTATCAGGGTCATCCACTCCTGCTCTATGGAAGAACAGACGTGGACTGCCCAAGGTAGCTATATAACTATTGTTAATTATGGAGATGAAAGGAATTTGGGCTATTGGTAGGCATTATATGTGTTTACTTCACTAACTATGGAAATCTATGGCACCTGCTTTTCGATTCATGAAAATGCCTCTCTATTTTGTTATTTTTACTATCTAAATATAAAACAAAGTTAGAATCTATTAAAAATAAATTTATTTTAATATACCTCAGATCATTTACAAAATGAATCTGCAAGTATCAATTAACAATCGTTAAGAGGCTAGGCTAGATATTTATTCGACAATCTTAAATCAGAACGAATAAAAAAGACAGTGCTAATATTGATAGACACTTATGTATATTTTCTAAACCGTACCTAATAGCAACAAAATAAGCTTGAAATATTTATTTTATATTAAAATTAAAATGATGATGAATAAAATACTCAATTTTCTGTAGCTAAGCATTTTAGTCCGGTCAAATTAGACCAAACCAATTTCGATATTTTGCTAAAGTTTCATATTAATTAGAATCATAACAGACAGGTGGAATAGGTTTACTGAGGACACGTTAAAAACGTGTAAACCCCTAAGTACACCACCTTATAGGCAGCGTGGAAACGTGCATATTGTGAAGATTACAACTTTTCTAAAAAATATCATATTTTAGACCTTTGACCTCGAATAGATTTTTTTGCAGGGGAAAGATGGGGAACTTCGAATTTTTATTTACCATTATATTTTAAACAATCTCACCAATTTTCAACTTATTGTGAATTCTAACTTCAAATGTCTTAATTGACCGGACTAATACAAGAACACACATTACTTATAAGAATGTACCCTGTTTCATAGCACATAAGAACCATTATACAGAAAACGCATATACCCTTACCTTAGCAAAGCACAGTCCGATAGTGCCGGTCCCGCAGCAGATGTCCACGACCGTGGAGTCCTCCCTCACGCGGCTCATGTCTATAGCGCTCTGGTATAACACGTCAGCGCCTGCGGTGTTCACCTACAAACATAACTATATCTTGAGATTCTATAGATTGATGTTCTAGGGTAGGGTTAAGGACTCAGTTGTCATCTACTTGTGTCTCTGTGTTAGTGAATTAAAGGATTATTTTTTTTAGTGCGGTAATAGAAAACAAAAATACTTTATAAGGCTATGTGATATCCTGATGGTGGTGACCTGTGGTAGCTATCTGTTAAAGTATTATATTCCGGGCGTGCAAGGGACGCCGGGAAGTGTGTCATCTCGCTTCCACGCACGCATAAGTGTTACTTTAACTATATTTTGATACGATTTTCAGTAATGAACCTGGCAGAAAGCAATACTCTTTTCTAAAAACTCAACACCTTGAAAGGTTTTTCTTTTAAGATTGGGTAGTTTTTGCTACCCACAGCAGCATCAAGCCCTAAGGTATAAAGTGTCCTTTTAGCGCAACACAAAACTAATTTGTAATCTCGACTTCTATTATAATGGGATATGAATAATGTTACCTGAGTAAGTTCTTCCTCATGGAGGTGATCCAGTTCAGTATGGTCAGCAAAAGAGTTACAAAACGTGATAAATATGATAAACAAGCAGTCGACATGTATAACACAAAAAAAGCAGCATTGTGAATGTTATTAAATATTTTACAAACGATATTTTTGTCAATTGGTATCAAAAGAATTTTGCCAGTGAAATAATAATACAGTGAAATTATAATGTACAAAGAATGAATGTTGTTTCAATTTTCATCTCACAAATAAACAGGTAGTTTCATGAGAAGTTGGCATACCAACGGTTCATATATTGATATAAAATTTAAAAGTTTTTGCAAATAAATTATTATTCAAAAGCGTTTTCAAGCATTGGAATTTTAATGGATTTTATTAAAATGTATTTTAGAAATCAATATGGCATGAAATACATAGACCTTAGCAAATTATATTATAATTCAATTTATTGAATATAATTTACAGATGTGACTAAAATTGCCATCAAACATATTTATAGTTTTATGCAAGCTTATGTAGCATGTAATGCATTTCAGCATGTTATTAACATAAAATATTTCATTAAATAAAAAATACTGTTTTAAAACTATCTTGCATCAAGTTACCTGAAAGAATGCTTCTGGTGATATCCGGAATTGCTTCCCGAGGATATTGTCTATTATATGTGTTGAGCCAGAAAGATGCTCTGGCTTCGCACCGTCTTCACCAACCCGCCTAGAAATTAAACATGTTTTAATTACTTCGATTCAACAATACAATCTCTACATTGCTAGTAGGGTTAACTTGGTAGAGTAAAATCGGTAGAAAAATCAGGACAATGTCCATGCATTCTCTGAAATTGTGGAAAAATCATTGCATTTTGGTAGGACAGGGCCCATATCGGTAGAAATACCGAAAAATCGGTAGATTCGAGACCACTGATTGCTAGCCAGGAGCTCGAAGAAGATGATAAAGTTTGACAAGTCAATATCCTCTGTAATGAGGAGCACGAAGAATAAGAAATATTTTTTTTTATCTGTCTCTTATTAAACTGAAAATTCTTAATGTTAAATTAGTAAGGTGGATGATACATGGTACATTGCGGATTTCATCCGTATGTTTAAGAAATATTCAATAAATCACCTTTTAAGCGCGAGTTCGAAGTACAAAGACTTAATTCCACACGCGATCGCTTCTTCTGAACTAAAATGTTCTTTAAGATCGCTCTTAATTTTATCTAATTCACTTTCAGTCAGGTTCTGAAAAAAACAAAATACATAAATCATTGATATTTTATAGCGAATATTATTAATCAAAAGTAATTTTTATTTAGCCATGATTAAAATAATATGGCAAAACTATCCTTAACACCAAAATGTAATGCGTATATTTCTGGAGTATCAAACAAACATTTATGCATGCCAGACAATACTTTTGTATGTACAAGCAAAAGATTGACTATACTGAAAATTTTTAAGTCTATTGAATGAAGCAAATTTTAAAGTTCATTTGAAAGTCATAAAATTAGCACTAGTAGTAATATTATCAAGCTCAAAAAGCTTCTTGCTGATTCTAGCACTTAAAATAGAAGAAATATTATCCTAACTGACCTGTGGATGCATAACCACTATGAGCATGACCTCGCCAGTGGAGGTCGAGTCTCGCACGGTGAGGTACCGCCAGTGGCCGGAGTAGTCTGCCGGCGAGAACGGCGCCAGCGACGACTTGCGGACAAACTCTTGAAACAGCTGTCGTGAAGGTAATGTAAAATCAGTGATTGATTGAAGGTTAATATTGGTAATAGCTTAATGGAGGATGATTCAAAAACATTGTGTACCAAATTACAATATATTGGAAAGATAAAAAATATCTGCCCTCCAAAACCACGTTGAGCATGAAATTGATCATGGAAGTAATCCCTTGGCACCAGTAAATGTATTAAGACAGAGTGTATCCACTACATATCCAGGACTGAGTTTTTGGTGTGGATCAATGTTATAACATAATTCCCCAAAAAATTGGAGATGAGAAGGATTATTGAGAAATAATCTGTCTATATTTCTGTAATTTAAAACATAAGTAAAAATAGGACAGCTAGTTTGCAAATGATTTTTCAAACTCACCAATACAGCCTTTTTCGTCTGCTCAGATATATGTATCATTGCATGAATGGGTCCAACCCCAACAGTGCCAGTGACATAGCTTCCCAGCCTGAACCCAACAGTGGGCAACTTAGTCTCCTCATCAATCCCAACAGTGAACTCACACTTGTTCCTGTATCCTTCCGTTACTGGAGACTTCTCTATCGGTTTCAGCTCAAAACTTAAGCCTTGATGTAGCTTCCGTTTTGATTCAATGTCATTTCGCCGACTTTTGTCTATTTTCCATATTTCATTGTCAAATTTCATCAGAATGTTCTTTATTTCCTTTTCTTTTAATTTGAGCTGAGGAATAAATATTTTATTTAGTTAAGTTAAATACTATCAAATGTTTCTGAACTCTGATATATGTGCTGCTTCTTAATGCTTTTGAAAGCCTTGTTATACAAACAGCAAACATTTTTACAGCTTAGTATTTTAAATTGTTAGTGTTTCATAGCGCACTTGGCCGTAGAATAGGAATTTGACAAATATAGGGAATATTTTTCAAATTCCTGTTCTATGCCCAAGTGACCTTTCTGTATGAGATTCCAGCAAATATTGAAGGGATATAATTCAGGCAACTTAGGTGCACTTTATTACAAGGAAACAACAAGTCATAGTAAAGGTATAATAATAACATCTCCATACCTGCTGCTCATAAGGCATGTTCCAGTATGGAGTGGTGGCATCCTTCAGCCTCTCTTCCTGACTCTTATTGTCATCCTCTTTTCTCTTCTTGTGAGGGTCTGTGTCTTCTTCATCTTGCTTCCTCTTCTTTACAAAGGGATCTGGTGCTGGCTTTGCTTCTTCTGCTATTAATGTTTTTCCTAGAATCAATATATTCACATTGTATACAACCTTCTATTAAGACTAAACGGGGATAACAAAGTTTAATAGTGTTCAATTTGAAATACAATATTAGAAACAAATTTTAAGAACTATGTGAGTAATGTGAACAATGGTTAGGTGTTGGTTTTTTTGGCTGTGCTAAAACTACAACTAAAAGATTATAGAAATTTTATATACCTTTCCACGAGTACCCATTGAGTGCTTGAATAGCTTTAGTGCGCTCCTCATCATTTTGGAAGCAGGCATAAAGCCAATGACTGCCATTCTTTGGCCTCTTTATCTTACTAGTGTTCAAGCCCAACTTTTGATTCATCAGTTTCTTTAACTCCTGAAAAATAATTATTTTTTTATATACTTACCACAGAACTGTTTTAGAGTGCCGATTTTTTTTTCTACAGTAATACATTTTTGTTTAATACAGTTTATACATATTATAATTACATTAAGACTTATTGAAACTTATGAATAGCTTTTATCACTTGAAAAATATTAGTTATACAATACTATCATAACATACGGCGATTCCATAAAACTTGGGCAGTCCACGCAGTTCTATCTTGAACTTTTCCGAGGAAAACCCTCCGCGGTCCAAATATGCATATTCTTCATCATTTTTTCCTACTTCTTCTATTATTTTATCACTGACTTCAGTAACCGTTTCATTTTCTTCTGCCATTAGTTCAAATCTTCAAAATAAACTTTAAATAAAGTTTGTGTGTACTTTACAAAATTTAAGGTTATGTTGTTTGCATTTTCTATTGCATGTTGTCAAATAAAAATTTGCCTATGTTAGACAGAGAAACAAGATATAAATGCTAGAACTTGGCGTTGAAATGGAACGCGACATTGAAGTCAAACACGAGTTTATTGTTGACAGTTTACTAATCGTTCAGAAATGTAAGAAATAGGTTACATCAAGGCTTTGGCCTTTGGTTTTTTCAGTCGAAACGGAGAAATATATGACTAAGTTCCTCACACAATTTCTCATTTGCATTAGATAATAATCTTACCCGGATTTAAGTGAAAATAACGTTATCTGTAGGTCACAAGTCCTTAGAGCCAGATAGAATCATGTCAAAAAATTTGACTTTTACACTTTGTAAGAGTCGAAACGATAAATCTTAATCATCTAAAACGAGCTAGTAGATTAAAACCACATAAATAGAACATATCATATATTTTGTACGAATTACGTAAATTAAAAAATAAATTAGTAACACATTTACGATAGATTTAGAAAACATTGGTACAAAAGACGTAAGTCTATTTGTATGGAAGTACATTAGACTAGTCACGACAATGGAATAGCACATTGTGAGGTATAATTGTAGATTATTACTTATAATAATGTTAACATTCATAATTTACCAAAACTTATTAGTTTTAATTCTTAATTTAAATATTATTGCAACGACATAAGATTATAACACATTTTTATATTAATAAATAAACTTTTACATACGCAATTATGTAAATACAGGCTTTCATCAATTGTGTAGCTATCAGAAGCAGTAAAATATTTTTTAAGATTTGCTAGTTTATCCAGTTTGCTATTAATCAAGCTACATATACGAAGTACACACATAAGCTTCACCTTGGTTTATGATACACTACACATACATTCTCATAGAATTTGTGATGAACTATACCTTATTTAAGTATCGTTGAGTCAGTGAAGTATCAAAAATAGTTTTTTTGAAGTATTTCACTGTAATGCCAGCATCAACAGTAAAATATGTCATAGCCGCTAGGGCTTTAAAAGAGATTAATTTCATATCAGATATATTTAGTAATAGTGTTTAGAAAAAAACGTTTATTGTTACAATATACGACCGCACGTTTATTGTTGTTACTAACGTAAGTTCTCACAAAATTTATACGCTATTATTATTGTTTTCGAATAATTATCTACGCAAACACGGAATAGTAATCAAACAGAGAAAAAAGAAACTTAACTCACCGAATTAGATTTTTGTGCAGTCGAAGATATAATAATATGATGTCTCTTGTCACTAATCAGAAGTAAGAACATTAACAAATATCATTAAAGACTTACAGATAAAATTATGTAAATAAAAAAGAGACACTTAAAAAAGTCGCAATTTCTCTTACAAGTCTCATCCACATAGAAACTATTAAATAGGTCCTCTATAGGTTTACTATTCCATGTTTTAGGTTCTACATAGTAAATAGGGAGATCACAGACCACACATTCTTACGAAGAAATAACAAAATTCAACCTTATTACTACTGCACTATAAGGTACACTTTGACATTGACAGCTTGCACTACCAACATCAAAATATCTAGTACTGTGTCATAGACTATACAGTACATTTGGAAGAAACGGAAAAGTATTGCACCTTAAGAAAACTTCTATAAGATTATGGATCTAAGTGTTATGTGGCCCCGTTCTTTAGAAACATGTTTTTAAGCTTATCTTTGTCTTGATCCTCCTTGGCTTTTCTTAGTTTCTTTATTTGTTCCAGTTCCTTATCGACTGTGGCGGCCATGGACGGATTTAAGGACTTTAGTTTTTTGAAGTCGTCTTCGGCTAGATCTGGGTTCCAGGCGCCGACGTGCGCCTTGCCTCGTCTATATAAGGCTTTTTCATTATCTGGAAGAAACAAGAGAGAGAAAGAGTCCTTAAATAGAGATCAAATATTGATCAAACAGTATGATGAACATTAAATAGTATTAGGGCCCAAACTGTCTGATAAGAGGAGATAGCATTGTAATAGGACCCTGATCACTTTAAGAGTAACAACCAAGAAGCATTTTCATATGCAAGTCAACTGTCAACTACAAAAAGGAACAGTGATTTGTATTTGTATTGAAAGTCATAATTTTCCTACCTTTTTCATACTCCAGAACTGTATTGCAATGTTCAATAACAGCATAATATTCTCCATTTAAAAGTTTACACTGCGCATAGTTAAGTAGAATCGGTAACTTTATTTTATTTAACTCAGTCCACTCCTCATCAGTTTTTCTTTCTCTGCAAATGAATAATGTAAGTAAAATTGATAATCAACATGGCCAACAATCTTAGTTAGTTTAGGTTAGGTTTGGTTTTTAGTTAGGTAAGGTTTGTTTTTTAGTTAGGTTAGGTTTGGTTTTTAGTTAGGTTAGGTTAGGTTCGGTTTTTAGTTAGGTTAGGTTAGGTTTACACTACACTACCCGCGGCTCCCCCCGGGGTCGCGACCCCGGGGGGAGCCGCGGGTAGTGTCAGACTCTTACTGACTAAACCTGAACCGCTGTGCTACGTCATCCGCGTTTTTTGTGTCGGTGCATGGCAGTGCATGGTACTACTTCATGCACCGACCGCGGGCTTCCGCCGGCCAGTTGAGAGCCGGCGGGTTGCGATTTCGCATTGTTGATGGAGGCCGACGTGTAAAGGGCGTCGGCCTCCTCGCCTGATACTGGGACCACACCCGTAGCACCGAATGTGGCCCCCCGTCGCGGGTCCTCTACTACGGACGGTGGCACCCCCGTGCCACCGTCCGGACCCTGGTTAGGGCGGGAGGGCGCGCTCATGCGCGGCCCTTCGCCGCCCCACCCGACGTCGGCGTATTTGGGGCGCTCGAGAGAGGGCAAGTCGATCCCCAATGCGGAAACGTCAACTCCTTCGCGGGCCCTTGCCAGAACGTTGGCGTAGGTCAGGCCCTTCTTCTCTCCCTCCGCTTCGATGGTAAGAACGAGGGCGGCTTTGCGGGCAGCAGCGCGCTGCCTCTGCGCCCTCTTCTTTTGCGTCCTGGACGCGGAGCCCTTCTTCTTAGGGGCTGGCGGCTGTTTGGGTGCCGCCGGCTGGGCCTTCTTGGCCGCCTTCCTCTTGGCCTTTCGGCCGACCACTTTGGCCCAACTGCCGTCGTCCGCCGCTTGTGGCGGTGCAGCCGAAGTTGACGGCTGTGGCGTGGCTGTTTGGGCCGATGCCTGTGGTGCCGCTTTCGAGGCCCACTTCTTCGTCGTCGCCGTACTCGCCGCCGTCTTCTTCTTCGTCTTCGGGGCCTGACCCGCAGTGGGCTTCTCCACCGCAGGCCTCTTGACAGGCCCCGAAGACAATGATGACGAAGGCTTAGGCGCACTGCCTGAAGACCTCGCCGCCGCGAGTCTTTTGTCCGCCGCCAGGGGCGGACGTAATATTGGCTCCGGCGGGAGCCGGCCCTTAAGGCCGTCAAGTTTAGCGTCCATCATGGTGCCTACTGACACCATGATGGAACGCTTGAGCTCCTCCAGGTCGAGGGAGGCTGGGGCCATCTGTTTTTGCACAGCCCCGACCTGTGCCCTCAAATCCTGCAGCTCCTTGCTCAACCGAGCGTTTTCGGCGAGCAGGTCTTCCAGGGCGGTGGAGCTCGTCAGGGTGCGAACACCGCCCTGAATGGTCTCCACCGCGTCCTTCAGCCTCTTAATGAAGCCTCCTTTTATATTCTTGGAGGTGCGAGCTACCTCCAAGATTGAGATTAGGGACCCTTCTATTTGGTCCCTGGCCAAAGAAGGGTTTGCGGGTCTGAGGCCAGAGCTGAGCAGCTCTCTGACTTCTGCCTCCCGCCTCTCCCTCGCCTCCTGCTCATCTGGCTCACGGGGCCGGCAAGGTTCTGGCGTCGCCTCTGCTGTGAGCCTTCTATACTGCTCCCTTTTTTGGAGTCCTGTATAGCGCAACCTGAGTGACTGCGTCGACGAAGCGAGTGAGGCCTCGCTTTCGCAGTCAGATGCGGGTTGTGGTCCCGCATCTACGCCTTCGGCTGATTCGTCGCGCTTGCGACGCTTCCTTTTGCTGCGATCTACAGAGCTGTCACGTGACTGGGAGTGGCACGAAGCCGACTCCGCCAACTCCATTTCGCTGTCGCGCACAGCAATACGCTCCAACGAAACTCGTGGCGAGCTTGAACTCGCCTTCTCGACGAGACTCGATCGGGAGACCGACCGAGTCACACGTCCTCCTACAACGTCTTTGGGTTTTTTAAATTCTGAAGTATCCATTTAGATTCCCACGAGTATGGGGGATATATAGGCGTCGTTCCCGGGCAGTGCCCCCTGTACCCGGGAAAAGTCTAGCTTAACCCTTCGAGGTGGCGACCGGTACCTCGTCGGGGATACCACTCGGAACTGGACTCCCTCCAGCCATTCATCCTCTCGCCGTGGCAACCAAGCTTAGGATTGGGGGTTTTTTATAGAGGTTTTCCGTCCTCGTGACCCAACCGGTTAAGGTAAGGCCCCCGGACCGCGTAAGGTCCACCCTGACCCTCGCTGCGGCTTACGGGTCGGCCGGCGGTGGTCTTAACAAGACCGTGTCCGAAGGCAGTGTGAGTGCACATCGGACCCGCCGCCCTCTTCCTACCCCCGCCCGCCGCCGCTACCCGGAATACGTCCAGGACGCCGGCGGGCTGCGGTCCGGTCAGCAAAAGCCGCCAACCGAACTCGCCCTGCTCCCTTCTACCCGCTCTCCTCTAAAGAGGAGATATGGGAGAGGGAGCCTCTGCGACCGAAGTCGCCGCCCAAAAGGGCGCACCTTGGTAATTTTTTACAGAGGTTTTCTTCCTCGCAGCCCCCGCCCTTAAAAGGGCAACGGCCCCCGTTCCGACAGTTACTTGCCGGGTTACGGTATAATATGCCCGACCAGCTGTTGACACTGGTCGGGCACACCCGCGACCGCAGTCGCCGGCCCACTAGGGTAGGGCCCCACCTAGTGATTTTTTAAGGAGGTTGTCTTCCTCCGTGCGAGATGTTAGCCGGCCCTGACATAATAACAGGAACCGTTGCCCAGGGTGCACCACGAGGAGGTCTCTCAGCACATCAGCACCCCAAACCGAACCTAACCTAACTAAAAACCAAACATAACCTAACCTAACCTAACCTAACTTTACTAAAAACCAACCCTAACCTAACTAAAATCCAAACCTAACCTAACTTAGGTTAGCTTGGACTTTGATACTTTCACAACTAAATAAGTGTCAATCTTGGTAAAAAAATATATAAGGTTCATTTAAATCTCATGAAAAGACATAAGCTATGTTTTGCTGACATACCAGACCTCTATCCAAAAAAAGTCAAGCAATAAAGTTACTGAAAGTCATTACATTTAGAAAACAAATGGGTCTTATACGTAATGTAATTCCGTATTTCTTTTCTCCCCGAATTACATCGCGAATAAGACCCGTTTGTTGTCTAAAATATGTGTACAAGTCGTGAAAGTTTAAAAATTAAAAGTTGTTATTACCTAATCATAAGCTGTTCACAGATAGAGAGAGCCTCATGATATGCCTTCTCCGCGTCTTCGTACTTCTTCTGTATGTACAGCTTGTTGCCTTTCTCCCTGAGCAGAGGGACTAGCTCCACCCTCTCCTTAGCATTGTACTGCCACAACTCCTTCTCATATTCATCTGATCTCTCCACTTTAAGTACTTCTGCAATAGAAAGTTAGTAAATAACGTGTAACGGAAATAACGCACATCCACAGACACCCCAAAAAGAATATCCTTTTTTATCCACAATTAATGTATTGAAACATTTTTATCATTTTCTTACATATTTGTTTTTATTACATATTGTCAGAATAATTTGTACAAATAATTGGCAAAACTGTGTGTTTGAAAGTGTGAACCGCTGTGAATTGCTAAAGCCTTATTGCATCGACTTAAGGCTCATTTTCGTTTACTTCGAGTGCTTTATGAAAATAGTGTCTATAATTTAATTATTTCTAAATAATTTTTTGGTAAAAAAAAATATTTATTTTTATTAATGAAATGGATTCTGTTATCGATTCTGAACAAAGTAGTTTCAGGATGTGCGTTAATTATGTTACACGGTGTAGATTTTGTTTTTGACAATTTTCTTTTCGTTTGACTCGTGACCCTGCCGCCGCGTCAGCTCATGATAAAGGACTCTGGTTGGGTCCGAAACTAGTCGGGCTATCCTAATAAATACACTTGAGTAAACCATTGTATCATTCTAGTATGAATCATCCTCATGAAATTTACTTTAATAAAAATCCTTCCTGAAAATAGCTGAAAGGATTCCAATTCTGTATGAATAAAACTTGTGTGTGATTTTTGATTAAGATACTTCAAATGCTGACTTTCTAATTTAACCACCCTTGACTGGACTATGACAACAACAAAGTTACAGTTACCAAATGTAAGCATTCTTTTTTAAACAAATCACATCAAGCAATAAAGATTTTTAGACTGGTCTATTTAATTATTTTAGCTGTTTTGTTTCCACTGCTGATTATTTACTGTCATTTCATTCTTACTGATTTTCTCTTTCAATTCCATATCTGTCTGGGAATGTCTGTCCCTTTCTGCTTTAAACCAGCAGTAGTTTAGTTCAAAATAAACATTACCTATGATAAACTCCAAATCACAGGGGTTCTTCATTAGCTCATCCAAGTCTTTGAATCCCAGGCCCTCGGTGTGCAGAGTCATAGTACATGAGTGCTTAATCTTATGTGAGTCCTGTCCCAGTTCACGCAGCGTCTTTGATATGTATGGGTAACTGAACACCACCTGTAGATGATAAAGTATGCAGAAAGATATTTTAAATCCTTTATACATTTATTTTTTCAACATTTCTGATCTTCTATTAAGTAGACTAGATGGTACTTGACTTTATGAAATATAGAAGGTTAAATAAAAAATATAAAGATAAGATTTAATAGATAAGTTTTAATGATCTAAAGGGTTCTATACAAAAACAATAAAAGGCTTATTTCTGGGAGCATACTTAAAAGTTATATTACCTCTTTTTTACATTGGAAGCTTGAAACTTCACCCACAGCCATCATTTTGACAATAGTCTCCCAAACTTCTAGTTTGAATTTATGGCCTATTACTAAGACCATAGGTTCCTTTTTCCCTATCTTTCTACTGTCATCCAACAGCACCCTCTCGTCCCCAAGTTTCCATGTTTGGAAGTGAAAATGTACCTAAAATAAGGAAAACGTTTAAGGATACTGTTTATCTTACAAATTACATGTCAAGTTATTTGCATCATTCACTTATTTACCTTACTACCATTTGCAATGGGCACATATTTTTGGCCAGCATAGATAGTATTTTTAATAACAGGAACGGGCTGAGTCATTTGGTAAAAAATAATATGGCACAAATATAAGTAAATTAAAACAATACACTTTATTTGTTTTTATCACAACCTTCACGATTGTAAATTCTTGTTTTGACAAAGACAATCAATCAAGTGACAGCTCTTCATATCGTTCAAGAAATATTTGAAACTCTTTATCAAACACTCGCCTATAATAATTTTAAATTATTCGATTATCGCTTAAACAAAATATTTAACTATAAAGAAATGGTGAACCTTTGAATTTCTACACCATACTAATTCGATTACAAATATTTTGGATAAGCCCATCTTCATTTACTTTTCAAAAAAAAAAATTGATACATTAAATGTTTTTATTACAAATTACTGGATAAAATATTAAAAACTGTACTGTTTTGTGATATTAAACTTTATTTGTTAAAGAGATTATAGTTCGTTCTTAAATCAGTGAGATTTTATTAGATTACATTTTTGTTATAGTCTGTGGATCGTTCTCACTCTTTCATTCGTGTCATATTTTCAAGCGAAAATTATAGTTTTTAGTTAATTGTAGAAATTACGATTAAAGTAGCATTTAACTAGGCAATCAATTATTTAAGGTTAAAGTATTACTCTTATTAGGTAATTATAAGTTAACATGGCTGATTTTCTGGAGTCAGAAGCTGAGGAAAGCGAGGTTAGTAAAAATTTTCTTAAGGCTTGTGTTCGATATGATTACGATTGCGTAGTTTCTGATGATGATTGTTGGGCGTTTGTAGGTCGATTCTGAAGACGAACAGCCAGCAGAGCGCAAGAAGCCTAAACGCAAAGCAGCCGTGCAAAGTGACGATGAGGACGAAGACGAAGAAGGTAATGTTGACATCGTGTACTTTCTCTTACATTGCTAAGTCTTTTAATCATTTGGTAAACATAGTAACTCAGTACCGTTATGCTGATAGGTGTCGATTAGTGCTAAGTACTATTGATGTTTTTTATCATTCAGTTTGTGACGCTATGTCTATAAACAGCTAGAAATGTTGACATACTTCTTTGTTTATACATGTGACTCAAAAATGTGTCATTCTCGAAAGTCAAATTTTCGTTTTTTTTTAATAGTCCATTTCTTTAAATAAAACTATTTATTAACTACTGAGTCATATTTCAGTTCAGTCCAACAATATGCTAATCAGAATGGTTTCAAGCATGGTCATAGAAAGTCCAATGAACCCTGAAGAACTAACTGTAACATATTATTTTCTGTAGATATTTATTTTATAGAAAAGTATAAAAGTAAATAGTTGAGAGAGATCAATTACAGCACACTAAAACACTCAAATTATAGTTTACCTTGTATTTATTTAATGATAATATACATTATGTTTAAGATAACCAATAATAATATTATAAATTACAGATGATGAGGAAAGACTCCGTGAAGAGCTAAAAGATTTGATAGATGATGCACCTATAGAGGAGTCTGGTAGTGATGGGGAAGACTCAGATGCTAGTGCTGGACCAAAGAAAAGAAAAAAAAGTGATGATGAGCTTGATGATCGGCTGGAAGATGAGGATTATGACCTCATTGAAGAAAATCTTGGTGTTAAAGTTGCTAGGGTAAGAAACAATAAGCATGCCTTATAGTACTCTATCCTATATTAAATGATTTAAAAAAAAAGCTAGTCAAATAACGAAAATAAAATTTATTTTAGATAAATATCTGTGCTTGAATAACTTTTGTGTTAGTAAATTACACAAAGATGCATTAGCTTATAGTCTTTACAAAATCGACAGTCACAATAATATTATAACATGATTTCTTACAGAATAAGTTCAAACGTTTGCGGCGGTTAGAGGATGATGACAGTGATAATGAAGGAAATGATGACCCTGAGCTGGAGAGAGAGGTCATTGCTGAGAAACTTTTTGTTGGAGGCTCTGATGAGGTTTGTGTACTATAAATTTTATATTTTAGACAACAAACAGGTCTGATTCACAATATAATTCAATATTTATTTTCTCCCGACGTGTCGAACGAGTTGCGCCAACCGTCCACCCATGACCATGGTTGGTGTAAAATATGTGTACAACTCGCAGAAGTATAAAAACATTAATTGTGTATTATTTTACCCACTGACTTTTTCTTCAAGTGTGAGGAACTTACTGATATAAAGTTGATAACCTATGCAGCCTTCACAGGCTAAACCTTGATGTCAATGTGGCCAACATTGTAATGCAGTTTTATGAGCTAGTGATTTACTTTGTTATTATGTTTGCTTGGTAATTCTTGTTACAATGTTAAAGGAAAAATAACTTTGGTCACTCACCAACAATTATACATGCATGATATTTTGAAACTTTTATTTTTAAAATTCCTTTATTATTATTATTATTAAAGCATTACATTGATGTGAGTCTGAAACTATACTAAACAAAAAATTATGTACATTTAAACTAAACTTATACAACTATAAAACAACACATTTATTTTTAAAGGAATCATGAAGTTTCTTAATAGTTCTTCTCCATAAGAATCACACTTTAGAAATGTGCAACTCGAATCAGTAAATTAAATGTTTCGAAAATGTAGGGCCGCTTAAAATCAAAACTTTGTTTTATGAGGTACACTAAATAATTTAGATCTTTAACTGTTCCAATGTAGTGTTATTCAAATTTGAACTCTGATGTGTATAGGAGGACGAAAACCGTTCAGAATCGGCGGCTCCTCGTGGCGAGGCGGAGTATGACGATGACAACGAAGACCTGGAGTCAGACGCTGATGACTTCATTGTAGATGATGATGGCAGACCTATAGCAGAGCGCAAGAAGAAACGGAAACCCATATTTACTGATGCGTAAGTTATAGTGGAGTAGTTATTGTATTTCATCAAACTTTTTAATAATTTAATATCAATTTCCAGAAAAATCCGGTCAAAATATTATGTTTTGTATAAATATTACTCATATGTTAACTCGCTATCGTAATATATACCTGTGTACTTCTAATTATCAAAATTTATTAATAAATATAATTTGATTTTGACCAGTTCCTTACAAGAGGGTCAAGACATTTTCGGAGTGGACTTCGATTATGACGAGTTCGAGAAGTATGGAGAGGAAGACTATGAGGATGAAGATGAGGAAGACCTGGACGAATATCTTGAAGATGAGGAGGAAGAGGGTAAGTTGACAGACAGACACTGGCTTTTGTGCTATATGTTATGTTAGAAGTGTGAAGTATTGTGACTAATCGTTAGACATGATAAAATGCCTGGTGTAAACTCCTGTGTGAATATCAGAGGTGCCTGATTACTTCTAGAGTGAAAGGAAGCACGACAGGGTAAAATCGTGATGTAAAATTTTAGTATTAATGCATTGAAATCACAGCCATAATCACATTAAGTGTCGGATTGAGTAAGGCGCAAGCTAATATCAACCGTTAACTTACTTCATCATAATAATAAACTCATCATATAATTCCATTTTAGGTGAAAAACGTAGAACAAAGAAAGGTAAAGCTAAAAGGCCGAGCAAGAAGTCTATATTTGAGATATACGAGCCTAGCGAATTGAAGAGAAGTCACTTCACTGATTTGGATAATGAGGTTTGTATTTATTTTGTTCTTTTAAAAGCCATTATTAACCTTTAAATTACTGTGTTTTATACCTAAATCAGATTCTTTCCTATAGCAGACAACATTCGACTAAATGTGTGAAATGTAATCCTAAAAATAACACTTTATAAACTTTTTTTTTAGTTAAGACTTATTGTGTTCCGTAAGTAACACTCCAGTTTTGTTATAAGATTTTAATAACAAACAATATATGCTTCTTCTAGATAAGAAAAACAGACGTCCCCGAGCGTATGCAAACCCGAGAGGTGCCAATCACGCCGGTAGAAGAGGGCAGCACTGAGTTAGAGGATGAAGCGGAATGGATATACAAGCAGGCGTTCCTGAAGCCGCCTGTGTCTAAACCAGACGCGCAAGAGGCCAGGGAGAGGTCGCGCAGGTCAGTTATTGCAAAATGGTGCTTATGTTGATAGATTATAAGGTCTATTTTCTGTTGGCTTTAAGTTTATTCTTCAATACTTACTAAAACATACAATAAATCTAGCTTTGATACTACGTAACGTAAATAGGAGTATAAGAAAATTATTAAGTTGTTGTATGAGCTTCATATTTTGCATTCATGGATTCTAGAACCAATTTAAAGTCTTCAGTGTCTTATCTGACGTAGTTTTAAATCAATTTAGCTTGGTTGGTTCTTACCTAAATAAATATTTCACAGAGGCAACAGCACCATCACAAAGATTCGGCAAGCACTGGACTTCATGCGCAATCAGACTTTAGAAGTGCCTTTCATAGCGTTCTACCGCAAGGAGTACGTGCAGCCGGAACTCAGCATCAACGATCTGTGGAAAGTGTATAAATATGACGCTAAGGTAAGTTACATTTACTATGTTTTTGTATTGTGACATCTAATAAGGTTTTGTTAGATATAAGAAATAATACTGAACATCAAGTTTTAGGCGTAGACTCTTAGTACGCCTAATTTTTCTTTAAATGGAACTTAAACTGCTGTGTCAAATGGCCTTTTTCTAATTCCTAATAATTTATACTTGAATAAAAAGGCCAAGATTTAAATCGAGTCCTGATTCTAATGTATGGAAGACGTGATTTACTGTCAACTATACAAAGCAGAATTAAGTAATTGTTTGTTTTCCTAGTGGTGTCAACTAAAACAACGCAAGGAGAACCTCCTGAAGTTATTTGAGAATATGCGAGAGTTTCAATTGGACAAAGTTATGGAGAATCCCGACGCGCCTATCCCTGAAAATATGAGACTGATCAGAGATGAAGATATTGAAAGGTATGCAATAAAAGTTTCTTTAGAAAACGTAAAAGGTAGCTGTACAGAAAATTTCTATTGAACTACGGAAAGGAAGGAAAGACATAATCATCATCTTTCTGCTCTTATGCCATTTTACTTGGAGTCAGCGCAATATGATTTCTTCTTCCATTCTCCCCTATCAGACGTTTCACTAAATATTAAGTATAAGTTGTACACAAACAGCATTAATAAAAATACTTAATTTAGTTCCTGACTAAAACAGTCACAAAAATAACGTTTCATAACTGACTTGACTTACTAATTTTATGATGGGTTCTACTACATCTACTATGTTACTGTCCTATATAGGTTAAAGAACGTTCAAACGCCAGAAGAACTACGAGATGTACACACACACTTCTTGCTCTACTACTCTACAGACCTGCCGGAAATGCAGAAATTACAGAGAACTAAAGAGAAGAAGAGAGATTTGGAGGAAAGAAAGTGAGTTGGTTTTATTATTGAACAAAAGTAGACTAGTAATATACATTGCCCCTGTTTATTTTGCCGTCAACTTTCTAGAGCCCACTATTATTTACTACGAAAGCGACTTAACTTGACAGTTTGATATTAAAAACTAAGCGAACTCGCATAAAATGGCTGTAGCTTGGGTTATTTCACCTATAATAAAATAACATGTTCAGGGAACACTTAGCCTTAGTCGAAACAGTAGCATAAAGACACTCAAAGAGCCTATTCAGTCATCCAACATGGCAATTCCGCCAGCCTTTTAGGCACACTCCCGGCTGGCAATGATGTGGACGGATTTTATGACGCTATTTTTTTAAGGTTTTGTACATATCTATAAGTTTGTATAGATGTAAATTTGTGTTGAGTTAGATCAACTAATAAAATGACTAACATAAAAAAAAAAACTCAAAGCACTATAGTCCAACAAATCTAAGAAGTACCGTTTGACGTTTCATCATTTTCAAACCGAAACAACTTTGTTCATGCGTACAATACTCAGTTTCGACAACCTTAGTCATAAAACCATGAATTTAGAAAGATTTTATTATTGTATCTAAAAATTTACAATTTTTAATATCCTAATTTAATTGAAAACTTTCAAACAAAGCAAAATAACACATATTTACATAGTAAATAATTTCTAATAGTTCTATTTTTGACCTCATTGCAAAGTCACGTAGTTAGGTCACTGCTTGTAGTGTTGTGACTCTTCAGAAACACTTGTATGCGGAAAAATCGATTACATATACGAAAAATCGAATGTATTACTTTCAAATTATCAATTGACGACACTTTACTGCGCGACCGCATTATGCACTTAATACATAGGTACCCTCAAATAAATTACGACTTCGACAGAGACGTACACTTTGATAATTTCATAGATAATCAACTAGTCATTAATTTAAATGACGATGATGACGAAGACGATGACGATTCTAGTACTAATAGTGTATAAATAAAATATCCTAAACATAACTTTTATTTCATTATGACAATTGATCTCTTAAAATTCGGATGTTATAGTAATCGATCTCATAAAAATCGGATATTATAGTAATCGATTTTTTTACTCCCAACCCTATTATCCTATTTGTCATAACTGTCAAACGGTACTTCTTAGATTTGTTGGACTATAAACCATCCTTATTGCTTATCAACACTCACATAACTATATCTCACAGACGCATGGCACGTGAAGAGGCGGACAAGAACGGAGAGGACCCGGAGGAGGCGGCCGCCGCGGTAGAAGCCGCCGAGCCGGATGACGAGCCCGTCACAGACGTCAAGTACGCCGTGCGGTCCGGACCCTACGAGCTCTGCAGGAAAGCTGGCATCGGTAAACATTATATACTTGAAATGTTATTGATAAAATAATATCATCCCACTTAACGTATAAGATCTTCTCTTGTATAAGATCATCATCATCTTCCTGCCCTTATCCCATTTCACTTGGGGTCGGCGCAACACGTCTTTTTCGTCCATTCTCCCCTATCAGACGTCACACTATCATTTACTTCTTGTATAAGATAATATAGTATAGAAATAAAAAAACAATATCCTCCTTTCTGTGGCAGTCGGGACATGTTTCCTGGACACGAAAGTGTATAAACAAAATAAAGTTACGAATAACATAAGTTACCCTCAATTTAGTATTTAGTAGGAATTGTAAATATCGTTGCGTCTTAGTCTTAATTCTAATTCAATTTAACTTTACCGACCCCACACACCTTATAAGCATATCATGACAAGCATATCATGCTGCTTAAAATTGAGTGCCGGTCATTATTAACTTTGCTTCCATCTTCTGAACGTTGACCTGAGAACACAAAGCATATCCAATACATTTTTTTGACATAAGAGAAAACATTTAATTTTCTACTTAACAGAGCCACTGGTGAAGAAGTTTGGTCTGACACCGGAGCAGTTCGCCGAGAACGTCCGCGACAACTACCAGCGGCATGAAGTTGAACAACAGCCAATACCGCCGCTAGAGGCCGCCGCTGAATATGTAAGTTAATCTGTTTAGTTGTCATTTGTGTTCTAATTACTTCTGACTGTAAAGTTGATATTATTATATCAAATTTAGTTTTAGATTCTTTATTAGTTTTTAAAGTTTATAACCGTTTATAATGCGTCGGGAGAAAAGAAATATCGAATATATCGCGAATATGACCCGTTTGTCGTCTAAATTAGTATTATTTGATTAATATAATTAAAATGTAATGTAATAGTACAAATTCTTTGCAATTGAAGTGGCATCGAATTGCGAGGTTTACTAAAATCGAAGTCGAAAATTTTCTGCGTGAATTTCGGACGAGCGCGTCATGTTCCCCTTTTTGTTATCAAACGTGCCGGTACTGTTATTAGACGTCAGCGTCATGTAGACGAACATACGCGTCTTGCAGTCGAACATACGTGTCTTGTTGTCGGGTAAGTTTAATGTTTGATAATTATGTGCTATGTGCACAGACGGGCGCGCTGGGTTCCGCGGCGGAGGCGGTGCGTCGCGCGGTGTACATGTGCGGCGTGCAGCTGGCGCGCGAGCCGCTGCTGCGCGCCACGCTGCGGGACGCGCTGCGGGACCGCGCCACGCTCTGCGTCAAGCCCACGCCGCGCGGCCTCAAGGAGATCGACGAGAACCACGCATGCTTCGGGTACACACCTTACACACTACACGACTATACACAGTGCACATATTGTGCACTACGCTGCAAATGAGTTCAATAAAAATGCCAGTTGTAAAAAAACAGATTTTCGGATCTAATATCGAAATGCCGTATGCCGAAAGTCCCCGGGGGGGGGGGGGGGGTCATTTTGGTTCAACTGATATACAAGTGTGTGTTATCATTTAGCTGCGTAACTACATGGCAACATTAATTGTCGCACGACTTATTGCGGAATCTAATGCTTTAAATAGCCTAATATTTAAATCTTAAACACAAAGTAGCCCATAGAGCTTTATAGATTCGAAAAATTGTAACTTATTCCTTAGTAACTAACTTATTGAAACAGTGAAACATGCTTATTCCATGCGTGGTCCGGTGTGTGACTTACATTTAATTCATGGTTTTCAAATCAAAATATTTTTACTCAGCCTGAAATACCTAAAAAAGAAGCCAGTACGAGACCTGACGGGCGACCAGTTCTTAAAACTGACGATGGCTCAAGAGGACAAGCTTCTAGAGATCAGTATCAGCGAACAGATTGAAGGCAACACGAGCCCTAGTTACCTGGAAGAACTGAAACAACTTTATCAGAAGGTAGGTTCATTGAAACTGCTTCACTACATAGTATAAAACGAAGTCGCTTTTTCTGTCATGTGTCATGTTGTATGTCCCTATGAACGCTCAAATCTTTAAAACTACGCAACGGATTTTGATGCGGTTTTTTTTAATAGATAGAGTAACTCATGAGGAAGGTTTTTATGTATAATATCATCCATTAAATAGTGGACAAATACTGTTATTTTTGAGGTTTCTAATGTGATGTCGCAAATAATTACATTTTTTCCGCTTACATTGCAAACGCAGGCTGAATCCTACGAGATTTATCAAAATAATGTACTAAGTATAGTACACAATGAAAAGGTCTACAGAAAACTCCGCGATGGTATATGTCTATCTCTTATGGATATCCCACAATAACATTTTTTTGTCATTTACTTTTTACGACAAATACTGACTAATATTCGAAGCGATTTTAACCAATACAGCATTAATCCTTATCCAATTAAATACCTTAAATACATTGTTGATTTAATATAGATCTATTTGGCCTTTTACAGCATCTGATTTAAATCAATATTTTTGAAGATGTACAGATTTAAAAATTGCGGAACGTAGCGTTTACGGCGACGCGGCGCGGCGGCAGCGTGCCTATAAATGTTTTTATATGCCGCTATGTTTTTTTATAAACAACGTTCACAGTTTTTCTGTAGCGTATTTAGTATATCAGCATTGCACCCGTGCGAAGCCGGGGCGGGTCGCTAGTGTCGTATAAAAATAGAATATCAATGTTTTGACACTCAACAGAAGAAACTGTTGACCAGCAGGCATGCACTTACAGACTTTGACAGTGATTTTACTGTTGTAAAACCTGGTTCTATACAACATATATAATCTTTAATAAAATCTTTTATTGGTTTAAAAACATATTAACAAAAATAATGAAACCCACCAAACTGTGAGACAGTTTGTCGGCGGGAATAGCATGTGTTGCAGTCTATTTCCACAGTGGCAAAATTGCAAATAGTTTTAAAGAGCAACTTAAGCATCAGTGAAAGCTTGTCGTAAGACTTGCCAAAATCTGGAAATCATTAATCGCAATAACATAACGTCTGTCGTATGTATTAGGACGAGTTCGCGGCGACAGTTGAAGCGTGGAACGAGTTGCGCGCTGAGGCGGTGACGATCGCGCTCACTAAGCTTGTGATGCCCGAGCTCAGGCGCGAACTGCAGGCTGTGCTGCTGCAGGAGTCTAAGGAATATGTGCTCAAGTAAGTGTAGAACGATCAGAAGAAACATTAATGATTTTAAACTTTCCCGACTTGTACACATATTTTAGACGACAATTCGGACTTATTCGCGATATAATTCGTTATTACTTTTCTCCCGACGTTTCGATCGAGTTGCACCGACCAGTCTACCCGTGACCACGGTCGGTGCAACTCGATCGAAACGTAAATTGTTGAGGTTTCGATAGTTCATGCATGACAGCATTGCATAAATTCACTAACTGATCGATAAACGTAAGTTTCATTGCATATTAAGCTTATTTGATTCTGAGAGTTGTTTATCGTTTATCGATCAGTTTATCAGAGTGACCTTTTATTTACTTGGAAGTTTCGGTTTCGTACAGGCTTTTACATACACTTTTATTGACATAGTTGTTATTTGCAGATGTTGTCGACGGCGGCTTTATGACTGGTTAAAGGTGGCGCCGTATGAGTCCCGAGTGTCAG
This sequence comes from Chrysodeixis includens, assembly GCA_941860345.1. Classification (NCBI taxonomy): domain Eukaryota; kingdom Metazoa; phylum Arthropoda; class Insecta; order Lepidoptera; family Noctuidae; genus Chrysodeixis; species Chrysodeixis includens. The sequence continues at coordinate 9,230,392 of OW796103.1, forward strand.
ACGACGACGACGAAGAATGGGATGCGTCTAACGGTCAGTATGTTTGTCATCATTAGTCGAGGCTTTAAAATTATGCTGAAAAATTATGTTAATAACTAGCGAACATTATTTTTAATAAATGAACAAAGAATTTTATTTAATGTAAAGGACATAAGATGTTTTGATTTATATCTACGAAAAATAACGCAGTTTATGTGGCACATAATCGATACCATGGATGACTCCACACCGTCGAACGTCCGCGATCACACCGATGTACCTGTTTTAGTCATTGATGTATAGTGTGGAACCGTGCTCAGGCTAGGCCAGCGGTGGTGCTGGCTCAGCTCGTATCTTAAACTGCCCTTGCACTTGACCCCTTGGACGTTGTGTCTATTACTGAATGCACTACTTTTTCGACACTACAGTAACTTTGAACACCATTCGTACAGGTCTACGCGTGCTATCTATAGCCTACGTACCGGACAGACAGCACAGCGCGTTCGCGTGCCTAGTGGCGGGCGGCGGCGAGGTGGCCGACCACCTGCGCCTGCCGCACCTGCTGTACCGCAGGAACGCCTGGGACGCGCTCGAGCGGCAGAACAAGGAGGCCGACATGACTGCGCTAAGACGGTAAGTGTGCAAAGACTGTAGGCAAGACTGGTTCCTCAATTAATAGTGAATTGTAAAAGGCATTGTATGCGACATCTACAAAATACATGGCGTAATAAACCGCAACGCAAGAGCGCGAGTTACTCACTTACTCTTCTCGGCATGTAACGTGGCAACACTTCGAAAGAGAAGGAATACGCAGAAGTCATTTTACATACATACTTGTATTCTGCGCATCTCTTCTCTTGCTCTAACTCTTGCCAAGTTACATACCGGCAATAATAGTTTGCTTTTAAAGTAGTGGGACATTGTTCGCCGTCGCATCGGTTTTTCGTTCGTCAAACTGTTAAATCAACGCGTACATCGACGCAACGCACTAACGAAGCATCAATCTTTTAGTATCTGAGTTTAAAGCTGATTTAATTGCTCTGATCGAACAGAATATTACTTTCAGTGGGCATTTCTATTGGTCATTGGACAAGCAATATTTATGTCTAACCACGTCTTTCACAATTTGACAGTGAAGTCTAGCAAAATAAATATTCTTATTATAATTCTCTACGTATATTTTAGCATATTATATGAAGACTTGTATCCTCTATAGGTTTATTTTACGCAAGAAGCCTCACGTGATAGTGATCGGTGGCGAGTCTCGTGAGGCGCTGAACGTGAAGGCCGACGTGTCGGACTGCGTGCAACAGCTGGTGGAGGACGAGCAGTTCCCGCGCATTCCTATAGAGATCGCCGACAACCATATCAGCAAGATCTATAGTAACAGTATACGTGGACGGGTGAGTAATGATACAAATATATGGGATAATGTCAAAACTGTTACTTCCTTTTTATGCTATCACAGCTCTTTATTGATTTAGATTTTTGACGATCCTCCTAGCAAATTGACGTACCTATTTTCCAATTTAAATTTTATTGAAAGCCTAAGTAATAGTTGTATGTTTTTGTCCACAGAATGATTTTAGAGAATATCCCGATATACTTCGTCAAGCTATTTGCCAAGCTCGGTTGTTGCAAGATCCGCTAATGGAAATCTCGCAGCTTTGTGGTCCAGACGAGGAAATTATGTGCCTAAGATACCATACCCTACAAGATCAAATAACTAAAGAAGATTTATTAGAAGGTATAGAATTAGAATTCGTTAATCGAGTAAACGAAGTAGGTGTAGATGTCAATGAAGCAGTCCTAACCGGCCGGGGAACCGAACTCCTACAGTTTGTCTGCGGCCTGGGACCTAGAAAAGCACAAGCCCTAATAAAACTCTTCAAACAAACAAATCAGAAACTAGAAAACAGAACACAACTTGTAACAGTTTGTCACATGGGCCCCAAAGTCTTCATCAACTGTTCAGGTTTCATAAAAATAGATACTAGTAGTCTCGGTGACAGTACCGAGGCTTACATAGAAGTGCTCGACGGCTCCCGAGTGCATCCGGAAACATACGAGTGGGCACGAAAGATGGCGGTCGACGCGCTCGAGTACGAGGACGAGGACGCGAACCCCGCCGGAGCCCTCGAGGAGATCCTAGAAGCCCCCGAAAGACTGAAAGACTTGGACTTAGATGCGTTCGCCGAGGAATTGGAGCGGCAAGGCTTCGGCAACAAGAGCATCACCTTGTATGATATTAGAGAAGAATTGAACTCTAGGTATAAGGACCTTAGGGTCGCTTATCGCTCGCCGACAGCGGAAGAACTGTTCGATGTCTTAACGAAAGAGACGCCGGAGACTTTCTATGTCGGCAAGATGGTGTTGGCGTCAGTTATTGGTATTACTCATAGGAAACCTCAAAGAGAAATGTTGGACCAAGCTAACCCCGTAAGAAACGATGAGACTGGACTTTGGGAATGCCCCTTCTGTCATAAAAACGACTTCCCTGAGTTATCTGAGGTATGTAACCATACTGTACCTTATTGTTTTAAAAAAAATCTGTTTGATGGTGTCCCAAAACTCGGAAATTATTCGTAGATTTTTCTGGTATTTTTGGTTACCATCACTGGTAGCTAAATATGAGTCTTTCTGACACTTAAATACCATAACATACATTAGTAATAACTTCCCCATTGCCTACCTTATTCTACTTTAGAATCAATAAATTGCTCAAACAGCTTTATTCTCCTCATTATTCACATGCTAATTCTTCCCAGGTATGGAACCACTTCGACGCCGGCGCGTGTCCAGGTCAAGCTACAGGCGTACGAATCCGACTGGACAACGGTCTCTCAGGCTACATCCACATAAAAAACTTATCCGACAGACACGTGGCGGACCCTACAGAACGCGTGCGCATCGGACAGACTGTGCATTGTAGGATACTCAAGATAGACGTCGAGAGATTCTCAGTAGACTGCTCTTCTAAGTCCTCAGATTTGTTGGATAAGAACAAAGAGTGGAGGTAAGTTCGTTACAAAAAAATATAAATAAATAATTATATGAATATTTTGAAAAAAAATAAAATAGTTTGTGTTTATTTGATTAGTGTGTATTTGTGTAAATAAGGTTCTTAGCAAATATTTGAGGCGATAAAGTTTTCTTGCCGATAAGAAATCTCATACCATCTTCATTTAGTATGACGTCCTCAAATAGTTAAGAAAAATAATTACATTGTTTTCCCAGACCTCCAAAAGATCCATATTACGACCAAGAATCAGAAGAGAAGGATATCCGTAAAGAGAAAGAAACAAAACAGACAAAGGAACGGATGCAGTACGTGAAGCGAGTGATCGTGCACCCCGCCTTCCACAATATATCGTTCGCGGAGGCCGAGAAACTCATGGACAAGATGGCGCAGGGAGAGGTCATCGTCAGGCCTAGTAGCAAGGTAAAATATACCTTATGGGCTTGTATTTAAAGCTCTTATAGTATTTAAGGTAGAAAGTTATAACTTGGTTGTTTTCGTAGGGTTCTGATCACCTCACCGTGACGTGGAAAGTAGCGGACGGCATTTATCAACACATCGACGTGCGAGAAGAAGGAAAAGAGAACGCGTTTTCGTTAGGTTTGTTGTTATTTTTGTCTATTTGAATGTGATGTACGTTGTGTTGTTTGTTCAAAGTAACATCTCAATGTATTTCTTTTCAGGTCGAAGTTTATGGATACAAGGTTCAGAATTTGAAGATTTAGATGAAATTATAGCTAGGTATGTGACTCCAATGGCGGGACATGCGCGTGATCTGATAGCGTACAAGTATTACAAGCCGCTCGGCGGCATGCGAGACAAGGCAGAGGAGCTACTGAAGGAAGAGAAGGCGCGCAACCCCAACAAGATCCACTACGTGATCTCCGCCGCCAAGAACTACCCCGGGCGCTTCCTGCTGTCGTACCTGCCGCGCGCGCGCGTCACGCACGAGTACGTGTCGGTGACGCCGGATGGCTACAAGTACCGGCAGCGTACGTTCGACTCCCTGCCCGGCCTGCTGCGCTGGTTCAAGGAACACTTCCGCGAGCCGCCGCCCGCCACCGCCGCGCGCACGCCCGCGCCCCGCACCCCGCTGCCCACGTCCGCCTACCACACGCCCGCCAACCACACGCCTGCCTTCCACACGCCAGCGCACACGCCAGGCCCCGCGTACATCAACACGCCCTACACGCCATCAGCGCAAACACCTTACATGACGCCGTTCGCCACCACGCCCCGCCAGCCCGACTTCCTGGCGCCCGCGCCGCGCCGCGCGCCCACCGCCGCGCCACACATGGCGCACGTGTCGCACGCGTCGCACGCGCAGCACGCGCCGCCCGGCTATACCGAGCCCGCCGACTGGCAGAAGGCCGCCGAGGACTGGATCCGCCGCAACAATCGCGAGCCCTCCGGCACGCCGCGCGACTCGCGCTCGCTCGCCACGCCCCGGGAAGGTCGGGACGGCAGAGAGAGCAGAGACGGCCGCGAGAGTCGCGACGGCCGTGACGGCCGTGACGGGCGGGACGGTCGCGAGAGCCGCGACGGGCGTGACGGGCGCGACTCCCGTGCGTCGCGCACACCGCGCACGCCGCACGCGCACTCGTCGGGGCGCTCGTCGCGAGCGCACTCGCTGCGCTCCACGCCGCACACCAACACCTCGCCGCGCTCCATGTCGCTGGGCGACGCCACGCCGCTCTACGACGAGAACTAGACATAGCGCGCTGCAGTCTATGGCCCGCGGCTGACCCCACAGGACTAGTACAGTATTCGCTGATGTCGTTGGTACGTTCCTGCTCCTGTACAAACTCTCTCGTACCGATCGTTCCCGACTAGGACCACGTTCACTAGATAAGTGATAGCTCGGTTGCCCATCAGACTGCGGCCCGCATCCCGCAAGTCTTCGGCGACTGAGTGTATAGTTAGCTAGAATCTGATTATAACCAATGAGAGTCGAATGACCTCTTATTATCGCCAGCCTCCGTTGTCGTCCAACAGCTATGGCGCCTCGACTAGTATAGTAAAATTAATGATATTTTATTACCTAAGCGGATTGTGTCCACGATATGAAATTATGACGATTTTATTTTAATTAAAATAATTTCAGAAATACGTAGCCAATGATATAACTTAATAATACCAAGAACGTTGGTAACCACATGACAATGAAGAACATTACCTGTTAAGACTGCTTTCATATAATCGTCAAATTGCATGTTTATATCTGTGCGATGTATTAATTAGTTCGTTATGCTGTACATTGCAACTTTTATAAGTAATATTATTGTTTTATGCAACTGTTTGTTTCTGATTCCTTTGACGCTTGTCTGAAAGCAAATATGAATATGTCATACGAAAAATATAGTAATAAAACAATTATATGACAAAATATGACTCGAGCAATAAATAAATCTGATTGATAAAATATGTCAAAACGCGACCTTCAGTATCTGCCTTAGCTATGGTTAGTGAGTAATGGATTTTTTCATAATTTATTCACGACAGTTCTCTTGAAACCAATAAAAATTATGACAATGAACGTGCTGCAGTTTTATTTTCTAGTATAACTTACCTATTTACTGATAAAACTTTAAACATTAACAACGAAAAAATATGTAATCCTGAAAGAATTGCTTCAAATTTTAATGGATTTTACACAAGTCAAAATTATGACCAATTCTTTGACGAATCAAAATATGAACACATAAGGACAAGTTTAAAAAATTCAATTTTTATGAAGCCAGTGACGGAAGAAGAGATGTACAAATGCATACTATTGTTAAAAAATAAAAAGAGTACCGGGAATGATGGGGTTACTACTCAAATAGTGAAAATATCGGCCGCTGCAATAATAAAACCACTGACATTTATCATAAATTTAACAATTACAACAGGTTGTTTTCCTGACAGATTGAAAGAAGCTATAGTAAAGCCCTTGTATAAAAAAGGAAATGCGGAAAATTTAGAGAATTATAGGCCAGTGGCACTACTACCAGTGTTTTCAAAACTTTTTGAAAAAACTATTTACAACCGTTTGATAAGTTATTTGGATAAATTTAATTTGATAAATGATGCACAATGTGGATTTCGGAAAAATCGCTCGACAACATTAGCCATATTCAAAATAATGAAGGGTATATTTGAGGCTATAAACTTAAAAATGCCAGCCACTGCTCTTCTATTAGACATGTCAAAGGCATTTGACTGTGTTAATCATAATATACTGTTAAGACAATTAGAAAATATAGAGATTCGCGGTATACCATATAAATTAATAGAAAGTTATTTGACAGGACGCAAACAAGCAACTGAAGTAATCTATAGGGACAGTAAAATAAAAGCTATGTTATCAAAAATATCGAGCTATGCTTATATAAATGTTGGAGTACCCCAGGGAAGCATATTAGGTCCACTATTATTTACGGTTTATATAAACGACTTTCCTAATATTATAGAAGATCAGTGTGTCTTATTTGCTGATGATGCTTCCATTTTGTTTACTGCAAATAGTATGTCACAAATTGAATACGAAGAAAAAATAAATAGTACAATAAAAAAGGTAGTTGACTGGTTAAAAACATTAAACCTTAAAATAAATATAAATAAAACAAATTATATACAATTTCGCCCATATCAAGCCCAACATAAAAAATTAAATATGGGTCAATCAACTATTTTTTGTAAAATACGATTTCAAATGTGAAAAAACAAAATTTCTAATTTCATCGTGATTTTATACTTAGTGTAGTAGCTAATTTAACCTAGTTTACAAATACAACCCGTGCCGCGACCAACAACGTACGAATTATAATATTTTCACCAGTAATATCGGGTGACACATCATCTTATGTCCTTTGGGTAACCGATGTTTAGATGATAACTTTGTGAATGAAAATGCATTTTTAATATTTATTCTTTAATGTAATTAAAACAAAGTAGTAATAGCAACTGTATTCAAATATAAATTCTGATAAAATTTGAATACTTTTTACAAAAAAGTCATAAACAAGGTCTCTTGGGTAACCAATACTAAAAAAAAAATTTTAACTTTTGAGTATTTTGTACTGAGTTGTTCATTTACAAATAATTTTATATTATACGTAATTTAATCAAAGTAATTTAGCTAACAGTAAGAAAAACTAATTATTATGCATATTCAAGAGGTAATAACATAGAAAAAACAACTCTTAAAATTGGGGACATTTGGTGACCCAAGAGACAAATTTAGTGACTCAAGAGACCCTATTACTGCATAAGGCTTGCGGAGCCTTATGCAGTAAGTTCCAAAGTCCAAAGTGAAGACTTTTTGATCAGACTTATCTTTTTTTAGTAACTAAATTATTTTTTCGTGTCGGTTTTCCGTCCCATCGGATATAGAGAGTGAGGGAAGAATCGCATACATTTTGTTTTTGATGAACATCATAATTTTTATTCTGATCAGCAACGTCTTGCTCAGCGTCAGTATCAGCATCTGGAAAGCCTGGAGAACTAGGAGGCGTTTCTTCAAGAACTCTATTGAGATTTCGCACTCGCTCTCTTTGATTCTTTTTCCTTATTCTCCAAATCACTCTCGCGTTGTATCTCTCTTTAGGGTTTAAGTCTTTAGTCAGTCTTTTTTTGGCGTGATAGTTTTCTCTCTTCTTTTTTTGTACTCATTATATTTATCTGGATCTTGTTTTAATCTCTCTTTATAACGTCTTTGCTTTTCTGCGTTTGTAAGAGGCATTCCTTATACCTAAAACAAAATAAGCTATGTAAGCACATAAACCCATTACAAAACACTGCAAAAACAAAGCTCATTCCGCTTATCACTCCTTAAAACAGTCGTAACGCATAAAAATTATACATTCCAAACGTTTCATCTGCATGCAAAACCACTATGTCTCTTGGGTAACCAAAACTGTCTCTTGGGTAACCACCAGAGTGACCCAAGTGACAGGTTATCCAGGGGACATTTTACACCAAAAGCTGTTCTCATTATGAATTTAATAGGATTAAAATAAAAATTCAGTCCCTACTGACTTATTAGATCACAATGCAATATAAATAGAGAACTAAATCCATTAAAAAGTAAAAACTTACGATGTTTTGCACGGTCTCCCAGCAGACTAACAATAAAGACACGTGACGACTTCTCCGGCCGCAGGCAAAATGGCCGAGCGAATCAAAATTTCATACGACGGCAACCTTGATCGTATGATTCTCAGAACTGTTTCTTATTAGTCTAACGCACGTATATCGCTATCTCACTCGCAATCATGTTCAACGGCCGCGGTTACTCAGTGGACGGAGGATGAACTTAATAAGGCGGGACACTTTCGCGCGGGAATATGTTTTCAAATTATGGAAAATATAACATGACTATATCTTTGTAAATTTCTAAACATGTGCTCATTTATATTTTAGTACTGAACATATACAAAATGATGGGACTTTAGTGAAGATTTTTTAAACCAGAGCAATATATTTCTGAAGCTAGGGGTCAGGGGACACCTACGTTTTGTATAGGAACGTGTGATTACGTCCTCTGGGTAACCAATTATTTTCGTTTAAATTTATGTAAACTTAACTTAATTACTATTTTAGTATTGTGGATTTATCCTGCAATTATGAAAACGAATGTAAAATCATCGATTTTTTTAAAAGTTTCCGAATAAAGACAGTAAGTTCACTGGGGACAGGTGTTGAACAAAAAAAAGTTGATTGACCCATATACATTACAATAAAACTACTATTGAAGAAGTCAATAATGCAAAATTTCTTGGTTTAAATATTGATAGTCATTTAAATTGGAAGCAACATATTGAAATTATAAATAGTAAACTTAGATCTTACTGCTATACTCTTCAAGTATTAATCAACACAACTGATGTTACTACAGCTCAATCGGCATATTACGCTAAAATATTTTCAATTCTTAGTTATGGCATCATATTTTGGGGAAACTCTGTAGAGGTAAACTCAACGTTTGTACTTCAAAAAAGATGCATAAGAACAATACACAACATTAACAGTGATGTTTCATGTAGGCCTGCTTTCATTAAGTATAAATATTTAACGTTGACGTGTATATATATACTACAAGCAGCAATTTTCATTAAAATGTATGATAAATATTTTCCAACTAAAAATACTTTAAATTATAATAGCAGATTACGAAATCAAAATAAAATAATAGTCCCTCATCCAAAATATGACATATTCAAGAGAAACATGTATTATACAAGCATAAAGATTTATAATCATCTACCAGAGACTTTAAGATCTCTTACTTTAAACAAATTTAAGATAACATTAAAAAGAATCCTTATAGATAATTGTTTTTATAATTTAAATGAATATTTTAATAAAAAAATTGACATTACTTAAAGAAAAAATGACGAAAATAATTAATGTAAACTGACATTAGAGTAATTGAATAAGCAATTGTATAGTTGTAATATGACATGTTTATAATTTGTTATAATTGGTAAATGGTAATTGGTAAAAACGAGTATTAAAATAATAATTATATAAAAACACAAATTGGACATGTATGTTCTTATTGTATGCCTTATCAGGTAAATTGTGCTGAGCTAAGACATTTAATGTTAAGATCTGTTATTTATAACAAGTGCCACAATTTATGCAATAAAGTGATTATTATTATTATTATTAAACTAGCTGCTGCCCGCGACTTCGTCTGCGTGGTATTCAAGATGTGTAGTGCTGTACAAAAAGTAAAGCTAAATAATGTTTAATGCCAGCTCTCTAATCCTGTTCCGTTCCAAAGTACCTAATTTCTTAACTTCCTAATCCTAACCTCTAGTCTTACAAACATATTTGACTGTTAGTTAACACTGCTAGTTTTTTGCTGTGGCCACTATCTTGCACTGATTTGACAATTTGGATTGAATGACTTGAGAACGGGCGATGGTAAAGAAGTGTGCCGGTCTCTTACTGGCTAAACCGCCGGAGTGCTACACCGTATTCTATTGTCGGGGGCCACGGGAACGCTTTCGCAATCTACCGCAAGCCCCGACAGGAGAGCTATTTTTAACGGGAGCTTCTTCATTAACGTGGAGCCAGCTTTGGCCAGCCCTTATTAAGAAGCGCGTGGAAGCACCACGCATTTCGTCTTTACCTTTATCCAGTAAAGTAGACTGCCCTGAGACTACTGGCGTAGGTTATTTACGGTGGCTGGAGGAGGGCAAATAAGGCCCTTCTTCTATCCTTTGCTTGTCGAACATGGATCAGGTGGTCAGATGAAGCCTGCCGTGCTTTTTCCACTTTTCCTTGAGCGTCATCACTTCTTCGCAGAACTTGGTAACGGCGCACTAACTAACCGCGGACACTTTGGCCACTCTAGGCGATGTGACATCGTCGTTACGAAGATGTCGCATTCGCACTGGGTGTGAGAGGGGTCTGTATACCCAAATTTGCCAAATTTTGTTTGCCTACCTATTTGGGTTCTGAGACGGTTGAATGCTTTCTGAACAGGCCACTGCAAGGTGGGCCAGTAGGCCGGGCGGCAGATGTTCCTGAGGTAGGACATAAGTAGTAGGTGGTAGTTGTCGATCTGCCCAGATCTTGATCCGAGCTCGAGTTAGAGTTGCAATAGTAGTCAGTGTATATCGGAAGAAGCTCTGTTGGCTCTTAAGTCTACACGATTTAAGTCTCTTCTATCGTCAGGTAGAGCAATGCCAACCAGGAGGAGAACTTATTGTGCGGGGTTGGTCCTTAACAGCCAGATATTATTCGACACGTTGGCACTGTGCGCTGTGGTGCGGAGAACAGCAGGCGCTGCTCCTCATTCATCTTCTTTTTCGTTTTCTTTCTACCTTTGACAGATGTTTTTTTTTTAAATCATGTCTTAGTGCTTACTTACATGATTATCAAAGTTCCAAGTTTCTAATTCTAGAAGTTTGAGCTGACCCAACTGAGCCTGAAGAAGGTTAATGTTACGCACACATACAAAACAATCGCGGGAGTACGCGTGCGGCGCATATTCGTACGCAATATTAAACAAATATTAATAATAACAGCCTATCTTTATAATACTTTACCTGTGCAACTACCCTATACCATCGCAATTGGTGCACAATTGTGGTAGTGTATAGGCACTATCAAATCTTTACAGCCACGCGTCACACACACCAAAATTGCAGTCAACAGCTAAGCAGTTATTTAAGTAGGTATAGTAAATCATTTACCGTCCACACAATTTTTTGTTTTGGTGTAGTTGGTTTTCTTTTATTTCATATCCACAGCTCCTCCTAAATTGGATGAGACTGTCCTAGCTTAAACAGTAATACCAGATACCATATAAAAGTATTTTAAAGAACAATTTTTGGTATGTTAAAAAAAATCCAAGCGCTTCTTACAATACTCTTGCACTACCAAAAACGATAGAAGAAAAAAAAAATTTGCTTGACTAAGATTCGATTCGTACTCAAAAATTATAAAAAAATAAATTAAAAAAATGTGTGTCGAAATGAAATTTGAACTTAGAGTATAAAAATACGAAGCTCGTACTTCCTGAGCCCGCTATTTTAATTTCTATATTGTAAGCCAAATAGCATGTTAATATTAATGTCAAAACATAAAACCATAGCAACAGTATTTTGGTCGCTATGGTTCGTAATTCGTAAAACCCCATGGTTAATAACCTGATAATAAATAGCCTATATGTTGTCTAGACATGTCCTTGATCTTCATGCAAAATTTGAATACTTATGTATATTAAGTAGTTTTTTCGTTTAGCCGGTAATTGTCATAAAATTCGTGATTGCTCACCCTCCATATGAAATAGCGCAATAATATGTAGAATTTATGTTGTCACGACCTTTAGTCAATATATTCTGAAAATTTGAAATGAAAATGACATCTGTACATTATTTTTTTGGGATTATCCCGGACATATATTTACGGATAGTTTAACAATTTTATGACAATAGTTCTTTAAACAGGTAACCGTCACAAAACGATGGGCAGAAAACCTTAGTATTCACGTAAACAGCTTTAATTTTCATCGACTTAGCTTCAAAACAGTCGGGAGTTTCAAAAAAACGTACCTCCCCCTTTTCACCCCCGTTAAGGCAGAATTTTAAAAAATCCTTATTGCGTCATTCTTAACTTCTATCTAAATAGCCAAATATTAATTTTAATCGAATTAGCTTCAAAACTGACGGAGTTTTATACAAACTTACCCACCCCTTCTTACCCCCTTAAAAAGCAAAATTCCAAAAAAAAGATAGCTTAAATGTTAGCGAGGACTAATAGCTACATAATTAAAAAAGTTTCATCAAAATCCGTCCAGTAGTTTTTGCGTGAATCGCGGACAACAAACAGACAGACAAAAATTTTTTTTTCATATTTTTGGCTTCTATGGGTTGTATGAAGATCCCCCATCTAAGATTTTCTTTAATATCTTTAATGTACAGACATAAGGTTTTTATAATTTTATTATATGTATAGATATTACATTTTAAAAAACGCTGATCAAAATATTTATATAAAAGAAACTATAATTGGAAATAAACGCTTTACAAATGAATTTAAACGTGGAAGAGATTTACACTTTTATTTGACGAAATTCACACATTTTTTTTGCTATAATGGTTTGCAGGCTAGTCATTAAAAAAAATACACCAAACAAGTGAAATAATTTTATTGATCATTTCCTTGTATAAATGTAAATTGTAATTAGTATATGGTAAGTTGTCTCACTTTGAACCAGGTAAATTTCAAAGTCCCATATTGGGCTGGATTTTCAATCAATGCCTTCAATTTTTTGTGTATAGTTAGCATATTTATTTAGCTTCAATTTTGTAAAACATTAATTTCTCATATTCTTTTTAATTTCGGCGTAAAACAGGTTTTTCTGAAAAAATATTTTTGGTTCAATGAGTACCACCGGTGGTACACATTTAACCAGGGTGTGGTCCACATTGAGCCACCTTATTGAATATGTCTTATAGATCAATTTATAGGGCAAATACTTTGTAATAATAAAAATCAGTCTTATATTTATTAAAATCACTTAAAATCTTATGATCCTTTAATTGGATAATTAGCCAAATCGGGTTCCAAAGGCATCCGGAGTTTTATGGCATCTGATCTGTGCAGCTTACCACTTAGGCTTGGCCTCAAGCATGTTGGCAGTCGAATGCACCATTTTATAACAAATTAAAACAATTGTAGAAAAAAAACTCATTTAACGACTTGGATGAACACAATAAACCATGGTTCAATGTGTAACACCCCCAGGTGGTTCACTGTGAGACACACCAGGTTTTGATAACTAATCTTAAAAATTTACCGGCATACCAATCACTTAAAAACTCGAATTGTAGCGCTTTTAATTGCTAAATAACCGTAGAATACAATGTACATATAAATAAATTGATATTATTTAAATGAAAAAAATAAATAAATTAAAAAATTAAAAAACCCGACTGCATAAAAAACACTTTAAATAAAAACTGAAAAGTAAAAAACAAGCTTAGTCTAAAAGTGTAGATAGCAATGCTATTACCACAAAATTAAATAATTTCATAATCAATACACAAAAAATAATAATCTTATGCGAAACATAATTGAGTATAACAGTCGGGACCCATATTGAATGATTTTAGTCTAGTTTATTTAATGGGTCCCGACTGTTACACTCAATTATGTTTCGCATAAGATTATTATTTTTTGTGTATTGATTATGAAATTATTTAATTTTGTGGTAATAGCATTGCTATCTACACTTTTAGACTAAGCTTGTTTTTTACTTTTCAGTTTTTATTTAAAGTGTTTTTTATGCAGTCGGGTTTTTTAATTTTTTAATTTATTTATTTTTATTTAACACTTTTTAGTTAGTTTTAATACGGCTATGTGTTTCTCAAGATTTCACCCGCGACACGAGAGAACTACTTCCAATACCAAGATAATAAAAAAGTAACACACGTCGATCCAGTTATTTTAGATTGATAGCGTAACACAAAGAGAGTAAAGGAATTAGAAAAATAAATTCATTGTAAATAATTTAGTTTAGACGTACTTTTATTATCACTTTTCACTTTTAAGTTCAGAAACCGCTAGTCAACCGCGTCGCATACTATACGAGTATTTAGTTTGGATAATAAAGAAACAATTGCACATAGTATGTTTTTTCTATATGTCAGTGATATACCATTTTGGAATCCTCATGATGAGCTCTTTAATTTGATACCCATATTGTAGCAAATATTTTTTTTTATTTTTTTTTACTTCTATCTACGGCGCCTCACGGCCGCCATGTTGGTTTTTGTTTGACGTCACATATCTAAGAACACTTGGGTAATTAAGACGAATCCAACGATGCCCTGATTGTCGAAATCCATCAAGCCGTTTCGAAGATATGAGGTAATAAAGAATATTATGCTCATACATACATACATACATACATACATACAAGATACGCGCGAAAAACATAACCCTTCCTTGGCAGTCGGGTAAAAAAGCTAAAAAAGAATGAAATTGGAAAAAAATATTTACTTTTTGAGTCAATTTGCTTTCAAATGCTCCTCACACAACCAATTGGCACGCGATCGCCACGCAAATTAGTGGGCAGTAAGGGATCGTAAATACCTCTCTTTCACTCATATTAGCGCGGTTAGCAACGTAGCGTTTTCGAGATTCGGCGGTGGTTCAATGTAGCTGCCTGGTTCACTGTGAGACACCCGACCCTACATTATTTGATTTTAATAAATTACAAATGTGTTCATGGTAATCCTTGCCATTTGTCTCAATTGCATTCGAAGTGATAGATAGTTGTTCTTGTGACGCACTTCACATACACACGGCTATACAAACTATTTCCGTTTTAATCGAATTTTAATAAGGTGTCGATATTTCAGCTGACTTTGAACGATGTCCGGCGATAAGCTTGCTTCCTACACACATACAGTTAGGACCAACGTCTGTACACGTATCATTACGATACAAAGCAATATGATGGTAGTTTTCTTGACATTGTCAGATAATTGAGATATATTTGTGCCATAAGAAAGCAGAAGATACTGCAGTTGTCAACATTCCGTAATTTTATTTTACAAGAATTTATTCGGGCACCAAAACAAAAACGTTTTGAATGCCTGAGGGCCTACCACAAACTATTAGCGCGGTTCTGCCGCATGCCTTTGAAAACGTGATGGAAGAGTAATGACATGCTTTAGCGAATTTTCAAAGAATACAAAAAATCGTTACGTATTATTCTACAACAAATCACTCACAAAACTTAACTAGTAGACACAATGTACCTACTTACATACGTTCTAAGTCGTTTACAGAGTAATCTTGTACCTAATTATTATAGTCGCCGTGATAATTTTACCTAGATAGGTACTTTTATTTCTTCATTATCTTACGGACATGCATAGCAACAACTTTACATTTATTTTTTTATCTAAAATTCATGCACTTTATTTAAACACATAGGTTTAAGAAATAAAACTACAACCTAAGCAATTATGGAAGGAAACACTCAATTTAATATTTTCAACTGACTGCATTTTTTTTTCTATAACTTTTTTTATCGACACAGTGGCCTCTCTTCATTCAGCCTATAAATAAAAATCGACTGGTGACCTAGGTGAGTAACTAGTGTAACTACTCTACTTGCGCTGCTTGACGTTAGAATTGGCGGTAAATTACAGGATGTGTTCAGTAAGAGCACTAATCTTTGTTATGTAGATTGACACGTGAGTTAAGAACATTGCCACCATTGGCATTGCTAACAACCAACTGTGTATAAACGGTATGTACCTATTAGTTCTATCATTCAGTAGATGATTGGTAGTCGCGTTACGCGCGTGCGCGGTTAATGGTGGTTCTTGCGTATTTTTGAGTAAATACATAGTTTATTTTATTTTTTTTGTTGCTCCTGTTTGAGTGGTATGTGATCCGTTTTTCTTTATAATAACACGATTTAATAATTAATTTACGGTAGTTAATATAAAAATATTTTTTTTTATGATTCTTAATTAAATCTTTAATTAGATGGATATTTGGACAAACTTAGGTAAAATTAAAATTAAATATTATTATATTTATTAAGATTTAAGACAATAAACCTTGGATACAGATAGTTAGTATAGGTACTACCTACTTATTTAACTGTTTTAGTAGAGGTCCGATTCATTTTTATTTTTGTATTGGAAATGGGGATCGTGGTCGATTGGGGAAACGTGGGGATTTTCGGAATTACAACCACTAAAAACACCCCAGTCTTTACTTTTGTCGCAGACGCGGAATCGCTTGCGCATACCGTGTGTAGCTCAAGCAGACCTCGGTTTTTGAATCACCCCTTAAAATATGATACTATAATAATAAGCAACGTAAACTATTTTTAATGAATATTTTATTGTTTAAATTACGTACGAATTTTATTACAAATGTATTTATACTGTGGAATAACAGTTGGTCTTTAGACGGCAAGAAATTAAAACATCATTCAAAGTTCATTGATCTTGGGCAGCTCTCTGTTATTCGTATTAGAGTATTAAGTATAAGATATTTAAAGTTGCAACGTTTATTAGTATTAGATACATATGGATGAACTCGATACCAGTTTTCTTATCCTCGCTGCGGCCGTGACCGTGGTTAACTTTAATTTGAAATTAAGCTAACGGCACAGTGCAAGCTATACTATACTAGACATTTTAGTGTGCTATTGATTGTATGTAAGTAATTTTTATTTGTGGAACTTGTTCAAAGTAAATATGTACTTAATTAAAAATGAAATAAGTAAATTTTGCCTAATATAGTGTTTATGGGCAAACCTTTAACCTACTACACCTAATATAAGTATTGTGAGGTCTTTTTCTGTGACATTCTACATCTTTTAATAAAAAAATAATCCAGGCTATAGTGCCTATACACGTCCCACTGCTGGGCACAGGTCTCTTCCCATATAGGGAATGTTTGAGCATTGATCACCACTCTAGCTCAATGCAGAGTGGCGATTTCAGATTCCAATATTTTGAAGCCAGGTTTTCTCACGATATTTTCCTTCACCTTTTGTCAGCATTAGTCTTAGAATTATTAAAAAGGTGCATATGACTTTGAAAAAATCGTATCGAAATTGCACCTCGTGCACACAAACCCATAAATAGAACCATAAGGCTACCACGACTACCACACTTAGGTAATAATTACTTCTCGCAATATCTTAAATGTACTTTGTAATTTTATCAACTACTAAATAAAAATAACCAAATCCAATCAAACCGGCATCGAAGGACATTGTTTTCACCTTTCGTAATCTAATAAAGAGACTGCAACAAGCAAGAGTTGCTAAATAAATAGTCAGTAGATACACTATAGCATTAATTATTTTCGTAGTTGTTAAACTTATAAGTCTACTCAAAATCGATCCTAAAACATACTAAACAGTATTCCATCAAACTCTACTTGTAGGTCGAAGTAATTGTTATAAAGCCAGTCAACATTAAACTGTGTAGTGTACCTATACTTAGTAAAGGTATTGTTTACTAACCATAAAATCTGCATTTACATAATAGAAACCCATTAATCTTTTTTACATAAGTGCATTGTCCTCACGATTAAAATTTTTGCGCACGCAACAATAATTAAATTATCTTTTGGGAAGATACTAAAAATAACGGAATGGTTTGAAGATGGGCAAAAATATATCAGAATTAATAATAGAACAAGCAGTCATTAAAGTGGAAAGACGGATACGGATTAAATAAATATGTGCCAAGATCGAGACTAACAGGTCGGCAACAAGATGTGCTCGTATTTGGTATCACAATACAAATAGAATCAGTGTAGTTGGTTAATCTCATCCGGCGCATTGTCCACAAGGATTCTAGGATTTAGTTATCTTAAGTTCTGTAAAGATTTATTATTAAATGGATTTATGTAAATGAGGACAATAACTGATTTTTGTGAAGTCTGATGATAATGATGATCTTAGACATTGACTGACATTTTGACCTATTTACTGACCTGTGTTGAAGAAGTGGCAATGTCATCATTGACACTTACGTATTTCTTAATCTCTACTTTATGATGTTCTAAATTATGAAAACGAAAGGTAACTCCTGTGGCTAAACCATTGAATGGATCTGGTTAACTCTTGATCCTAACCTTTGGTACGGATTTAGAGCTACTTCTTTAAGCTGTGCCCTGTAGGGTCCATAATAATTCTGGACTATAAAAAGTACCATCATCATCGTTCCACAGCCCTTATCCCAATTATTATTTGGGGTCGGCGCAGCATGTCTTCTTCTTCCACACTTTCGTATCTAACGTCATCTCGAAAGTCACACTCTTTGCAGCCATACCATCTTTCACACACATCATATGGAATGCCAATGAAGAATTGAGTATTGTATTGATTAGTTTTAAAGACAGTTTAGAAACCTTGGTTTACAATGTAACGACATAGATACGATCGTTTTCTGTTGCGTTCAACGTGAGGTATGAATGACGTATATAATATCCTTGTTTCTAAAATTTAATTTAATAAAATTTTATACTTATATCTAAAGCCTAATACGAAGTGACCTTTAACAGAATATGTCATGGATTCAGCAGGTTGACTGTCAAGGGTAATAATTTACTGCAATTGTCCCGAGAGCAATTTTTCTATTCACGTGTACATTCACGAGTGATGGGTCCTGACTGTTCAGATCGCACAAGGAGCAAAATAAACAAAAGATAAGCAATATTTTTCGCTTTTAGAACCGGTGCTATAAGGATTTTTTTTTTTTGTAATCTTTTAACCGAATTTTGTTTTGTTGTGAATATGCAGATCAATGCACTCGTGTTAATGTCATTCACGTGTCAAAAGGTCCTTGTAGAACTACACTTTGGATGCAGTTGGTTTAACAGTCAAATTCGAAAAAAGTGTTTAAATATTAACACAATAATTATAATTATTTTAGAAACATTGTTTTATCCTTTGCCAGTATAATGCCACCGATCTATAAATTTTATAATTTATTGTTATATATCGCCACTTATTGTACATGAATGTAGGTACATACCTACTCAATACACATCGTTAAATACAGCATTGTTTTTAAGAATAGGGAATTCATTATATTCTTCCAGACCTTTGGACGTCTCTACGTGATAAGATAGAGTATAATTATGATTACATGCTGTGTACACAAAACTATTTGATTGTAAGTCACTTAAGTATTGTAAACTTTTACCTAGTTGGTATAGGCCTATTATCGCGGCATTGCATTGCTATCTCGTGGTCCCTAAAAAGAGAAGGTACAAGGGGAGGGTGAAAAACTCCTGTGATTTAAATAGGTAATAGTCTGGCCTTCCCCAGGGTAGATAGAAGGTGCCATTTTATTAATATTTTAAAAAAAGATTGCAGTAGATTTAGTTTTGTTGCCACTTTTTGAGAGCAGATAAAAATCTTAACAACATTATCTCTAAATTTTACGATCGATTTTTATTCGTTTTAGTTTCCACAATCTTGCAGTCACGTTGAAGATAGACTAATAATAACTTTTGTCACACGATGTCACATGTAGAATACTAAAAAATTAAAAAAAAAACGAGAAAAGGCTAACTAATTCAGATTCGGCACAAAATAATTCGAATGTAAATAATATTAAAATTCATTAATATTCATTATAACGTTTTCAGGTCATTGTCAAGGTCCATTTAGATTTTTTTAATTCATTTGCGTCATTAATTCTGCGAGCTATATCCGCTAATACGCGATATGTAAGAAAATTGATTTTAGTCACGCTTGTGATGTCCAGATATTGATAAAAAAATAAATTCATGTTAGTGATTGATCATCTATTCTAAATGTTTAATTTTAACTTTAAAGTCATCCCAATTATTCCCAATATAAAAGTAGCCTCGTAAATTCTATTATAATATTTTTATTTAGCTTTCATCAAGAAATAAATAATGTTTAATTATTAATCATTTAAAAGACAATGTGTAAAATTAACAGTTCATATACAATATTCAATAAACAAAAAAATAATTATCAATAATTTAAAAAGACAATGGGTAAATAAAAAAAACATATTCAATAAAATAATAACTTAATTATTAATAATTTAAAAAAAGACAATGAGTACCACAGTACAATGAGTATAAACAAGACATATTCAGTAATTAAAACCGAAATGAAGAAGCTAATAAATTAATTAATAAAAACTCAAACAGTTTGCAGTTCGATAATTTTTAAATCCATTTTTTTATAATTTAATTAAAAAATGGATTAAAAAATTATGATTCGTTTCTTTTATTAACCAATGCCACTATTTTAGACATAATTATATTTTATATCTTATTTTTTCCTTTAATCAATTGAGAGTGGTTCTCCTTCTCAATTGAGACTCCTGTTGTTGATTCTATATCGTGGGAGGCATACAGCTCACTCTGCCACTCGTGGAGGACTTCGGGGTTCACGATTGTTTGGAGGGCTGCCATGGAGTCACTATAGATAGCAAACGCCGTCTCTGTCCGTCGGAGGACCTCTTGCGTGGCCTTGCAGAGGGCGAGTAGCTCAGCCTGGTAGATGGTACTATAGGATGGCAGAACAAGTTTGAGGGCTCTGGTCTCTGCCTGGCGCAGCGAAGATGGTGTACCCCCCTCTTGCCCTCATAAAGTGAAACCACTTCGCGGATTGGGAGGTCGAGAGGGAGTATCCCAGCCAGCACCAGTGCCGAGTGCAGGGAGACCGTGCGGTAGGCTCGACACAGCTTCTGCGCGAATCTCTTTTGGACGGCGTTCAACTTCATTTGGCCTCCTAATTTGATAGTGGCAGACGACCACGCGCTCGCCGCGTATAGGACGATGGGCTATACTGCAGCCCTGTAAATACATTAGATGACCTCTGGGTACAGATCCCAACTGGCCCTAGTGTCCTTTATTACTGGACACACGATAGTCAACCTTTCTTAGGCCACCCTGTAATGCCCTGTAAAATTATGAGTTATAAATCCAAGTCGGGCGGCTCAACCGTCTTAAAATCTTTAACGGTTAGTTAAATATAGACACAAAATATTCCGTCCTTGAATGTCCACAATTATGAGATTATAACCATTATTTACGACAACGCAAAAAAATTAAGCGTAGGCAATTGATATTAATGTTTTTCTTTAATTTCTGTAGTCGCTATGAAACCGGCCGACAATTCTTATAATTAATTAATTGTTACCGAAACTATTTCGAACGAGTCTGTGTAGTTTTTTTGTGGTGTCCATTAAGAAAATGTCACCGGATTCTAAATGTGGGAGTTGAATCATTCGCACGTCCTATCCTAAATCTATTAATAATTTTCTGGTTTCTATTCGGATATTGTTATATTGTGCCTCAAGGCCGTCAAGGGTTATTTAATATTTTTTTATCCAAATAAAAAAAAAACATTGGTTTTCTACTCATACATATTAATCAAACCTTTAGTAAATTTTTTTTGTAAAGTATTTTTAGTTGTAAATCAAATCCCTTTGCTTGCTCTTGGCTTACTTAATTTAAACTTTACCAAAACATCACTAAACACTCATGTTCTAAATATCACTAAGTAATCTTCCAGTTTGGAAATCTCATTTTGTCGATAATTTATTTTGACTCTACTTACTTCCATGAGTACGAGTAGGTCGTTTAAAAGTTAACTTTTTACAACCAGAAAAGCAGCGGAAATTTACTCTACACCGAGGAAATAAGTCGGAAGTTAACTATTTATAATTAGGCATTGATCTTGACAGTTGTTTAAAGTATTTCATCATTGGTGTCGCAAACCGATGGTCGTTACAGACGTCACAACTTGACCATCTAGAGTGGTCTAGAGGCTGTTGGATAGATCGTCATTAATGATAATGGCAAATATACATATTAACAATATTACACAATAAATTGGATGATATGTAGGCTCGATATGAATATCTGTTTGACCTGGCGGCCTGATGCGAATTTAGAAGCGAGACAGCATCTCCTGATTCTTGTAACACAGGTTTTATACCTACTAGGTTTGGCATTTACAGATTTAGTGCGGTTTTTTAATCAATATATTTTTTATTAGGTACTATAAAAGACTGTTGTTTATTACTATGTTTATTATCAGTATTTTCTTTTGTTACATCTTCTACCTATTCGTTCCAGATGCAAATTTTCCTTAAAACTCAATTTTTTTTTAGCGATCCGATATCTGAACTACACCTAAATTAATCTTCACCCTGTTACTGCAAGAAGTTTTATTGTTCTTTTATATGTATTTATTATTACACTTATTACCTCTTGTAATGGTACATTACGTAATCAGCAATCCAGGCAAATTATTTTACTTTTGTCTGTTCCAAACAAATAAATGGTATGTCTCAAGGTGATTAATTGTTCTCAAACATATTCAAACTTATTTCAAGTATTGGAATTAAAATACAATTTCTAAGAGTATCGTCTAAACTACTCTAAACTATTCATTAAAATAACATGAGTATTACTGATGTACAATTAAAACTCATTCTATAACCAGGCTATTGTTGTTTTACTCATTACCGTAGGTTTTTATCAATCAGTAGTCGATAACTACTAGGTACTTTATTTATTTTGAATAGAGATTATAATATTCGAGGTTTAAACATAACCAAGGCTCACTATTCTTAATGCGTTTTAAATAATGGCTTAAACTCTACAGGGTGACTTCGAAGTCGTGGGCAATATTTTAAACTAAGACACTATTAATGAGACTAATTGCGTTAGGGCTATTTTTACGTAAAAAAAATAATAATAATGTAGGTAGTTACCTAGTTCCCCCCGACGGGGTCGGGCATTCTACGCCAGGCCAGGCGCCGGAGGGGTCGCAGAAGTAATCATCTTCGTTTCCCGTGACTCGTTCAAGGTGGTGCACACCGAAAACCTAGGGGTTTTAGTGGGTACGGGGCCGCCTCACGTCCCAAGCCCCACACTCCACAATTCTTTTTTTATTTTATTTTTGCGTAAAGGTAGCCCTAACGCAATTAGTGTCATTAATAGTGTC
The DNA here is from genome assembly GCA_941860345.1 of Chrysodeixis includens. Lineage (NCBI taxonomy): Eukaryota > Metazoa > Arthropoda > Insecta > Lepidoptera > Noctuidae > Chrysodeixis > Chrysodeixis includens. Next base: position 9,253,380 of record OW796103.1, read on the forward strand.
TTAGATTAAAATATTGCCCACGACTTCGAATTCACCCTGTATAATTTAATATTTAAGAAAGTACCTATTTTATTATTGCTCTCGCAGTCAAACAGTTTGTACTGTTTTTTGAGAAACTATATTACCTCATAAGAATAATAATATATGTGCTTTTTCATACCTTAATAAAATAGAACAATATATGATATTGGAATATATTTGTCTAAATGTAGCATAAATTACGGAGATGACGTCAAACGGTCAAACGATGGTCGAACGTAATTTGCAGAGCTGTAAAGTTTTGTCGCCAAAACGACATTGTTAAAGTAATCAGTTCACATCTTTTAAAACTACACAATTTCAATAATAATACCACTTACGACTAGTTGTGTTTACCGAGGATCTTTTTATGTAGAGTATATTTTTCACGTGTTACAAAGACTTATTGTGAAACATAATCACGTGTTTTATGCCCATCATAGCAAAAATAATATAGAATAAGGTTAGAGGGTTAAGAAACGAGTTTAATTAACATATAGGCACAAACATAAATTTTATACGAACTTGGAGACATAGAACAAATGCTCGTGCTCATAACACAAACATTTGTCCTAGGTGGGAATCGAACCCTCGACCTCCGGTATAGCAGTCAGGGCCACTAACCGCTAGACCAACAGGTCCGTCTTACGTATCGTATCTTATCAGGTTAAAACACATAATAAACTAACGATATATGTACCTAGATTGTCAAAGGTTGCATAGGCCGCGCATTGTAAATCCTACCAGATAAAATAGCAGATTGCAGTTCTAGTTCAAGTGCTTATAATATTTGTCAACAATTAAATATAAGTTTGTACGTAAATAAATAAATGTTTATTGAGTGTTTATATTCATTTTGATTACTCAGTCATCACACGTATGACGTCGAAAATAGAATAACTTAATTAATTGTAAGCATAGTTATAAAGGTTAGATACTTACAGGTGTGCCACCATAACCACACAATAATGACAAGACGGGGCCATAATTATAGCTTTCACTGTCAAAAAGGTACAGGTTAGGTTATATAGAGCTTTGATCTATATAACTTACCTCGTTTTACTCGTAAATCTACAAGTCCTGATTTCTCAATCTCTACACCTAAGTCAAAATGCAAAGCTTGACCATTTTGCCATATGGTAAATCGCCAATTAGTAAGGTAAAAAATGGTAACAACAAATCCGCCAAGTCATTAAATTGATAAAACAAGGAGGTCAATTAAAATCTGTTTCATAAACTTAGTAAACATTCATAATTTTGACGTGTATGACGTGAGTATGTACTGATGATGTCCAAACCTCTGTAAAAAAGGCCCTTCTGTTCATTTCCGAACTAACAAATTATGATTACTTTAGTTATTAAATAAGGTCAAGGGTACGCGTCAAGTTCCGCAGTTTTTTACCATCTTAGATGATAGAGATAAAGTTAATGCACTTCTTTTATATAAATTGTTAAGAATAGATCTATTGTTAGCATGTTCAGCTGGGTTTATTTAAATGTCATAGGTTTTTATGACTAATGCAGAGTATTTAAGAGATTTTAAGTTTTTCGCTTGTTTAGATAATGTTCTTTTTCAGATTTTTCCTTATTAATTAACTGCTTGCAACTTTGTGGAATAGAATAGATATTATTATATCAGTTAGTACCTACACTATTATTACTAAAAACGACTACTTATAATTGTCAAGGAAAAATAATTTTCTTTGCTTTCATGGCATATTTTTTCACCCATTTCCACTTCTTATTTGCGCCTTCAGCACTAATTCTGACCTCCTTTCAAACCTATTAAATTAACGATCCTTGATTAAACATTTGTCAATAAACATTAACAAGCATAATGTTTAAGGTCGCTAATCCAGCGATATGCCTTTATTACTGTTTGAACTGACATTTACTGCAGCTTTACTAAACGCTGCGATTGTGTACTTAATGTACCTACATTAAACTAATAAACTATAGCATAGAGGTTTAATTGGAATAATCTACATACACAAGTAACTTATTCTTCAGTTCTTCCCTTTACAAAGGAAGGACACAGACGTTGCGGAAGCTAGGCACTGCCTGCCTAGTTTGGAGAAGAAGTCCAACGCGGTCGGTGCGTGATGAACTACCACGCATTGCCGTGCACCGACCAAAACGCGGGAGACGTTGCATGGTGGTTTACCTTTAGTCAGTAAGAGTCTGACATTACCCACTTCCTCCCCCGAGGAGGTGGCTATCTATGGTGATTCCCCCGCCTTACCAAAAAAAAGGCTTGGAGAAGTCTCTCAATCGCGATTGCAAGTCTCACTGTGGCAGGAGCCAGGAGTAGGAAATAAGAAATTGAATAAGAAATTAAAAAAGAATATTGTTTACATCTAAATAACAGACTAAGTGGGGTTTTTGTATCCAACCATCAATCGTAAATATATGACGAGCAAGAGTTTAGCTTACAAAATAACTAAGGCGTGAATTAACTAGTTAAGTACTAATTTTTAACATTTGACCATTTTCTTACTCTACACACCGATACTATTAACGCTATTTGCTCACGTTTTGTTGTAAGTTGTTTTCTCTATCAATATCTCTTCAAGCCATCTTTGTACAAGAAGACAAACTTGAAGTCAGTTATATAATCAAACATACAATTGTAAACATGTAATTTAAAAAACAAAGTTAAATATTTTATTGCTGTCGACTCGTGCTGATACTTGACGACAATGTTTTCAAAACGAAAACATGTATAAATGTTAAGTAGTAGGAACTGAAATAATTTGTGTAAACATTACATGATTAAGGGGACTACTAACTTATCATAAAGTAAGACTTTTGCACCTGTGAAAGAGAGATGACATCGTGTACAACGCCATCGCTTCCAAATTGCAAAGCCTTTTTCAGGAAAACGTGGAAGGCCCGTAAACCGAACCCACGAATTTTGAGAAAAACATAGAGATTGTAAGAGAAAGAAAAATACCTAGATGAACAACATAAGCACAGTATATTAACGTACACAGTATAAATATTTCATACAAACGCGAGTTATGCCTACGCTATCGGATCGTGGCGTGCCGGACGGTACGTTGTTGATGTAATAAAAATGCTGTAGGTGGGCAGCCCTATCGCTGATACGTACCATTTATTATTTAGAAAGGAACAAGATAAACTATTGTATGCATTTATGCTGTGACATAAGTAAACAAAATATTGGTTGATTAGCAAGTAATGAAGACCTATTGTTGATTGGTTATCCACGTGTAACATAATAACTTTAATGATAGCCATGTTTTCTAGTTTTTCTACTAATTACGAGTTCATAATGCAAACTGCATAGTTATACCAAATAGCCCCGTTTTGTTTTAATTTGTTATTTAATTGGTGTATTGATTACTAATTTTATTGAACATTTCAAATTCAAATTTGCAATGCATAATGTTGCAATTACGAGTATGTTCGATAACTAAAAAAAAAATTACGTATCAAATAATTAAGTAGTAGTTCTGTCACTCCGTATTATCCGTCTGGATCTAGATATTTCTTATGTATCTAGTTTATAACAGCATATTGCCTATTAAGGACATTTTTTGGAATACAAATAATAGGAAACAAAGGTCTCTTATCATAAAGAGAGAAATTGAGCATTGATCATCACGCTTGCTCGCTGCGAGTTTGTGATCCCAAAGTTTTCTCGTAAATTTGCTTTACTGTTTCCCAAACAAAACTAAAAAAATATACAGGTTAGTCTGTATACTTTCGGAATTATCTATTATCTATACACATAATATAACTCTTCCGTTACTGACTGACAGACAGACAGCGCACAGCCAAAATTATAGGTCGTCGAAATATGAAATTTGGCATGTAGGTTCTTTGAGATATGTAGAGGAGCACTAAGAAAGGATTTTTGGAAATTCAATTCCTAAGGGGGTAAACAGGAGTCATAAAGTTTCTATGAGAATCCTATTCCTTGGGTTTATAAACATGAAACTTGGCACAAACACGTACATAGGCAAGTAAATAAGTTTGGTATTATAAGTTTTTTCAAACTACCCTAGTCGTGATTTCGCGGGTGCGATTTGGTGACTTCTTCTTTTATAATATCACGGGACAACGTCCACACACGGCCGTCTAATCCCAAGCTAAGCAAAGCTTGTGTTATAGTAATCAGATTCGTTCATTTCGTTAGGTTCGTTCATTTCGTTCATTTCGCTCATTTCGTTCATTTCGTTCATTTCGTTCATTTCGTTCATTTCGTTCATTTCGTTCATTTCGTTCATTTCGTTCATTTCGTTCATTTCGTTCATTTCGTTCATTTCGTTCATTTCGTTCATTTCGTTCATTTCGTTCATTTCGTTCATTTCGTTCATTTCGTTCATTTCGTTCATTTCGTTCATTTCGTTCATTTCGTTCATTTCGTTCATTTCGTTCATTTCGTTCATTTCGTTCATTTCGTTCATTTCGTTCATTTCGTTCATTTCGTTCATTTCGTTCATTTCGTTCATTTCGTTCATTTCGTTCATTTCGTTCATTTCGTTCATTTCGTTCATTTCGTTCATTTCGTTCATTTCGTTCATTTCGTTCATTTCGTTCATTTCGTTCATTTCGTTCATTTCGTTCATTTCGTTCATTTCGTTCATTTCGTTCATTTCGTTCATTTCGTTCATTTCGTTCATTTCGTTCATTTCGTTCATTTCGTTCATTTCGTTCATTTCGTTCATTTCGTTCATTTCGTTCATTTCGTTCATTTCGTTCATTTCGTTCATTTCGTTCATTTCGTTCATTTCGTTCATTTCGTTCATTTCGTTCATTTCGTTCATTTCGTTCATTTCGTTCATTTCGTTCATTTCGTTCATTTCGTTCATTTCGTTCATTTCGTTCATTTCGTTCATTTCGTTCATTTCGTTCATTTCGTTCATTTCGTTCATTTCGTTCATTTCGTTCATTTCGTTCATTTCGTTCATTTCGTTCATTTCGTTCATTTCGTTCATTTCGTTCATTTCGTTCATTTCGTTCATTTCGTTCATTTCGTTCATTTCGTTCATTTCGTTCATTTCGTTCATTTCGTTCATTTCGTTCATTTCGTTCATTTCGTTCATTTCGTTCATTTCGTTCATTTCGTTCATTTCGTTCATTTCGTTCATTTCGTTCATTTCGTTCATTTCGTTCATTTCGTTCATTTCGTTCATTTCGTTCATTTCGTTCATTTCGTTCATTTCGTTCATTTCGTTCATTTCGTTCATTTCGTTCATTTCGTTCATTTCGTTCATTTCGTTCATTTCGTTCATTTCGTTCATTTCGTTCATTTCGTTCATTTCGTTCATTTCGTTCATTTCGTTCATTTCGTTCATTTCGTTCATTTCGTTCATTTCGTTCATTTCGTTCATTTCGTTCATTTCGTTCATTTCGTTCATTTCGTTCATTTCGTTCATTTCGTTCATTTCGTTCATTTCGTTCATTTCGTTCATTTCGTTCAAATTGTTCATTCCGTTATTTCGTTCAAATCGTTCATTCCGTTATTTCGTTCAAATTGTTCATTTCGTTCATTTCGTTCATTTCGTTTATTTCGTTCATTTCGTTCATTTCGTTCATTTCGTTCATTTCGTGCATTTCGTTCATTTAGTTAATTTCGTTCATTTTGTTCATTTCGTTCAAATTAAATAAGTTTATTCTAGGGGAAAATACCGCAGAAATTATGTATAGCACATTACAATTACATTACACGGAAGTAGTAACTTAGTAAATAATAATGTTTTATAACATAACGAAGCATGTACTATGCTTGCTGCTAGTACATATGTCTATTCTCGTAAACAGACGTCCGATGTCATCTCACTTTCCTTGTGCATCGAGTAAGGAAAGACGGTATTTATGAACTTGGCCAAAGGTTGTGTTTGAGGAAGTAGCACAGTAACCTGGTTATATCCACATTTCCTACATATTACAAACTTTTCCGGAGTACAGAGGTTGGACTTTATAATTTTGGAGGAAAATATCCGCGTTCTTGGACATGTTACGATCAAGTATGTGGACAATTTATGTCAAATATTAGTTCTGTGTATAAAAAGGCAGATTGGTATGCTGCTCAAGTAAAATAAGTAATGTTTTTTGTTTTATTTTGTGACAATTTAAATAAAATTATTGTGTGAGTTTCATCTACACTAATATTATAAAGAGGAAAACTTTGTTTGTTTGGTTGTAATGAATAGGCTCAAAAACTACTGGACCGATTTTAAAAATTCTTTTACCATTCGAAAGCTACAGTATCCACAAGTAACATAGACTATATTTTATTTTGGGAAAAAATAGGGTTCCGTAAGATATTTGGATTTTTCGGACACAAACTGAAAAAAAAACAACCAAAGTAACCAAATATACACGCGGGCAAAGCCGCGAGCGGACAGCTAGTCATTGATAAACTCCACTACTAGTAATATAAATTAAATATTTTAATAGATAAGCTGAAATAATGTACATTCATAGAAGCTGAGGACAGTGGACAATCTTTTTAATAAATACACTTAGTTTTTCGTTGTCCGCAATTTGTGGCATAGCGACTGGTTAGTGTTACGACAATTGTTAATTTAAATTCGCAGTTGTATTACTTTGATGATTGTCAAGTTCAAAGATGTTTTTAAAAGTAGTGGAAAAGTTTTTTATGAGGGTTTTAGTCTATTTTTTAACGATGTATTCTTTAATTCTTTCAAATGACGAATTATACATATGGGATAATACACTGTGATTCAAATAAACAATTTTAAACACACAGTCTATCTCCAATTGACTACCTTGTTTTTTTTTTCTTGTCGCACCCTTCGTGCCTTTAAAGTGTCTTTAAAAAAAACTAGTACGTTGCAGGAACAAGTACGTTCTACGTTCTGTTTCTTGGTAGGCTCCAACAAGTACGAATTTGTTTCGAAGATTAAAAACGTGCAGACAATTATTTCTAACCGCAGTGTGCCGCAGGAGATGAGCGATTAGGTAATTGTGCGAAGGTACTGTTACGGAGCGGGTCGGAAGATGGTTTTTAAAAAAAACTATTTAATTTGCTAAGAAAGAAAAGTATATTGAATTATTAAACACGTTTACAAATTAGTATGCGCGACGGAAGTCCAATCCAAACTGAGGAAAAAACCATTAGAATTACTTATGAAAATAACAACGGTTTCCTATTGCATTGTCGTCGATGCAATGGGAAACTCAGCACTTTTAAATTGCGTTTCAAGTAATAGTTATTCCGATATAACAACCCCCCCGTTAAGATCGATCATCACACGTGAAAGTGATGAGAGATTTCAGGATTGTTACATGTTGAACTTTAGATGTTAAATTGGATTTACGTCAAAGCATTACAACATAATAATAATAAATTTGTTAAGACAGTTACAGAAAGAAATATAGCTAGAATTAACAATTAAGATATAGTTAGAATAACCAATTAAGATTACTTAAACAGTATTATTTATTAAAAGTAGTTATTAAAATTTAGACTTGATAAATTTAACAACATAGTAGAGAGACGAAAAGTGTGGTTTAACTACCAGCCATGCGTATTTGTCACGAATTAACTATTATGTGTCTTGCCAAACAGAATGTTTCTCTTAATATGTGTTGGCGTCAGCCGCGTCTCTTCTACAGGCTCCGACTCGTCCTTATCGACTGTCGCAACTGTATCAGCACGAGATGCGGTTTGAGAGGCGGAAACAGAATTAGTTTTAGTGTTATGACACTGATTAAATATTTGAATGCAGCATGGGGCGGTAGTTGAACGAAAAGACTTACGGTTCTTATACATAATATATATCAAAGTTAATACAGAGGTACATAGGCAAAACGACAAATAGTGAGAACCATAAGTTTGGAAATGAGATGGGTTTTCAATTTTATTAATTTCTTCTTCAAAAGCGTTCAAGTGAACACTGGCTTGCAATAGAGAATCGAGATTATCCAAGTTATTTAATTTTGAGTAAGGTAATTGCTGTAAGGTTTTATTCAATTTAGAACGCTTACAACAATCATCTTGTAAGATGTTGAAATTTGATATTACATTAGTTACGTTTCCTATAACAATTTCGCTAACAGCGGCAAACTGTAACGTTTTATAAAAAGCTTTACAATTCCTGGGCAAGGTTAAAATGCCAGTACCAAACAAAATAACATCAGAATTTATATCTTTGTCGTTACAAGTTACGTGACACTTGCCAGGTTCGGATTGTACAAAAATCCAACGGTTTAAAGTTAACTTATGGAATAAATCGATTGACCCATGGATAATCTTTGTAACACATATGTCAGGAAGTTTACTAATTACGTCACTGAGAAGAGTCGTTTCACAGGTAGGGCTGGCAATAGCTGAAAATACATTAGACAATACGCACACATAACACTTATCACTTATTACTTTGCACTTGTCTATGTCTGCTATAAGTGAATAAAACATTCGATCGGCTGTAATCGCTACATATGAGCTAGTTGGCTCGATAAGAACATAGGTATCGGGTTTCGACATATCGTAAGGAATGGGTAAGGGAATTGTCCTATACAGGTCATAAGCTTGCGGTAATACTAACGGGATCTTAACGACGATAATAATTTTATTTAAATGATAAAAACACGCAAGTTGTGAAATATCGATAAGCCCGTGAATATTTTGTAAGGTTAAAGGTATAGGGAGTTCGTAATGCCCAGGAAGGTTATTCCTATGCTTATCTAGTTCACTATATAATTGGTGCGGACTAAGTACAGTAGGATGCAAAACATTGAGTTTCGCGAAAAGAATTGCGTTATTAATATCTTCAATGTCGAAAGACAATGTCATTATAATGGATTCTAACGAATGTAATAGAGAACTTAACTCGGATTTAATTTCTAATTTATCGTTACCAATTGTAACTGTTTCTAATATTTTGTAGATTGTTTCCATATTCCGTAATATATGTTTTTCGTTTTCACTCACTTTAGATATAGTATTGTTGAAATATGATATGGTCGACTTAATTACATGGATATTGTCTTTCATGAGATGAGCAAGACGTTTTTCATCCGACTGTACTTCTTCTATGGCTTTCGAGAATCTTACCGCGTCCTCGGAATCTAAAGTACCAAAAATAGTTTTAAGCAATGAGCCACCGAGGTCCATGAGACCTCTTTTAAAACGCCTATTGGGCTTTTCGTCAACCAATAAATACGATATAGAAGAGAATTTACTAACGTTAAGAATGTGGCGATTTTTTAAAGCGGATAAAGAATTAATACAGTCCGACTGAACTTTAGAGGAAATTAGCGTGTTACAAAATACGTTAAGTTTTTCAAATAAAAATTCAACCTTATCTAAGTTAGGTTGTACATGACTTATATCTACGTATGCTAAAACATTCCAATCATTATTAGTAAACTTAATATCTAAGAGCTTATCAAAATAGAGGCCCGGACTGCTGACGATGGAAGAAACATAATCGCATGTGATCGGCGACGGCAGCGTCGATCTGAAATAACAATGAAGCGCTCATGTATGACTTATTACGTTGCTAATGTTTTATGTTACGTCACCGGCCGGCTTTATTTCGTCGAAGTGGTGACGTACATGCTTACGATTAATAAGTAGTGTAACGGAATGGTTGCCATTCAATTTTATTATTTTGTATGGGCCCTTCCATACTGGGGATAGAGCCTTATTTTGCTTATGGTGGCAACGAACATATACCATATCTCCTGTTTTATAGGATAATGGTTTTGTGCGGGAATCGTAATAAGTTTTGGATCTTTCTTTTGAGGATTGGATGTTTTGGAGGGCCTTCTGACGACTGTAGTATAGTCGGTGATTAAGGGCTCGGATGTAGTCGGTATATGTATTAGTATCGAGAGTATCGATACTTGAAGGTAAGTAGGGTTTGAACCCGAAAAGTAACTCCAGGGGTGAGTAACCTGTGGTACTATGTATATTAGAATTATAAGCTATCATAGCGCTAGGGATATAGAGGTCCCAAGTATGTTGATTCTCACCTATATATGATCTCAGATACTCTTTAAGAGTAGAATGGCTGCGTTCGAGGGCACCGCATGTCTGAGGGTGATAAGGAGATGCGAACACGTGCTTAATGCTAAACAACTTCTCAAGTTGTTTAAAAACATCAGAGCAGAAGTTGGTGCCTTGATCAGATATTATTAGTTTAGGAATTCCCAAATGGGATATGAATAGGACTAAAGATTTCGCTGTTTCCTCAGCGGAACAGGATTGCATAGGATAGGCCTGAGAAAATTTAGTTAAGTCATCTTGTAGAGTAAGCAAAAACTTATATTTGTGCTCATGTGTTTCAGGGAGCGGACCAACTAAATCGAGATATAGTTTTTCATTAGGCCGAGACGCCGTTGACGTGATAATCATAGGCGCCTTATTTGTTTGTCTTAGAGGTTTATTAATTTGGCAAGAGCGGCAATTTTTCACATAATCCTCGATATCTTGCCTCATGTTTTTCCACCAGAATTGAGTTTTGATTCTATCAAACATGCGTGATATACCTGGGTGGCCAGCTAGAGGAGAATCGTGATTCTCTCTAAGAATACGTTTGACCTCGTCAGGAGTCGGATATCGTATAGAATTACGGTAGATGTTGACTTTAATGTTCGTGTTGTGAAATAGAAACGATAAAATATTATAAATTTTTGTGTAAGATAATTTCGTATAAGGATCTGTAAAGTCTGATATCGCGAATTCCTTTTCTTCTATGTACCAATATTTTATCATTTCTCTGTATTCACGAAGGAGGTTAAATATGTCCTTGTAACTCATTTCGTCATAATGATTTATTTTTAAAAATAAATGAGTGAATAAATGATCATTATTAGAGGTGGAGTAGTAGGTGTATAATTCGCGTTCTATGTCACAAATATTAGGTTCGCTGGTGGAGGCATCCATAATATCCTTGCAATAAGGCACAGACTCGTCTAAGTCAATGGATGTCGGATAGGCAATAAGTTTACACTTTGCTTTCATTAATGACTCGTTGTGTTCTTGAATGACGGTGTCGAATGACACGTCGGGATGTTTTATAATTTTAAGAAATTGCTCGTAGGTTTCTGATATGGATGGTGAGGTATTTGAGTCATCTTCGTTATTAATTGTCGCTGCAGGATTGCAGATAACCGAATCAGAAGTTTCGTCATCTTGTAATACGTTTACAGGGAAACGAGATAAAGCGTCGGCATTTGCGTTTAGTTTACCTTTCTTATAAACGATTTCGTAATCGTATTCCTCAAGCTTCAAACGCCATCTAATGAGTCTAGATCCTGGGTCCTTGACATTGAAAAGCCATACTAGAGGTTTGTGATCAGTAATTATTTTAAATTTTCGGCCAAACAAGTAAGGGCGAAATGTTTTTACTCCGAACAAAATTGCTAGGAGCTCTTTTTCAATTGTGGAATAGTTGCCCTCGGCTTTATTTAGTGTACGCGACGCATACGAGACGGGTTTATCGGAACCGATTACACCTTGAGAGAGTACGGCTCCTATTGCGTAATTAGAGGCATCAGTCGTTAAAAGGAATGGTTGTGTAAAATCAGGATATTGAAGCAGAGGCGCTGAAGTTAATTTATCCTTGAGGGTGGTAAACGCTTGTTCTTGACTATGCGACCATTGAAATATAGCATCCTTTTTTAGAAGGGCAGTCAGTGGCTTAGTGATTTGAGAGAAATTATTAATAAAACGACGATAATAGCCGACTAGCCCTAAAAATGATTTTATGTCTTTCGGGTTCTTAGGAGTAGGGAATTGAGTGACAGCTTTGACCTTCTCGGGATTTGGACAAACACCTTTATCTGTGATTATATGTCCAAGATAAGCGACCTCACGTCGCAAGAACTCGCATTTGTCCGGTTGAAGTTTTAAATTAAATTTTCGGATACGGTCGAAGACTAGCCTGATTTTCTCCATATGAGACTTTAAATTACTGCTATAGATGATGACGTCATCAAGATAAACATACGCATGAAGGCCTTGCAGACCCGAAAGGACAGTATTCATCAACTTCTGGAAGGTTGATGGGGCATTTTTAAGCCCGAAAGGCATCCGTAGGAATTCGTAGTGCCCTGTAGTGCTAGAGTTAGTGTTTATAGAGAACCCCGTTTTTTGTGCATCTAGGGAGTTCATTTTGATCTGGTGGAAGCCACTTGACAGATCCAATGTACTAAAATATTTCGAATGACCTAACTGGTCTAGTATATCAGTAATAAGCGGCAAGGGGTAACTCTCAGAGACAGTGACGTCATTCAGACGGCGATAGTCTATTACTATACGCCATTTCCTCTTCCCAGAGGCGTCCATCTTCTTAGGGACTACCCAAACAGGGGCGCTCCAAGGTGACGATGACGGACGTATGATGTTTTGATCGAGCATTTTGCGGATTTGTGAGTCCACTTCTTCCTTGTGGCACTCAGGAAAACGGTAAGATTTTACGTGAATCGGGGGTGCATCACCCGAATCAATAGTATGTTCGATCGCGTTCGTGAATGACAAAGGTTCTCCTTCCAAATGAAAAATGTCTGTGTACTCAGAACAACAGTCTAGTAAAGCCTCTTTTTCTTCGGAGTTCATATGAGAACAGCGTATTTGATCTAGTACCCTTTGCGGTCTGTCGAATTTAGAATAGGATAAGACGTTGACGGATTCGGTTGAATCTGTGGCGATATCACGTTCAAGAGGTGTTAACTGGACCTTAAGGTCACGGATTTGGATATCAGAGTTAGTAGTGTTTAAGACGGTTACGTTAATTCTTTTATTTGGTTTTATAGTAACAAGGCAATTTGCGATATAAATACCTTCGCTTATGGAGTGATCTAATAATAGTCCCTCATTGTTTACATAATGTTCATGCGAGTAATTAGATACTGCGCATTCGATTACCGCTTCGGAGCGAGCGGGGATAGTGTAAATCGGTTGAATATAGTTTATGTCCAGACTCTGTCCGCATATATGAACTGATTGTGAAGTATAGTCTATATTAGCTTTAAAATGATTTAAAAAGTCGCTACCAATGATACCGTCGTACTCTAAATTAATATTATCGTCAACTATATGAAATTTATACTCGTGGCAATTGTTATTTAATACAAAATTTATTCGACACGTGCCTAGAGTTTCTGAATAAGTGTTAACGTTATTAAAGCCTTTTATCTTAGCTATTTCACGAGACAATTCAGGTGCTTTGGTTAAACTTGACAGTTTGACCAAACTTATACTCGCTCCCGTATCAATAAGAAGACACAACGGATGAACGGAAAGAGAAGTAGTAATATATATGTGTGGCAATGATACTTTCTTTGAGTATGAAGATATCTCATAGACAGGTATTACGGGATTAATTTTAACTTCTTCTTTAGAGTAGTGCGGCACAGTGGGTTTATCGTGCGTTTCTTTACTAGAAGCGCGTTGAGATGGAATGGTACTTAGACTCGACGGAACAGCGGTTCTCTGAGGAATGTGTCGAGATGAGACAGAGTCTTGACTCAGCGAAACAGGGACTCCTTTAGGAGCGTGCTGAGATGAAATAGTATTATTATTATTTTGACTCAACGATTCAGAGGCTCTCGGAAGAGTGTGTTGAGATGAAACAGAGGGATGACTCAGCGAAACAGAGACTCTCTTAGGAGCATGCTGAGATGAAATATTATTATTATTTTGACTCAACGATTCAGAGACTCTCGGAGGAGCGTGTTGAGATGAAACAGAGGGATGACTCAGCGAAACAGAGACTCTCTTAGGAGCATGCTGAGATGAAATATTATTATTATTTTGACTCAACGATTCAGAGACTCTCGGAGGAGCGTGTTGAGATGAAACAGAGGGATGACTCAGCGAAACAGAGACTCTCTTAGGAGCATGCTGAGATGAAATATTATTATTATTTTGACTCAACGATTCAGAGACTCTCGGAGGAGCGTGTTGAGATGAAACAGAGGGATGACTC